>RCWM02000012.1:5172500-5732500 GCA_003667255.2 Euschistus heros
TTCAAAATTATATTTATTGAATAATATTATACAGAAACTATACCTTCAACATTTTTCAATGTAGTCTCCTGCAATATCTACACACTTCTGCCACCGATTTGGAAGCTTGAATATTCCCTGTTCATAAAAAGACTGAGGGCAAGTTTTTAACCATTCGCGCACGTGCTTTTTGACGTCTTCATTGTTTTCAAATTGTTTTCCTCCAAGATTTTTTGAGGCGCATCGTCACATGTGATGAGACGTGGGTCCACCATTACACCCCCGAATCGAAAATGGCAAGTAAGGAGTGGTGAAGGAAGGATGAAGGCTGCCCAGTGAAAGCCAAAACTCGTCTCTCAGCCGGAAAAGTTCTTGCAACAATTTTTTTTGACTCATGGGGAGTTCTACTCATTGATTTTCTTCACGATCAACGAACAGTGAATGCGGCTTACTACTGCCAGGTGCTACAGTCAGCAAAAACCAGTTACCGGAACAAAAGGCGAGGTGTGCCCATTAGAGATGTCATCCTTCTCCATGACAACGCAAGGCCTCACACCGCACTGTTGACAAGGGATAAATTGGAAGAAATGGGCTGGGAAACTCTCGAACACCCTCCTTACAGTCCAGACCTGTCCCCTTGTGACTATTTTTTGTTTGCGCCCCTGAAAGAATCACTTGGAGGAAAACGATTTGAAAACAATGAAGACGTCGAAAAGCACGTGCGCGAATGGTTAAAAACTCGCCCTCAGTCTTTTTATGAACAGGGAATATTCAAGCTTCCAAATCGGTGGCAGAAGTGTGTAGATAATGCAGGAGACTACATTGAAAAATGTTGAAGGTATAGTTTCTGTATAATATTATTCAATTCAAAATATAATTTTGAAAATTACCGTTTATATTTGATTCACCCTCGTAGATATATAAAAAAAAAAAAAAAAAAAAAAAAAAAAACTTCCTTTGGTCTTTGCATTCATTATTTATTTATTTATTTTAAATTCTTTTGTCACTCCGATTATAATGTACATCTATCTCTTAAAGTTTTATTTATTTGTAACTATTCATATTTTAATATTCTCATTTCATTCATTATCTACTTATTTTAATTTTTCTTCTTTTTATTGTTTTGCTTTTATATTCTTATAATTCATGGGTTTTAAAATACATTGCAGTTCCATCATTACAACCCCAACGACTTTATTCCAGGGAAATTGTATTGTTTTTAAAAGATATTGCAATGATCTAAAAATACTAATTCAAGACAAAGATCTGTTTCTGTAATCAAGCAAACGCAGCAATTAAGACTTTCAGACTTTAACAGTTTCGAAATAACCAGAAAATATTATAGAGCAAGATAAAGTAATAGAGCAGTAGAATAGTTAGAGCCATAGAATATTTAGTTTATTCCCAGAATATATAAATAGATCCCCTCTTCAAGTAGTGAAAAATATAGCAAAAGAGAATAATGGAAATCATTTAATGAGACCATAAATACTTCTGCTTCCAAAAAGGTCATAAAAAATAAAGATAAAAGGAACCATCTCCACAATTAAATATATTCTGATTTGCAATGGTAAACTATGCGATAATCCAGATATGGTAGGAAATATCTATGTTCAATATTACTCTCAAATATATACAGAGACCTTTCCACATTAATCATATAATAGTCAGTAGTAAGAAGTTTCCTCCCATGATTCACAAGATGAATACAACAGACCACTCAAAATGTGGGAAATACAATATTGCAACACTTTAAGGGTTCTTCACCTGGCCTAATTTATAAGTTAAGGATAGAAGGTACCAATATATATAAGTTAATCCTTGATGGTAATACTGTAAACAATAGAAATGTATATATAGCGGATTTGAATGAGGAATCAAAACAGTTGTTATCAAGCTGTTGGGCGTGTATTATTTCATTCCTTTTTCTTTTCTTTTTTTTATAATGTTTCACTCACAGTGAACATAAGTTATACACACACTAACCTGACGGGTGCCATTAAATTCAAATACCAAAATCTGAAGGGCATAGTATGACTCAATGGTCGAACATCAGAACCATTCCACTTTTATAAAGGAGTAAAGCAAGGGGATAGCCTTAGTTCTCTGCTATTTATTATTCTTATGGATACAATTTGGAAGGTCTGTAAAAGGAGAACACCAAGAGCTGTGGTAGGATATTGGAACTTGACCCCGGCTGTTAACCCAAGCGATGATATAGTGATGACATAGTCCTGATAGCTGACTCCCAGGAGACACTCAAGTCATCATTGGTCGAATGGCAAGAAGAATTGCAGCTAAGAAGACTAAACGTCAATTTGAACAAAAGCAAGATCATGTTTGTTGGAAGGGACAATGTGGAGCCTACAATCATTTGTAATGGAGAACCCCTGGAAATAGCTAATACATACACATATCTGGGGACAATCATAAGTAAGGATGGTAGAATAGACCAGGAGGTTCTAAATCGGGTGATGAAGGCCAATGGACGATTTTATCAAATATAAAAAACTATCATAAGCAAACAGGAAGCAAGTAGAGAGGCCAAGCTTAGGCTCTTTAAAGCGGTGTTCCTTCCAGCACTCCTTTATGTATCGGAAAGCTGGATAACCCGTAATAAACATATAAATAAGATAACAGAGGCTGAAATGAGGTTCCTCAGAAGAACAGTTGGGAAAACAAAGAGGGACTGCATCAGAAACAACAGAATATGTGGCAATCTGGGAGTGAAGTCTGTATGCAGCATCCTGGAAGAGCAGCAATTAAAATGGTTCGGCCACATTTGCAAAATGGTAGAAAAGCCAAGCTGTTCTTTGAAGCTAGACGTCGACACGGTAGACCTAGATACAATGAGTACTCAGTATGTACACTGACTACATTGGGAAAACTGTGGCACCTAGGATTTAAAGAAAGAAGAAGCTTATTCAGAGATAGGTAATGAAATAAAATGAAAATAATATTTATTCTAGCGCTATTGCCACCAAATAATAGATAAAATTTAGAATAAATTAGCAGTATATCTACAATATTATAAATAAATATAATCAGTAATGTGTCGGTAACAAAAATTTTCGATTTTCGATTACCGGTACCGATACCAAGAAATACATTTTCGATGCTCAGTAGCGAAACATCAATTTAAAAATGAATTGCTATTTCAAAACATAATCCTAAAACAAGCTAAAAAAAAAAAAAAAAAGTAAAACAAATTGATCAAAAAAACGATAATAATGTAAGAAATAAATTACTGAACTGCTTGTAGCATTTATTATCCAAAGCATATAAAATATGTTATTAGTTATAATTTAGATAATTATAAAATTTAATTCACAATTTCTTATTCATGAAGATAAACATTCGAAGGTTTCATTTATTGATTACTAAACTTTGTAGAAGCACTTGATTTATTTTAATCGAGTATTAGGGTTTGAAAACTAGTATTTACATGTAATAAAATGGAATTTAATATTTAATTTTGGATATATCGTCCCTTAAGAATAACAAAAGTTATAATAAAATGACATTATTGTTTGAGGCATTATGATTGGTGGGTTAGAGTACCTAAAAAACATTACCAGGGCCACCCAAAACCGATATCAGCTGAAAATTTATAGAATTAGATTGTAACGAAAATTGAGGGAGACAAAATAAATTTAATTTAAAAAAGGGGGTGGATGTACAGAAAAGATGAAACCATGGCCTAAACTGATGCATTGTAATAAATGGAAATCAAATCAAAATGTCTATCCTAAATTTATTGGATTCAAAACACGGTATGATTTGAAGGAAAGAAGTTTTCCAAAGCAAAATTTCAAGCATGTAACAGCTTGATGCAACTAGGAAGTGGAACAATTACCATGAGTATGCAAAAACTATAGATCCAAAAACTAGAAAATATGTAATACAAAAAGTATCAGAAGCCTTTAAAGTTAGGAGTGAATATTTTTGTTAGTAATATTAATCTATTTCCAAATTTTAATTCATGCAACATTTTTTTTGTAAGCATGAAAATAATCCAAATAAAACATTAAAAGAAATTGCACCAGCAAAATCACAGAAGACAACATTAGTATCAAAACTCATGAAAGAATATCTATTGATCCAGCTATTTGTCAAACCTTGACCATTATGACATTGAACATATATCAATTTTCCAACAATAAATTTTAATGATCAATCCATAACTTTCTGTTCCTTGATCAAAAGGTTGGGAATTATTATATTTCTTTTATATACTTATTTTACTTTATGGTATTTGTCAATGTTACTTTGGATCAATGTTCATAGAGTATCATTTTAAAATTTTTAACCAATCTTTTCTTCTCTTAAGCATATTCATACCCATCAATGTTGAATTTTTTTTTTTTCCCTCAAGTTTGCATTGTCCGAAAAATTGTTTTTAATTTTTATAAACTTCTCTTGTAAGTCATATGAAAACATGTAAGTCTCCCTCAAAATTAATGCTACCAGACAATAGTACAAAACATTTATGCCATTGCACTATTTTTATATAAAATAATCTATTTTAGGGGACAATGTGTCCCATAATATAGATTATTTTACATTTCATTAACAACCTGGATTTCAATGATTTTAATAAAATCAATTACCAACTTAACCGAAATAATGATATCCTAAAATTTATTTCTAAAATTTTGGATTATTAACAATAATAACTAACCATTACAGCTATTTGAAATACTTGGACCTTTTTCTATTCCCAAAAAAATATTAGGTTGGCAAAAGGAATCAAATAAAGGAAGAGCCATGAATCAAGATTAATAAAACCTTGAGTATTATTATAAATACACAAATGCTTTTCCTTAAACTTGAATCATATTTTCTTTAAACGAAACAATAAAAATACCAGCAGTGTATTTTAAAACATTATCTCACCATCTCACAGAGATAAGAATCACGTAATTAGTGGGACAAAAGTCCATTTCTTAAAGTTCTCAATGCAAATTGAAACTTATGGATATTTATAAGGGTATAGCAATGTACCATGGAAGGATTAAATATAATGTTTACATTTTTTTGTCTGTAAAGAATAACTTTGTCCGAATGACAAAGTTGTCATTTGAAATCGTCGGTGAAAAAGTATCTGTGAATAGAAGCAGTCAAATTTTTATTTACATAGTTCCCATTATATCGGTTCCCGAAGAAGGTAAGTGATAAAATATGTATCTATCATTTCAGCCAAAAAAATTCAATTATTTAAAATGTATCTTTCATATTTAGGTGTTTAAATTTGAACAGTCTGGATAAACCCAGAAAAATTGCACACAAATGCATGCTTTTAATTTCATATTTTTCGATTCCTATTTTAATAATAATGTTGCTGTATAAAAACAAAAACCTTAAGTCATCTTGATAACACACAGAATTTATTTTTCTCCGCACAGGACCTATAGTCCGGGAGCCAGCCACATGCAAATTTAATTGGAAAGACATGAATTTGTTTCCTAACCCATTTTATAGTATCATCTGCCTTGAAATGAGATATTGTAGTCTGGCAGCCTGTATCCGTTGGAACGTGGTGTGGCGCGCACTTAAAATCGCCTAAACTTGCAAAAAAATAATTGGAAAGACATGTACTTGAGTTTCATCTCATTTTTTAGTGTATCCCTTTCTAAACATGAGTCGAGTGGTGTGGCAGTTGAAGTCTGCCAAAAATTTTTTTGTTGATTTACGCTTAAATGCAGCTCTGTAAATTAATTGGTTGCGGATACACCTCTCCAAAAATGTGAAATTTTTCTGTTAAGAATAAAGTTCTCGACCGCATACTACTAAATGTACTGGTTTTACAAAAACACCTTCAGGCAATCTTTCAAAGAAAATGTAATTAACTTCAATTTGAGACCTAAAAGATGCTTGTAGGCCTAATAGTAAAAGATTGGTAAATGTAAAAATCGAATTTGGAGAGAAAATTATATAGGCTGGTTTGAGAAGTGTGCAAGTCGGTAGGAACCAACCTATTTCATTATTAATTTCTTAATATACATGTATAAGTATAGATTCCTGTACTTAAAAGGATGTATCAGTATGAGGAATTTAGTTGTTAGGAAAGTTCCGCTTTCCAGTTCTCCGCAAAAACACGTTTGTCGGTACTCTATTGGCCTTAACTCCAAAACTATTTGTCTGATCCAAAATTTCTTTTTTTCATCTGAAAGCTGATTAAGTTTACTACTAGACCACATATATGTAATTTTGAACAAGTCCTGTTAAACACCCATGCCAGCTCGTTGAAAACTCGTTTTGTTGAAAAATCCAAAATGTCTGGATGGATGAGACTGGCCCCCAGTCTACTAGTCATTTAGTGAAAAACATCGAGCTATTTCCACAATGGTTAAAATTCAAGGCCCTTAAGAGAAGTTTAGCATTTTCTCAAATGATGGTGGCTCTTTAAGATAGGTTTTCAATGAAAATAAATCAGGAAGCTACTCTGGTTAAGGTAACCAACACAGTAAAAAATTTAGAACAGCATTGGAAGCGCCCTTTGCGTAATTCCTATAAGTTCCATAACCAAAGCGAAAGCTGATTAAAATAGAATTTGATACACTTTTTCGGTCTAGTGACGATTATGCTGGACCTGTCGGATGTCCTCTTAAGGCATTCACAGAATGCAGTGATCAGGCAAAATGACGAAAATGCAAAACAGTTAATAGTGCATTGATCAGTGAACTAGCCTTTGCTACTAAAACAAATATATTTATAATACGTATATTTCTCAAACAGGTTGTTAAAATCGGTCTAATCTTAAAGATTTCTCTCTAAAAGTTTTGTTGCTTTTTAAAAGAACCTGATAAACAACAAAATCCGAAACTTAAAAGTTAGGGAAAATTGCAAAAGATTTCCATTATCAATATCAACTTGCTCCTCTGACGAGTCATCCTAAATGATTTTTTAACAATCTATAAATAATTTAAGTTTAATTATTTTAATCAATATTTTTTTTTAATGTTTTGTCATCATATTATATAAATATGTAGTTAGATTTATGAGGGTAAATGAAGGTTGGTTTATTTTTTTTTTTTTTTATTACATAAAATCAAATATCTATGTTACTTTGTCAGTTATTTATTTTATTTAAAGTTTTTTTAAAAAAAAGTTTTACTATGCAAATATAAATTAATGAACTCAGCATTGTTTATTTTACCATCTCCTATTGCTTAGATACTGAAGAGTCAAACCAGGATTAATATGTTTCTGTTTACTGTAGTAATTAAATAACATGAATTTTAAAAATCATTTGCGGACGTATGCATATAGGAATTGTTTTAATCCATATAAAATTTTTTGTAGGATAGGCTGATAAAGTTATTTTGTCCTGCTAAATACATGATTCTGACCACTGAGCATCCTATGAAACGACTTTGAAATGAAATGAACAAAAAAATAAGTAAATAAAATAAAAATGTAAACCAGTGAAATAAAAAGTAATTAAACATTTTTACTTCAATTTATTAAGGTAAGTGGCTAGTTGTAAATTTTATAATAAGTGGTGAAAAATAGAAAAATTTATCCAAAAAATGTATTCACTATTATACATGTATTACACAAGCTTCGTTTAGAGAAGGAATGCAGTACCCATTAGATTATTCTGCAGTCCACAAAATATCATGTGGAAAATGTGGCATTACACATGTGGGATGAACCTACAGAAACTTAAAAATCATTTGCAAGGAATATCTTAAAAGAAGAGATAAAAATTTCTTCTAACATATCACACAAAAATAAACAAGTTATGGCAAAAAAATCAATAATAGTCTAATTATTGACAAATTGGAAAACATATAAATAAAAAAAAACACCACAAGTCTTTTATCCATCAGCAAACAATTATTTTAAATAGACACCATTGCTCAGTGACCCCCCCACTTCTGCTCTTACTAACATATATGAATGAAATATGACACATAACAATGTACATTTATATTTGATATATATGAACTTGACATAATAGCAATGAACCTACAGAAAGTTAAGAATCAGATGCAAGGAGGAATATCTTAAAAAAAGAGATAGTAGTTTCTTCTCACATATCACAGGGAAAGAAACAAAGAACAGAAGTTACTACACAAAATCAATAATAAACTAATCATTAACCAATTGGAAAACATAAATAAAACAGGATGCCACAAACCTGTTATCCCTTGGCAAACGATTATTTTAAAATAGACACAATTGCTCAGTAACCCCCCACCTTCTGTCCTTACCAACATATCTAGATTCAGTTACAGATCAAACCCTAAAGGGACCTGTTCTTTAGCAAGGTAGATTTTTATACTTTGTATAACTAAAATATACTAGTATCATTGTAAATAAATTGTTTTGTAAATATTTTAATTATGACTTTTAAAGACCACAATAAATAACATTCATGCATTTTTTCAACTTTTAATATATTTTCTCAATAGTTACATTCTATGTTTGGAGTTATTGTTTATATTTTAAAAGGCTGACAAACATCAATGAACTTTTTGTGTATTTTAGCTCAGTACTTTGTGCCATTGTAGTTAGGACTTTAAGATGGCGCTTAAGGCAAAAATGTTCATGTAGTAATGAATAAAATGCGTGAATTAACAAAAGATTATATTTTTTACTTTAATGTTTATTTTTTTGTACAAACCATAAATTCAATCCATTCAACCACAAAACAAAGTTATTTTATTCACATTTAATGATACATTTTTTTTTTTTAGATAAATATGTAAATCATTTTATATTTATTCAACAATATCATAAATCAACTCAGTTTCTTTTTTTTATTTTCAAATATATTAAAAAAAAAAAAATGTTATAGTAGGAACTTAAAAAATGTATATTATAGTAATATATAAATAAAATCATGTGTTATAGATTATTCATCAGTTTATACTATTAAGATTTTCACAATATTTGACTAATTATAACTTATTGTTATAATTTTTTATTTTAAACATTTTTTGTGATATATATTTCATATTCAACTTTTCTAATCAAACCTTTTTAATTTCACAGAAATCAGTTTCTCTCATTATTACATACAAAAAATTCTGATAAATAAGCAATATAGTTGAAAAATATAATATTTATACAATGTCAATATTAGCACATAAGCAAAGGTTCTAATGTGATTTTACATTTTAAATCTCCATATTGAACATTATTGCATTGCAATCAACATTTTTCAAGTGTAACTAAATATTCACTATTTACATTTAAGATAAATTTGAAAGAACCTTAGAAGTATCTTTCAGTTTAAATAGATGTATCCTAAATGGCTTTCCACTGAAATTCTATTATTTAGCAACGTCATCATTTCTATGAATAGCTTTCTGTTATCAGACTGGTTCACTGCCTTATCACAGAATCAGCAAAAAATTTTTATTATTTATTTTAATAAACCTTAAGCGTTGGCTGCAGACCCTTCTCATAGATCTGAAAAAAGTAAACAATAAACAAGCTCCTTCATGTTTCTCTCCCCCCCACCATTCTGTTTTTTTTTTTTTTAGGGCAAAGAAAAGCTTCCCAGTATTAGTTCAGATTAGTTATACAATAGTGCTCAAGTAGTGAGTAGATGTGGCCTCAGGTCTTGATTAATAGTACCTTGTTTGGTTATTTAATAACAAATAAGCTTATTTTTTAATTTATATTGAGCATAGCATTTTATTATTTTTTTTTTTAAATTGAAATAAACATTATTAATTGCGCTGATATCTGCTCCTGATCACTTCAGTAACAAAATTACAACATTGCCAAATTTTGCAAATCAGTATATCATGCTCAGACCTGGACTTCCAAGTGCACAAGGCCCAACTAAGCCACCATTGTAGCAGCAGGAGTGGAACCTATAGAACCTCGTGGTTTGACTGAACAGGTCTCAAGTTTGTTAGACTTCACGCAGAGGGAACTTACAGATTCATAATAGAGAACTGGCTCAGGGTGGCTAAGCTTTCAAGTTAAAAATTAGTACTTCTGACATTATGGCTTCTGTTTTGGTTTGTTGCAATTTGTTTATTTAATTTTTTGAATATTTTTAGTGCATGGATAGAAATAATCATGGTCCAATGAAGTGATTATGGAGTTTTTAAAACTTTACAAGGGGGCACCTATTTAAAACCCAAGAATAGAATTTTAAAGGAATCAAAAAATAATTTTAACATTGCTTCAAGGGTTACAAAAAATATAAATTTGTAACTCACACCCCTTTCGCTGATGATGTCTAAGAAGTTAACAAACAGGTAAAGTAATCTTTAAGATTTCCACTAATTACATTTTTTATAACTTGTGGATAAAGTAAAATTCCATGAATTGTTTGTTCAGTGTTAATAGGAACCAACATTTTCCTCAGTCAAAACAAAAGTAATTTAATACTTTTAGCTTTTGTAGGTGATTGATATTTATGTGAAGAAAGAAAATTGTTCGAGGAATTGATTAAAAGTTTAATAATCACATTACCTTTTGATAGCTGTTGTAATTATCTAATCCCCATTTTAAAACAATTATTGCTTTTATAATGAACTTTACTAACTTAAATATAAAAAATTCTAGCATTCAACTTCTAGTATGCTTATTAGCCAGCATATGAGCACTAGAGCGCCATGGGAATGGCATCAGGTTGGAATATGGCAAGCCAGGACAGATATAACCCTTCATGGGTTGTAACATTTACAACCCATGAAGGATCTTGTGTTCAGTACTTAGGTATGGTTTTACTGTTTCTGGGCCAACAGTTGTGAAAGGAGATGATTTGGCCAGAATTTACACTCACCCACCCCAATTCATGCAAAGGTTTTTCCCTGATTGAGGGTACCATGTTACTATGTCAAACTGAAACTAAAAGTCTGGGTGACAGTTTAGTATATTACAATGCTAACAGGAATTGATAAATGATGTGCCACTTATATAATGTTGAGTTTATTTGAAAACAAGTTTCAAATGTTATGACATTCATCTTCAGTTCTAAACACAAACAAACATTCAAAATACAGATTAGAATAATTAGAAGTAATAACAATATCTTTTTTTATTGGCTTACTGTCTTCTTTTTACTGTATCCCCAATATTCTTCAGTATAATTGAAAAAAAAAAAAAAAAAGGGTGAGGCTGTGTCATAGTAACAGCCGTGTGTAGTACGTGAATACATTTATGTAACGGGTTATAGTTTTTAAATAAAATATTTTTATTTATGTATTTAGGATAAAAGCAAGAAAAAAAATAATTATTGTGTTACAATATAACTTTATTAATAATAGGACTGTAATGCGAAAAGTACGACATAAATGGCATACAAGATACATCAAGATTTCTTGTAGATGTTAAATCAATACAGGTATTACCTAAAGATGTTGGTGAAGTTTCAATATAAAACAAATTGAACTCGTTCAGCATGAAGTCGGGCAATGAGCGGTTTTGTGATACATGAACATTAAAGTCTCCAACTATCATAACTGGTGTAGTAAGATCAGGCACGTAATCGGGTATAATTTTAGCAATGTTTTTGGAATATTTTAACAATGATCATAACGTAAAGAGTTAATGCTTTGCCTGGGTGGATATAAACACCCTCGAGTACGAATTTAAGATGCCATTGACCTTTATAATTTACTAGACAGACATCACCAGGTTTTGCATCTTTTATTTCCCAATAAATTTCCGAAATGTCAATGTTAACTCTATAACAATCAGTGAAGCTATTGATGTTGCAAAATATGGCGACTCCCATCGGCTTTGCGACTTGATGATGATGATACCACTACCGATGATGTAGTTGCAATTTGCCTGTTAGCAGTATTACAATATGATCTCAGATCAAAGCTAGGCACATTCACTGGCATCGAATTTTCCATCTAAGTTTCGCTGATTGCCAAATAATCAGATCGGTTGATGATTGTAAAGGTAGAGATGATTTCTGAATGCGCAACCAAGCTTTGTGCATTAATGGCGGTAATAAGTACAAAAAAAATGGTGATTTGGAACTTTTACATTCCCAGCACTGCTTTACTCGGTCATATGGTGTTTTATTATTCCCATTCGATTGTTCTTGAGAAGTTCTTTCCAACCGTATATGATCTCTGTATTTATTTTTGGCTTTTTAACGAGTATAGGCCAACTTTGGATATTTTTGATATTTTTTTATTCTAACACATTATTATATTCACTGTCACTACTTTAATGTTTTATATACAATCGATAGATTTTGACGACAACTGACGATTAAAACTTAAACGAACATCGTAGTTTCTCCGAGTCAAAAGTTATACTAAATGCAAATCACGATACGCTGCAACCTAACCTCAAAATTGCTGCACTTCCCCCTCCCCCTTCACCTCCCACGATGCATCACTGTTCTCCTTTATCATAATGAATTCTTTGATCCTTTAGCTATCCAGTGGTATAATTTAATTTTGAAAGTAGAGGACAGATTCAAAACTACAACACCAAACTGTATCCCCCCGATTTTATTATTATTAGGCTTTTTGGATTGCCCCTGTATGGTATCAAATTTAAAGACATATTCATGTCAAAACATTACTTATAAATCAACATATTCCATTCAAAGTTTAACCTTCTGACGGGCGCATGGGTGGCATATTGGCAGCCTTTTTAGTTAAAACGAAATCAGCCATCCCTGTAACCATGGCCAGTGAAATAGGACCCACGGGTATTCTCTAATTACACCCTTGGGTGCTAATTTATAGAACGACTGAATTTATACAATATTATACATGTTTTTGCCTACAAGACATTTTGCAATAAAATGTTTTTGTTTTATTTATCATTGAATTTAATGTGCGTACTTTTGTATAATAGGTACATTTGGCAAAGCCATCAATTGGATAGCTGGTTACTCAATTGGACTACCTCTTCCTATCCAGGATTGTGTGAAACAATTGTTTAAATATTCCCTTACAGGTAAGATGTAGTGGGCTGGACAACCATCTTGTTGAAAAACAATCGATCTTTTTTGGTACTTCACCTCAAAAATTGGTAATCCTTGTCTACCTCAAAAATTGGTACTTCACTAAAAGTAGTAGTGCCAAATCAAAAAAAATCCAGGTAGCTGCTACCATTCAGGTTGTCCAGCAAGTGATGGGGGCCAATAAGTTGGTTTCCAATCATTCCTGCCTAAACATTGATGGAACTTTGTTTGGTACGACGTCACTCGACCCAAATGTGGATGTTCGTCTTTCTTTGACCAAAAATCTTGATTATGGAAAATCACGATCTCTCCTCTTGAAAATTTGGACTCATCCGTCCATAAAATGCTTTTTGAAAAGTCTACATCATCGACATCTGAATGCAGAATAAGGTGGCAAAAATCCACTCACCTCTGGTTATCGTTTTCTTGGAGGCCTGAAAATGGTGAACAACTAAATCAGCCAACCACCTATGTAGTCCCTATTTTACTGACAAAAAAAAGGGAGAAGTCAGTCGTACATAACGTAGGGATCTCAAGACTGAAAATCCACTACTATCTTAAATTTAATTGATAATTATAAATAAGTGAAACATTAATAGGGGTAAAGCATTACCTTGCAATGGAGTATAATGAAAGGGATGCTGTCTGTCTTGTAAAACTTTCCACACTTTCCAAGGGCACTCATGTCTAGCATTTGAGCAACATGTCATATACTCCTTGTACCAACTTCCTCAAATGCACCTAAAATGTTCTCATCAACCGACAGATCAAGTTGCCTAGTATTAACTCTTTGCTCTTGATAGGTCACGCTGCTCGTCTCTCGTAAGCGTCGGTAGGTGTTTGCAAATGTGATGAGGTTGGGTAATCTTCGATTCGGGTAGGGCTTTTGGTAGATTCTGCGAGCTTCACGAGCATTACAATTGGCTCTTACGTATGTGATCAGAATATCCGCATATTCTTCAAAGGTAAAGGATGCCATTGAAAATTTGTAACTCACAAAGACTTTAAAAAATTAACAACAAAAATAGTCAACAATGTAATAGCAGTAATAACAACAAAAAACAGTCAACACATTAACAAAGGTAACAACAACGAAAACGAAATGCGCGCACAGCAGTCACAAGTGACAGCGGAGTAATCAGATTTCCGACTGAAACAATGTATCGGTTCTAAGTCCACATTCTAAGAATTAAGAGAGAAACAACATGTTGTTTAATCTGTGCTAGAAAGAGACAAAGCTATTTGTTATGCTTTACATAAAAAACATGTTTTTAAAATAATTTGGATTTGACTGTTACCCTTACTTTTTTTTTTTTTAACCTAAGTTATTAATTTTTAGAAAACATGATTAAAAGTTTAAAAAACATGATTTGAATTCATTATTATTGTCAGTGTGCGCTGGGGGCACCAGGTAGATCCCTTTAGTTACTTTATTCAATAAAAAAAAAAAAAAAAAAAAAAAAAAAAAAAAAAAAAAAACTATATGTGCTGCGTGCCAGCAAATGGTATTTTTTTAAAGAGTATTAACTAGAAAAGTTTTTAAAATAATTTGGATTTGGCTGTTCCACTTATTTCAAGTTCTTATTTTTTTTTTTTTTTTTTTTTTTTTTTTTTTTTTTTTTTTTTTTGCCTTTAGCAAGATTTAACGATCTCCCGGTTCTTTGGTATAAATGTTTGGTTTTGGCCATTTTTTCAAAAAACCCATAAACAAAAAAACTGTGAGACTTTGTATAGGTAAGTGACCTTAAATAGGTTAAAAATGAACCTCCCTACCTGAGATACCTCTTTGGCTAACGATCTTCCGAACACCCTGTATATATATAAACCTGTACTGCTACAATCGATTGTAGGAATATATGATACTTGTTAAGTAAGTAATGTTTTGTGACCAATGGTTATGCAAGGATGTGATTTAGTCAGAAATCACACACAACAACTGCCACTGAGAGTGGGTGAGCCCTAGGAGGGTCTGCAGACCTCAAAGTCAATCCATGGCTGATGAAACAGAAATTTTCTGCCTTCAGAAGGTGCGGGTTTAAATTTTCACAAGAGGTGCGGGTTCAGTAGCAGCTAACCTATAAGCAGATATGAGGATGAAACTTTAAAAAAATTCCGTCTTCTCCTCCCCAATGCCATGACAAACAGTTATTTTCATGAATCAGTTATTGTTGAACTAACATCTTACCTTGCCTTCCCGACTTAATATGAACACAGACCATCTTTTCAACTTTCATCTGTTCTTTCAAATTAAACATAACTTATTGTCTTTCATCATAAAACATTATGTATAGATTTAGAATAAAAATTAAAATGTTTATTTGACTCTTTTCAAAAACATAAAAAATTTTTAATGGTTAAAGTTCAAAATTAGTTAGGGGGAAAAATTAAAATCATCGAACTGTATATATTTATTAACAATGAAGTTTTGAAAATAGAGGAATGGTTACAAAAATATTATCACAAACCAAAAAAATAAAGAAACCAATAATTAAATAAAAGAAAAAAAGATTCTTTTTGGCAGGAATGTACCACACATTCTTTGTGAAACTCTTTAATTTAATTTCTAAAATAAGAAAAGATTTATTTTTTCTTACTTTTTATACAATATTTACACCTTTTACTAGTTCTGTACATTATAATGTGAATATTTCTAATTCAAACATAATGGCATATCTCTGCTTTACCTTAAACGTAAAGAATTGAAATCTTTATATGTAAATAAATCTGTAAGTGAATATATTGATGTAAATTACATGACACATTCCTGGAAATAAGTTCATTTCAGAAATTATTTTATTTATTTATTTTGTCATATTTTGAAACAACAGTACCTGTTTTTCAAAAATGGGTTTTTGAATGTAGCAGAAACAGCTGAAACTGCTACTCCAGACAAACAGTATTGCCCATCACTCTCTTCTGTTTAATTTTGTCAGATGATAACATTATTTATGAATTCTTTCCTTATAAAATCCTTATAATATCTAGTATCAATTTACATATTATTTTTATTTTTAACAGGTTATAACCAATACTTGAGATAATTTGAAATTGGGTGATTTGGAAATATATAAATTGGTCAAGCAAAAAGTCAATTAGGTTACAATAAAGCATGAGTGAATTTATGTACAAATAAAATGTTTATTTGAGTTTCAAAATTCAATCCCCTGTTCTAGGGATATAAGATATAAACAAATAAGCATCAATAAATAACAAGAGACCTGTGAACATATAAATTATCTAATATACATCTTATTATTACTTTTATAAAGTATTACACTATAATTCTCAAAAATATCAAATATAAGCAGATATTTGTATTTAAATGTATCAAAATTACTATAAAAATGGTTATAAATAAATTTATATTGAATTAAATTACATGGCCATCACTTACAATAACAATATCCAAATTTTGCGTTAAATGGTCGGGCAGAGTTCTTTTAGAAACTTCTTCTTCTGGCATGCCATTAAAACGGTCATGCTTTTTCCTTTCTTTGACAACTTTCATCGAGTTAGGATCTTTTAATGGGTGGGTTATACAACCCATTAAACTTTGATATCCCATTCTAAAAAAATCATAATAAGAATTATAAATAATGCAATAACTTAATAATGCTTATGCATGCATAAATTTTAAACAAACTTAACAAAGCTATTATGTTCAAGAACACAATTCTAGAATGAAGTAAAAAATATCTTAATGCTTGTGCATGGATGATTCTTGATTCATTTTAATGGTCAGCTATAACAAATTATATTTAACAATAAATTTGTTTTTGAACTAGGAATAATGCATACTGAGTTGCTTGGTTAGTGTTAGCAGCTTGCTTAGTGTTAAACCATCACTCAACATTTTTCTTATTTATGTTTGTCTGCTCTTTTGTTTAATAATCCTTCTTCCAAATTTGACACTTTCCTAAAACTATATCAGTCAGTTCTTAATAGACATTCAAGAAAATAAGAAGTAACAGACTTTCTAAGCCGCATGAAGAATGTTTTCCATGTTTTTTTTTTGTTTTTTTAAGAAAAAAGATATTTCATTCTTTGTGATAGGAATACAGTGCAACCTCCTTAAGTCAGACTAGCCTCCTGCACTAATTTGATATAACGAAAATCCGGGTTAAATGGAGAATGTTGAAAAATAAAGAACATGTACAAATATTAGAAGAACATTTTTTTTATTGCAGAAAAACACTTAAAATACACATCACGATAAACTATAATACTGTATATTCCGTTTAAATTCTGAAAGAATTTTGTTGATTTTAGTTGTGTCAGCTTTGAATGCCGTTTCGGTGACATGCGGCCGGTGTTGTCTCTTCTTGTTGCTCAAAGAAACCATTAACTCGCCCAAATGAGAAGCTGCTTCTGTATGGCTTATGACTGTGATATGTTTAGTGTTTTCTTTATCAGTATCCTCCCTGTTACTGGCATCATTATCACAACAAGTCGCAATAATTTGGTCATCAGCAAGGGTACCATAGTCTCCGCCGTTGTCAGCTTCCAACCAACTTTCAATATCATTAATGTCAACGTCTGAGCATCCACTGAGTTTTACGAATAGTCTACTGATAAACAAACATTCATACAATGCTAAGCACTCTGGGCGGACGGCAAAAAGTTAATATTAAATTTTCCTGAACTGATCCGGGTTACCCAGAGATCTAACTAAACAAGGTTGCACTATATATATTTCTTCCACTCCACAAGAAAGGGATAAGCAAAACTTCAACAACTACAGAGGCATGTCCTGGCTTTCAATTGGTTATAAAATCCTCTTGAGGATTCTTCTAAATAAAATAGAAGAAACCTTGGACAAACAACGAGGCAAATACCAAGGTGGATTTAGAAAGGCCTGTATATAGAATGCTGAGGAACAAAAACTTAGTGGTGTCTTTCATTGACTTCAAAAAGGCGTTTGATTCGGTTGACAGAGGTCCTAGAATTAAAGAAAACCCTAACAAACACAACCTCCAGGGTGGAATTCATGGGACAACTCTCTAGCCCGTTCAAAATTAAGAGAGGGTGATGGCCTGTCGCCACACCTATTCAACTGTGTCCTTGAGAAGATTGTAAGAATTTAGACCTTGGAACTGGAAAGTCAGAAAATAAACCCAATCTACCTTGGAAAGAAACCAGAAGGAATTAAAGTTAACTGCTTGGAGTTTGCTGATGATTTTGCAGAACTATCCGAAAGCCAAGAAGAAGCAACTCAACAAATCAATCTTTTGGAAAAGATTGCCAGCCAAACAGGACTCAGGATCTCAGTATAAAAGACCATATTGATGACAAATGACAAACGTGGACCGAAATTCCTTGAAACGGAGATAGGACAAATTGAACAGGTCAAGAAGTTCAAGTATCTTGGTGAGACAATACAGGAGAATGGATTACTGGATGCTGTTGGAGATCACATTCTAAAAATGGAAAGTTTATAGATTGACAAAAAATATCTACAACAAGAAGTGCATCTCTTAGATTGCCAAAATAAGGCACTACAACACCACCATCAAAACTAAATGTCTCTACGCCAGTGAATGCCTATCGATGAAGAATAGCCTTGAGAAGCTGGAGGTCTTGGAAAGGAGAATTTTATGGAAGATCATGGGTGCAGTACAGGCTGAAGATGGATGGAAACTGAGAAGCAACAAAGAAGTCTATGAGAATGTGGGAAGAATCTCAGACTAAGCGGAAGAGGAGATTGATGTTTTTCGGACATTAGTACAGAATGAACGAAGACAAGTTAACAAAACAGATATTCAACTACCTCTGGAGGAAGAAGACCACTACAGCATGGATTGAAGAAGTTAGGAAAGACCTGGAACAGTTAAACATTACAGAGTCCCAAATGTTGGAAAGAGGTACATTTGGGAGTAGAGCGGAGGGGTTTCAAGGTGAGGGAAGACCTAAGAGAAGCGGACGAACGTGGAAAGAGGATCAAAAGAGGCAGGCCAGTGAACACATGAAGGAGTACTGGAGACAGAGAAAACTAAAGGCCATTGAAAAGAATAAGAGGAAATAAAGTTACAGCGTGATTCTAAGTGGTCAATTCGCGAGTAATAATAATAATAATAATAATATTAAAGAACTGTTAGTAACTGATTCCTTATTTCCTGCCCAAGTATTGAAAAAACAACAAAACCTTTTAATTATCAATTATCAGAAGGTATTTGATTCTGTAGCATGCAGCTGACTGCTCTAAATACTAGAACATATAAGGTCAAACAGAAAATGAGAAACCTTTTCTCTTATTTAAAAATTGGTTGGACAAGTTAGGTCAAATTTGCAGAAACCTGCCAAATTAAGATCCTATAAGGAATATATAAAGGAGATTTTTTTAGCTCATTATGGTTCTGCATGGTGCTGTTTCCATTAAATAATATACTTCAAAGGGATATCCAATTTCATTATTTACCAGTGAAATTGGTATGTCATTTGGTTTAGACAAATGTGCATGCTTCATATAGGGCTTCATAGGGGAATAGTGGTCAGTTTTGAAAATATTCCAATAAATGGAGAAGACTGCATCAACATCACAATCATATCAGAAAAAGAGCATACAACCCGATAGAAAAGTAAGCCCCAGCATGGAAGGTTCTATAGCCAATTAATCTCTTAACCAAGTGAGAAGTATAAATATATCAAATTTAAACAAGGTGCAACTTTTATTTCAATGACATATTCATATGTCCAACACATACTGGATATTGTTTACGTTTGATGTATTTATACGTCCCGCTTGGTTAACAGGTTAAACAAAGTCTATGTAGACAAGGAGGAATCAGTAAAATGGCAAATGGCTGAAAGAACATTTTCATAGAAAGAAGGCTTTGTTATGGTCTTTCAAGATCAAGTGATTGCCATGAGACACTACAGGAGATATGCTCTTAAACATTTATCAATATTGGGTAAATGTAAACTATGCCCAGTGACACTGGTGGATGTGTAGTGCTGGATAGTTCAGAATACCTATAAATGCATAATAAGGAGGTGTACATTTTTCATCAGGCCTTTGCAAAGAAGCTTCACCGATTAGAGGAAAATACACCATATTACAGGTATAAAACTAAGATGTTACTTCAAAATGGGCCACTTAAACTTCAACTTACAGACCACAACATGTTACATAACAAACTAGGTATCTTGTTTATAAACTTGAAAGAAAAGACAAAACGGATCGTTGATGTCACCATTCCAAATGAAAACAATAAAACTTTAACTGTCGGAGAAAAGCTACAGAAATAATAGGAAATGGCAGTTGAATTGATGAGATTGAATAGTCTCACAGAGGTATTCAACAAATTGAGCTGATTCCAAATTCAGCAGTAGTAGTCACTCAACTGGCTCAACAAGAGTTGTTAGGAAGTTCTTTGGCATGTGAAGAAATGATGAACTTAATCTGAAGTTGGTTGGATTTGTCCCTCACTTCAGTCCAGAAACTGCTAAATATGAAAAGGCGAAGAAAAAAAGAATAACACTACTCCTTCAATTCAAAATTTGAACACATGCATCAACTCGTCTTATCTTCATTAATATTAAAAATAGAGACTACAGATTAGAAATCAGAGAGAACTTTTATTAAACACTATTCTAAGAAAATGGGTACTCCCATGTCATGAATAATTCATTTTTAGAATATTATTTAAATTGATATCAGTTAAAACTTTTATTGCACAAATAATTTGTTATAGTTAAAGTCTGTATGGATTAAGGATTAAATTAGTATAACTGGCTATATACAAGTCACGAATATGAAGTTAGATTTCTAGGACTCTCTAAAGCAGTGGTTCCCAGCCTCAGTGGTGTTTCCAATTCATATCAAAATATTTTCTTAAAGCTTGAAAGGTGGTTTTACGTTTGATATAAGACACATTGCATACTTCACAGACAACAACTAGTTTCAATGAAATGGGTTAAGATCTGCTTACAGGACTCTAAGTAATTATTATTAGAATTATAAATTATAATAAAAATAGCTTATAACTTCTATATTTAGAATGGTTGACTTTTCTAAAATGAATAATAGCTCATTCATTCAAGTACTTTATAACATAAATAATAAATTATAAAAAATGTAATATTTTAAATAAATATGTTCTGGTTTATTTTGATACATAATATAGTATATGATTTTTGTGGCTAACAATACAATTTTTTAATATAGGATGAGTATATATTAAATTATAAAGTCATAAAAATTGAAAGGAGGCAACATTTTTTTAATGAAAAAGAGGGCATGATAATTTTTTTTTTTACCACTGCTTAAGCGATTTTTATATAAAGGTATTAATTAATGCTAAAAAAGTGTCAACTCAGCCTTTTAAGAATAAGTGAATATATTTATAACATAAGGCAACATTTTTTTAAGGAAAAAAAAGGGGCATAATTTTTTTTTTTTGTTTACCACTGCTCAAGCAATTTTTATATAAAGGTATTAATGCTAGAAAAGTGTCCACTCAGCCTTTTAAGAATAAGTGAGTAGAAATATAAATAAATACAGACTGAGTTTAGTAAACCTAAACAAAGATTGGAAGGAAAGGAACTATCTATCTATCATAGATTCACCCAACACAATCACCATGCAGCAACCAAATCAGTATATAACTACTGCTTCTTTCTATAAATTTTAAATAATAATATCTTTAATTAAATTTGGTTTTCACTTGTTAGGAAATAAGAAACCAAAGATAAAATTTAACGTAACAATTTTAAATAAAATTTATCCCTAAAAGTCATGCACAACAAATACCAGCCATGCAGTAAAACTTACCCTATAATTCAGACATAAAATTATTTTACAGATATTATTTTGCTAAAAAATATTTTTTTAAAATAAGAGGAAAAAAAAATTACAAATAATTTTTTATGGGGGGGAATAATAATTACCCCGACTGATTGTGATTGTGTAAAGAGATATCTTCTGTTTTAATTTTTTTTTTCCTTCCTCTTTTTTTTGGTACTTGCTGCATTATAACAGGTGAACATTGAACTGGTGCTATCATATGTTCATCATCAACAAAAGAATAGGGATCTTCTGGCATATTATACTTCAATATACTATCCTGTAAATGGTTCCCCATTTTTGAAACCATTGCCATGTGTGTTTGAGCATGATGATGACTTGGCATGTCAAGTTCCCCTCCTCCAGCAGTTTCATATCCATCATCATGTGGTGGTTCTGGTTTCAAAGGCCCACTGTCTTGGTAACCAGTTCTGTAACAGTCACTACAAAGAGTGAAAGATTATTATTATTATTCAAAACAGACACTATAATACATAGAATAAAATGAAAAATAAACTTTATTCTCAAAAATATAGCTATGAAGAGTGAAAGATTAATCAGTATTTAAAACAGATTTTATAATAAATAAAATGAAATGAAAAATAAACCTTATTCTCAGATATATTGTCCAGGAGGGTGAATATAAGATTACTGGCCATTTTTAAGCCCAAAAGAAGTATATCCCCCTAAATGTCAATTTTAATTCATTTCTACCAAGTATCTTTACTTTTAAACTAATAAAGTACAGCATTATATATACATTGGTTGCCGCTTAATCCGTTGTCGGATAATCCGTTTTTCAGATATTCTGTTGAAAAAATTATAGGACGGAACCAAATGGTCTCTAACAGTATATTTTTGTCGGATAATCCATTGTTGCATTCCAGTTAATTCGTTGATTCTGAGGAATTTTTTTTCTGTTAAGTGCAATGACAAATGTGTAGCTACCGATGGGACTGTTTTTTCTTACTTCCAGGAATCCGGCTTTTGTTCGGTCTAGGAATACTATTGAAGAAATAATCCTGTTTATACATTTCATCATATTCTATGAATTAATTATGTAGCAATCTCATTCGTTTTTCAATTTTTGAGTGTGGCATTCGTTGAATTTAATTGGATTGCTAGGAAAGGGGACTTGTTTATTTTTCACTTCCTTTCAGGTAGTGTCCATCACTTATCATTGCGAACAGTGAACATTTGTCTTTGTGTGTGTTAAGTTCGTAATGTCCTGCCGTAAAAAGAGAGCATAGGTCGGTAACACGGAAGGGATGCTTCATTAAAATTAGGAATCCCGATTTACTCAAATGTCGATCAAATATAAAGAAGGCCGGCACAGAAAATAGAAAACGTATGCGGCAAAGTGAAAGTCAGACTGTTAATGAGGCTTTGCTCATATGGTTCAAACAGGTAAGTATCTTGAATGCTCCCATAAATCACAGCATATTGCTCTGTCGAGGAAAATGAGATGAGCGAATCACTTTTCACCAGTTTACTTCACTTTGAATTGGATTTAATTAGAATCCTTCCTCAAAAACAAAGTTACATCACGAACTTTAAAAAAAAACAAAAAACAACAACTGATTTTAATATAAATTGTATAGATATAATAAGTTTGTTTGTGTATATGTATAAATATATCTACTTATGATTAATTAAATATCTTTGAAAAAATAAGAGAATGTTCACTTAAAAATTTACCCTCAATTTCTCACCTTTCGTTAAATCCATTGAATTTTATCCTAACCCGATTGCAACGGATTAAGTGGCAGCAACTGTATAAATATAAAGGGTCTATAAAGTTACATTATGGGTTTTAATCTCAAAATGTCATTACCATAACTGTCCATTGCTCTATGCTTTATTATTTCCGAGGATTTATTTGTCTAGCACATGAAATGTATTTATTTATTATTAATTTTATTTTGTTTTATTTATTATTATTATTTTTCTTTATGTTGACCAAAATTACACCCTTATTTAACGATTATTGTGGATCCATTGATGGATTAATTTTTTCTCCTAGTATTTTTGTTCATAATAATAATAATAAACATGTGTCCTATAAAATTAAATCCTTCCTGTAACCAAAACAAATCAAGCTTTTTAGCAGTGACCAGCGGAAATTAATTGAAGAGAGTCGACCCTAGCCCACAGGAACAAAACTGCTCTGTTCATGCCGCTTCTCACTCTAGATTATGCCCACGTCTTCAAGGTTGTTTTTCAGATTTGTACTTTTTAAATCATCATTACCATAACACTTTACAGATATTTATTTGTTAAAGGCATGATTAGTTTATTATTATATTTTGAAAGTGATGGTCAGGCATAACAAAATAATAGACCAACCTCGGCTATTTTCAAGCAGTTTAATTACTTTTGTTTGAAAAAAAACCTGAAATGTCAACTCTATAGCTTTAATCATGTTATTACCAAAGCTACAACTTTTGGTTACGGTAATGACCTTTTATGTCTATTTTAAAAAAATGCAATAGTACTTATATGCAATACATAATACTTATTTACCTAAGTTAAGGATGGAAAAATAAAATTGGTTGGTGACACGTGTACAAGGGAAAAGAAGCAAAAATGTAAGCAATGGTGATTGAATAAAAAAAAATAACTGTCATAAAAGCAGCATTAAAAATTTTGAAAACACCCCCTAGGACCTATCAGAAGGAGCTTTGCTCGTCTCACACCTCAACTAGATCTGGTAGGAAAAGGCGAGCTCTTAAAGACATGCGGCAAATCGTACATGATCAAAATTTGAATTTAAAATTTTGAAGCAGGGACATGATTCCAATTCTGCCTAAGCATTTATAAGTCATCATAAGACTATTTTGAGTGAAAAAATATTTGAAAGATGATTTTTTTTAACTAATATTTTTTCAAAGTAGATCCATCAAAGTGAACTGTAAACTAAGAATCACCCCGGAGCATATCGATTCGGGGGCCGGGGTGCCATACTCAATATGGAACACACCCGCACTTGCATCCTAGTCTGATTAGTACTGTATTGTTTACATGCAATATTAAAACATATACAATGATGTTTATAATAAAGGGGACCACGATTAGCTATAATAAACAGCTACTATCTTTTTTAATTTAAGTTATTTTAAAATATAATACAATAAAATATGAAAAGACCCTGAACAACTGAAAACCTCTGTCAGCAAGTTTACTAGTGCTTCAAGTTTAAAATTATTATATATTATATTAAGTGCCTTTATTTATATTTATATAGATTTATATCATTAATCTGAGAATTTAGATGTACTTTTTCTTTAATAATCTTTCCAAGACATGATTAATGGGCCTAAAAAAAAAGAAGATAATCAGGGATGCAGTCAAAGACACTCATTTAAGTGTTTCTACTTGAAGTGGTGTTTCTTTTTGACTGCAGGTACACATTAAAGTGTTTCTACTTGGACGTGGTGTACCACTTTGACTGCAGGCACGCATTAAAGTGTTTCTACTTGGACGTAGTGCTTCTCTTTGACTGCATCTCTGATTAGCTTCTTCGGCATTCATCTTAACAGTCAACTATACTTTTATCACTAAAAAAAAAAAAAAAATGGAATTTTAGGGTATATGTTTTGGCCTACAGTCTTTACCAGTTCTTAACTTCCTTAACCATAAAAAGTTAAATTAAAAAATGTATTCATTAAGGCACATCCCTGATACAAACACAAACCTTTACACCCCACCATATAATCTGTATCAGCAAGGCTCCAAACTTAAATTAATGTATGTTTGGATCTAATATCCTAATGTACTCCAACTAGGACAAGAAGGATGAGTTATCCTACAGTTTGCAAACCTATTCTAGCCAGAGTGAGAAATTTTAAATTTATTTAGTGGGAACAAATAAACTGATCCAGTAAGGAACACGAGACCTTCTATACCGGGAACTCTGAAACCCACCCTTGCCCAACACACTCAGTCTTTATGACCCTTATATTGCATTTATATTTATATTGTGTTTTTCCTATTTATTTATTTATTTTTAAATATAATTTGATTTATTTATTTTATTATTTTTGTTTATTTATTTTTCCTGCTGACATTAACCCTTTAACAGGCAGGCCGTGAATTTCGGAATACATTTTTTCTTTTTTCCCCCTTTGAATGGCTATAGCCACGCAAATCCCCACGCATGTATCATGAAATTCAAGGTTGAATAAAGGATATTAGACGATAATGAGTAGGATAATGCATTTTATTGAGCAAAAGGCATTAAATATGTGTATCCTCCAGGATACATTGCCTGTTAAAGGGTTAAGATAGAATAAGAATAATATCAATAATAATAATAATAAGCGAGAAAGAATAATATCATCTGTAAAATGTTTAAATCCATATTTCACATCTTCTGCACCCCTTTCAGCACCTCCTAATGGTTCAGTTTTCAGCCCCCCTTCATATGTTATATTAACCACTGCCACCCCCTTCCTGTCTTTACATTCTGCAAGACACTCTTTATCCCCCCTCTTTCCTTGATTTTATTTTTTAATAAAATAAAGCCATTGTTGGCTGTGTCTTCAACCAGACTACAATATGTAAGTCAATTTATTTTAATTCCTTATATTTCCTCAACCTCTCCCTTCGTTTATTATTATACCAATCTTATTTTCTTTCATACCTTTCTATCTTAACCTTTTCCTTTTCGTATATATTCCTAATAATTATTTTAAAATTCTTATTTGTACCTTAGTATTTAAAAAAAAAAAAAAAATCTGTTAATAAATTTGTATGATTATATTAGTTTACACAATTTAAAAGTTGTATTATTCAATACAAATTATTTTATTACATATTGTATCTTTTGACTAGACCTTGCTACTATTTCATATTCAATTATGTAAACGACTATTAATTTACTTTGTATCATTATTTCTGCATCATCCTGGTCACATCCATTTTTGTTATTTTAGCCCTGAAGAAGACCTGCAAGGCAGGTCGAATCATCGGCACTCCAAATATAATTTTTTTTTTATTAAGAAACTTGGATGTGTTAATTATACCTGACTGCACCCCTGACCATTTCTCTACTATTTTAATTTTAATCAATCACATGAGCATTTGTCCTTGGAGCTGTCTGAATCTGTTTAAACAGCTTTCTATCGGTTTGTGTTCAGTTAAGTAAATAGCGAGCCTGTGATTATTACTCAATATTAGTCCTAAAAATAGTTTAGTTTGTTATTACTGGAATACACTAATATAATTATCTCAAGTATAATAACAAATGGTGTTTTAAAATAGGCTACTGCTGTTTACAGATTTACTTGCTTCATTTTTTAGTTTATCATCCATCTATTCATTACCTAATATTATGGTAATTTCTTTCAATATTTTTATAGTAATTTGTTTATTTTACATCAAAATTCTCAGTAACATATTACCAGGAAGTGGATTTATTTTTGCAAACTTTATTAAAAGCATTGTATATCTTTCTTAAAGATTTTATTTTACGTTAAAAACAGAATGAAACATTGTTTATTTTACATATTTGTAAGTTATTACAAATGCAATTATTCATTTTTTTTTTTAAATATACATATTTCGGTCCATATTGAGTTCGCAAACAGAGATTCAGAGAACTTAGATTATTGAATAGAGTAGAAACGGTATAGACAAATAGAAGGCGAGTCTAAAATTAAATAAGCATGTTTCATTAGAAATCATAAAATAATTTAAATTCATTCAAAAATTTTGTCAATGAGACCTAAAAAATATTTCCAACAGTTCAATTTAAAAATTATTGCCATTTAGAAGAGAAAAACCTGGGGCTTACTAGTCAAAACTGGTTAACGTTTTTATTTATCTGTAAATACTTTACCTCCTTTGATTTACTTTCTTGCACTTGTACTTAAATGTAATAATTCTAAACTATTTTTAAATTGTTGATGTTTTGAGTTTTTATATATCTTAAGAGCTGAAGATAGATTAATAATATAACATTCAAAACTATTCTTTATCTTGTCAATAGTTCTTTAGTGTTTAGTTTTTAAATAAACTGAGCTTCATAAAAGTGGCACATTGTTTATAAATTCCTAATTAGACAGATCCTTCTATACTATCATGTAATTAATTTTGGTATATTATTTTCATTCTTTCAACTTTTTTTTATTTATTTTTCCTTTTTTTGTTTGCATTTATTTTTGCTTAGTTATTATAACTTTTTTTAAATTTTAAATATTTATTTAGATATACAGGTACATATTTTAAGTTTCACATATAAATCCAACCCATAGTTAATAAAGACGTTTCCTTTTAGTGAGTCATGAATATTTTACGTTATTATGCTCTCTGTTAATATTTGATGGTCAGTTTTAAATGATACTTTCTAAACATACACACATATTAATCTTTATGATTCTGAAAATATCTGAAGAAACTTAAATATAGCACCATATAACAGTTTTTCATCAAACATTTTATGTACAGTAAACACAAAGGTGTTAGGCCAGACAGAATTATTGGAAGAGGCTCATAAAGGAGTTCAGTTTAAGAAAACTTTAACAAAAACAAAATAAATTAATTTTTATTTTTTAAAAAGAAAGATCTCAAAATTAAATTATAAGTTCCATAGACAGTTTGAATTAATTAAGCTACTTTTCTGAAGAAATCTTTCAGACGTTTACTTATGCCACCTTCAAAATTAATTAGGGGTTTCAATTTTGATTAAATCAAACTATGATCA
Organism: Euschistus heros; assembly: GCA_003667255.2. Taxonomy (NCBI): domain Eukaryota; kingdom Metazoa; phylum Arthropoda; class Insecta; order Hemiptera; family Pentatomidae; genus Euschistus; species Euschistus heros. The sequence goes on from RCWM02000012.1 coordinate 5,200,872, forward strand.
CAGAAAAATTATTTTAAGCAGCAAGTGCTTAACTATTTCTTAATGTAAAATAAGATTTTTTTTTTTTTTTTTTTTTTTGGGGGGGGGGGGGGATTCTAAAAACAAATTTTCAGAATATAGTTTACAAGAAAGTACTGATCAAGATTCAAATGAACTCAATATAAGCCAATTAACTTGGACCAAGTACAGTTTTCTTATTTTTTTCAAGTGGTGGATAGAATTAGCATTGCCATAATTTAATTAACTGAAGAAACCTAATTGCTCAATTCATAAATCATTCACAGTCTATTCTAGCCATAAAATCATATAATACTTTTTCCATTTTATATTTTTAACAAAGAAACCTGTGTATGATATGATAATGAAACTAGATAATGCTCTAAGAAACCATAATTCAAGTTCAAAGCAAAATTTATTAATATTTAAACCTGTTTCTAGGAATTAGATTAGTGATAATGTACCTTACATGAATCTAACGTACTATCATTCAATGAGTAAGAGGAAAAATAATTGTAGTATTATATACTAATAACTACTTTTTAAAAAAGTCATAAAATACCACATTATGGATAGAACAAGGTAAAATTTAAAACAATAAAAAGGAATGCATTTGCCTCATGAGTGCTGGTGAATGACACATACAAGTTATGATTCTATAAACTGATATTTTGGCTGGAAGTAAAATAATTAAAAAACATATTCTCAAACAAAAAGGATGATGAGAATACCTAGAATATTAAAGAGGATTCACTAGTCAGCCTATAAGAAATAACACTAGACATGGCATTTTCCCAGGTGGCAGAAGAATACCAGCCAGCCTCCAGCTGAGTAAATTAAAGAAGTTTCTAATATAAAACTAATATTTCATAAAGTTCTATAAAAAATATTAATTTTATGCTAAATAGAAAAGGATGTGAAAAATGAAACAGAAAATGTCCAATTGTATAAAAAAGGCTATCAGCGAGATCAAAACAAATGAAGATGTTCATCTAGTTAAAATTTTGAGGGGGTTCAATTTTTATTTTTTAATATATTTCAGACATTTAGAAATAGCTTTAAGGTAATGTATATTTGAGGCACAGGCTTTAAAAAGGAATAATGGGACCAACAGAAATTTAAAATAAAAATAGTTTTGATGTCAACTATAACATCAATCAGAAAAGGGAGATTTAACGAAACATATAAGAGAGCTACAATCAAAATATAATAGTCTTAAATAGTAAACAGGAATTTTAAGGAACAGTTAATTTAATTATCAACAGATCATATCTACTTCAGAAACAGTTAAAACTTAAGGTTATGAGACAATGATAGCTATAAAATATGTACATTAGAAAAGAACATAAATATGAGTACAGCAAATCATTTACAATACAAGGGTTCTAATGATAAAATATATAAACAAACAAATGACACATTAATTAGTGCAGTTTATGCTAGGCAATAAAGATAAAAAAGATTAAAGATGTGATTGAAACCAAAACACAAAAAAGTCCATAAGCAAGAAGGTTGCAATTCTTTTTAAGTAAATTTTCCAACAGAAATTAATCTTTGATCCATTATAGAAAAGATAAAAATAATACAAGAAACAGATTTGAGATATGAATCAATCTGATGCCAAAGAAGACCCACAAGATCACAGAAATAAAAGTTTTCTTGAATCGTTGGCGAATCACAACTTATGAAAAAAAAATATTCGTAGTAAAATTCAACTAATTTAATAGGACTCGAAATATTAAAAAATATATATAAATATATATATAAAATATATATATATATATATACATAAAAATCAAACAAATTTAATAAGACCATAATATACTGCTTTTCTAATAACTTTATAGCAAATAAAACAGAATATAAATTATGAACAATATTTCTTGTAAATAACAAACCTAGTTACTTAGAAATGAGAATGGGTACATATAAATATATATATAAATATGTATGTAAACAAACAGCAAAAAGGTTAAACTGGTAGGGGTAAATAGAAATTAGGAAAAAAAAATTATTCAAAATTTATTTAAAATTCAGTACTTTACTCACAGTTTCAGCCCTGTTCCCTCAGGTGCTTCCATGCTAGCACCTAATAGAGTAGTAGCTTCACGAAATAAAGTAGCAACTTGCATTGTGTTCACAAGGTATCACTGAGGGGAACTAAATAAATTCACTTTTGTCACATTACAGTAGTGGTCTTTGAATTACACTTATGTCACCGGACAGTCCATTACTAACATTATTATACGTTAAAAGCTCACTCTACTGGAAAAATCAAGGTCTCGATCGGTTGCTACACTTCTGAAAAATCAATAGAGAGCGCCAGTGCTCCCTTGATAAAAAAAAAAACAGAGATTCGTAATTTTTACTCTACAGGTAAACCAGTACAAGATTTAAGAAGGAATGTGTTAAATTGAAACATCACCCTAATATGACGAATTGATAACATAAACTTCCTTATTCTCACTGCAAACTCAAAATAAAAAGTAGTTTATTAGTATATTTAATTAATTTACTCTTTATTTTTAAATTAATCTAGAATTTAATTCCCGTAATATCATTTAATCAAGAATCAATCCTATGTTTCAGTATTAAACAATTATCATTCAACTGTATTTGGAAAGTTTAATATGAATTGTGGCGAAAATAAACCGGAGGATTCAATGTGGTGTATCAAAATTTTGATGTTTTTGGCGTATCTACAACTATATCCAGCGGCTTGGATCATAAAGATAAGGAGTTCATACGTATATCAACTCTTAAAACCACAAGCTGGAATTTTAAAAATCCGGATGGAAATTGTACTGTATTCTGGAAGTTCATTGTTAAGAGCTTGCTGGTATTAGTGGAAGACGTCACTCTGCGCTCTCTAAACCGGTAGAAGAGCAAGTTGAATGGTAATTAAGGTTGATACTGATAAATAGAAACATTAATTACATACCTTAATCTAATACAAGCTCCAACTATTTCTCGTCAACCTTTCGAACTGGTACAAAAAAAAAAAAGTTCCTGAATCAATGATAAAAGAATAAATAACTCGATAAAGAAAAAAATAATGTCTACATTTGCACGTTGAAAAGAGAAATAGTCGATGATAACAACATGTGGCAGAACTGTATGGACCGGATGTCCTATATGATAGGGTGTTCAGCACCATCGGCAACTTCCAGCATTAAAAGTAGACAACTTAATCTGGATTATAGAACTAGGCACGACTGGCCTAAAGAAAAACTGCAAAAGCCATAAGGTCGTACCGGTCGGCCATTTGTGGTGAAAGGAGCAATTTACTTACCAATAAGTACCAATGGCGGGCGTTCTCATACTTATCTAACGAATTAAAATCATTTTAAAAATCATGAAATTTTTAAAACAGTATATTCAATCTACATTTCCCAAATTGATAGTAATAAAGAGTCCGAATTGAGGTATATCCTGCACTGCGTAACATTAGAAGCATACTTAAAAGAGGATCCCATTAAAAAAGAGGTCAAAACGTTAATAAAAGAGAAGAGAGAGGAAAAATAAAAATAAAAATGTAAAGCATATAGTTTTTAAACAAAATATTATTAAACATAAAGGAGGACCTATAACCCGAATATTGTAGAATAGTTATTTAAATAATTTCTAAGGGTCGACAAAATATAATTTTGATATATATATATAGTCAACTAAACTAAATTTGATGAGATGCCACGTGAAGAAACTCTTTTGCCAACAAAAGTAAAACGTAAACTGGACATAACTGCCTCCAGGAATTCGATGCACCCAGGGAAAAAGAAACCATACAGTCTACTATAGTTGCAGCGATCAGCTACACTTTATTGTCAGGGAAAAATCAGGCAACTTGTGATTGGATTCCAAGCAGTGAGCCCAAGAATATCTGTTGTAAGGTTACGTGGAAGATTCTATAACTTCACAATTCTGCGTGTGTACGCTCCAACCGAAGACACGGATGATGAAGAAAAGGAAGACTTCTACGATACGCTTGAGACAACTATGGATTCTCTAACTCGTAAGGATATGAAAATTATTGTAGGCGACTTAAATGCCAATGTAGGTCAGGAAGATATTCATATCCCTACCATCTGTAAGCACAGTCTTCATGAAGTAAGCAATGATAATGGCCGACAACAGATTAACTTTACTGCTTCAAAAAGTCGTAAAATCGCAAGTACTTTGTTTCAACACAAAAATATCTACAAAGGAACCTGGACATCACTTGATGGACTGTCAAAGTCTCGCGGACAAAGGTAAAACCAAAATTTTAACACTAAAACCAGGAGTCAGTATTTTATGGAGAAGTTTTGATCGCAACTGAACACCCTAGAATGGACAATAGTATAGAAGAATCCATTGGTTTCGAAGACGTTCAGTTTGATAGAGAGAAGATTTAGGTCGAGTGGCGTAGTTGATATCTCAGTTTATCGAGCGTAATCATTGATGATCCTTAGGCATACAGTGGGTCAAAAAAGTATTGGCACACCCACATTTTTCTGATATCATAGTTGTATAAAGGTTAATTGTTGGTTACTCAATTTGATTAAAAGGTAGCATACAACTTTTAATTTTTGGTGGCAATTGGTTGAGCTAATTGAAAAAAAACTGTAATTAAAAAATAAAATATAAATTCAAGGGTCAAAAAAGTATTGGCACAGCAGACATTTTTATTTTGATAAATATTATATTACATTTTATGTACATCTTAATATTTTGTTACCATACCATTTGCAACTATTATGACCTGAAGTTTTCCTACTATTAAGGAAACAACTTGCTGGGATTACTTCAGATGGAATTTTATCCCATTCATGCTGTAAAACAGTTTTAAGCTGTAATTTGGGAGATTTTTATGTTTGCGGCCTTAAAAATACATAAGTGCTCTATGGGATTTAAATTCGGGGACTGGGGAGAAGTTTTGATTTATCTCCGAACATTATAAAGCAACCACTCCTCTATTTTATCAGCAGTATGCTTCGGGTCGTTATTTCGCAGAGAGATATTTCTGTTCCTGTCCACCATCTTTGCAGCACTGCTGTTGTTATGGCACAAATTGCTAACAAATTTATCTGCATTCATAATACCTTCAATGAAGTTGAAGTTTCCCACTCCGTTTCACGACACGCAATCCCAAACTTAAATACTCCTAACTCCATGTTTATTGTTAACCTAACATTGCTCATTTGAAATTCTCTGTTTGGTTTTCTCCATATACAGGGTGTCCCGCATTTAAATGGCAAAACTTCAGGAACTTATAGGGGACCGAAAAACTAAGACAAAAAGTCCTTTAGAGATTTGCTCGTTTTTGCTTAGTTTTAGAGAAAATCGAAAAAAAAAAGAAACAAAACAAAAATGTTACAGGTAGCGATTATCACCTTTCAAAGTTCGTCAGGCTAGGCAGTGAGATATGTAAACACTTAATGTTATCCTTTACATTCTTTTATTTTTTTATAAAGCAACTTTCTAGGCTTTCTTCTAGGACTATAATTCCTAAATCAGTCTTCAGTCAGTTACTCAGATATTTTTGTGTGAATAGCATCAGCCGCAATGCCGCATACATATTCTAATGTTGAATACGCTGATATGATTTTTTTGTATGGTTTCTGTAACGGTAATGCTATGAAAGCGGTGCGGGAGTATGCGCGCCGATTTCCAAATATAGAGTGCCTTATATAGATATATAGATTATATAGAGTGCCAAATATAGATTTCCAAATAGAGTGCCTAATCGACGAGTCTTTTCGTTAAGTTTTAATAGACTACGAGAGACCGGGTCATTCTTAATACGTAATGAAGGCGACCAATTCCAGGCAGCAATAAGAGCAGATTATCGGAGAAGAAATTGCATCCGAAGAGCATCTGCTGCATTAGCAATATCGCGGCAAGCAATATGGCGAACTTTGAAAGGTGATAATCGCTACCCATACCGTCTTCAAAAAGTTCAGAATTTATTACCTCAAGATGATGTCAAGAGATTGAATTTTAGTAACTGGTTTCTTGACAAAATTCGCGATGATAATTTGTTTCCATTAAAAATTATATGGACCGATGAAGCTACCTTTACAAGATGAGGAATTGTTAATCAAAGAAATTATCATGTATGGGCTCTTGAAAATCCCAGAGATATTAGAGAGAATAGGTTTCAGCATGAATTTGCTATTAACGTTTGGCTTGGAATTGGGAACGGATTACTGGTGGGACCATATTTTTTACCTGGGAGATTGAACGGTATCACATTTACACATTTTTTGGAGAACGACTTTTCTAATTATTTAGATGACATTCCCTTACAGCAGCGGATTGAAATGTGGTTCCAACTCGATGGATGTCCAGCTCATTATAGCAGAGTTGCTCGAGCTTGGCTGGATATAAATTATCCACAACGATGGATTGGACGTGGAGGAGTAGTACCTTGGCCACCCAGATCACCTGATATGACACCCATGGATTTCTTCGTATGGGGAACCTTGAAGCAGAAAGGTTTATTCTGTGTCAATCAACTCAAGAGAGCAATTAAGAGACCGAATCATAGTTGCAGTGCACCAAATATCATCAGAACAATGTTTAGCTGCAATTTATCAAGTGAGTGCTAGAGGTAATGCCTGCATTGGTGCAAGAGGACAACATTTTGAGCAATATTTACATTAGAAAGAACATAACATAAATATAAATGTAAATAAATAAGTATAAAAATGAAAACTTGTTTTATTTCTTTTTTTTTTGCGATTTTCTCTAAAACTAAGCAAATCTCTAAAGGACTTTTTGTCTTAGGTTTTCGGTCCCCTATAAGTTTCTGAAGTTTTGCCATTTAAATCCGGGACACCCTGTATATTTATGGCTATCAAAGCCAACATTGTATTTGCCAAAAACCCCAGTGGTCCCTTAAGTCTATAATGACAAACAGGATATTTTTTCGATTGGCATCAATTACGAATGGTTTCTTTCTTTGAACTCTCCAACAATAATTAAAACTGGATTAAGTTTTTTACTGTTTTCAAGATAAAAGTTGTGATAGAAGCTGATGCAATCTGTTATCCTCTTTTAGAGGCATAAATAAAGAGTGTTTTTGCCATTATATTGTGAACTATTTTTATTTCCTTTTCAGAAAACGTTTATTGTCTCCCTGAGCGTTGTTCCTTAACAACTGAACCTATCTCATTATTCTTTTTTATGGTGTTCTTAAGTGTCCTAAAACTTATATCAAGTCTATACGGAATTTTACAATAACTACATCCACGAAAGCGCAATTTAACCATACGGATTCATAATTATACCCAATTCTTTCGTGTTTTCCCCTATTTTATTAACGCTGAACTATTCAAAATATAGTGTAAAATAATCTTATACATTTTTGTTTGTATATATTTCAGACTGAAATGATTAAAGTATGTGGTAATGCAAATAAAGAACTTATCTAAGTTTATACAACTGTGCTAATACTTTTTTGACCCTCGAATTTCATATTTTTAATTACAGTTGGTTTTCAATTAGATCAATCCATTGACACTAAAAAATAAAAGTTGTATGCTACTTTTTAAACAAATTAAGTAACAAACGATTAGCCTTTATACTTCTAAGATATTAGAAAAAATATGGGAGTGCCAATACTTTTTTGACCCACAGGTAAGTTTTAAATCCAGTGTAGTTTATTTTAGTTGGTCGCGCAAGTTGAGCTTCACTTGAAGTATACCTAATTTAAGCTCGAATTACTGCTTCGTAAGATATAAGTTTGTTTTGAGAATATGATATAGATTTTTTATTAAAATTGGGGAACATTTTTAATATAATTTTTTTTGGCTTTATCTATTTTCTTTTTTATATAACCTGTGTAAGTTAGTGATCTGACCAACGTTAAAACCAGGTATTTTGCTGCTTTAGAACAAGCGATGTCTTAAACGTGTATAATAATTTGCTGGACTATGAGCTTGTGTTCACTTTCAGTTTCCTTTCTTGGCAATTGTTTTAATTTTTTTAAAGTTTGCTGTTCTTATAAATCAGTTTGTTCTATCTGATGATATTGTGGATCCGGTTTAAGAAAAAAAACGTTCAAAGATTTTAGAAATTATGTTTAATAAGCTGATGGGTCAGTAATTTGAAGAATTTGTCTGGCCTTTGTTCGGTTTAGGGGTCACAATATTCTTTGAAGTTTTCCAAACCTTATTAAAATAATTTTACCTGAATATTGAGTTGAATGTTAACGTATGGATGAATACAATGATATGGATATCTGCCAGTTTATTAAGCTTTCCCGGTTACCAGAATGAGTCCGAAGGAAATATCCGTCAAGGCTCTTACTGAATAAATACATATACGGTACGAGGCAAATTGGAAGACCTAAACTGCGAGGGGAAGATGGTGTTGCTACTAAGTCATTAACTCTACTTGGTGTCAGAAAATCGACGGCGGCAGCACTAAACCGTAAAGACTGGCAATCAATGCTAGAGCAAGCCAAATCTCTGTTATCAGTAGTGCTATGTTAATAATAATAATTGAGTTTAAAAAAAAAATTTCGGTTCAACAATAAATGTTATGCACGAACTGTTTGATGAACACATGTTATCAACCAAGTATGTCTTCGTAAGCCCTAGGCTTTAATCCTCTTATCATAGAGGTTCCTAGGTTATACTCCAGAGCTCCAGATGTGACGAGAAGCTCGTGGTGTCGCCTTATGAGCCTGTTAAAGACCTCTTCGTGTCAATCAACTCCCAGTTCTCGGTGAAGCTGGGAATTTCTTATAAACCAGGGTGCGTTAACCGCCATACGCAGTATTCTGTTTTGGAATTTCTGTAGTCTCTTTTTGGTTAATTTTGACGTGTTGTACCAGACAGGACAGGAGTAGGTCAGTAGGGGCCGTAACATGGTTTTGTATACTAAAATAGCAGTTCTGTGACGAAGTAATGATTTTCTATTTAAAAGAGGGTACAAAAGTTTGTCTTGCGTTAGCATATTGTAAGATGTAGTTAGTGTGTGATTTCCAAGTCAGTCTGGTGTCAAGGTGTACTCCTAGGGAACGCACTGCCTGGTCTTTAGGATTCCACGGAACTGGGAAGTGATCGAGTCGAAGTGTAATCAGGTCGATGTGGTTGAAACGACGTAAGGTGAAGATTTTTGCTTCTGTCTTCGATGGATTTAGTTGAAGTTTATACTTCCGGAACCATGAAGAGACACCCTTAAGGCCACACTGAAGTTTCCTGATGGCTTCGTAAAGATCGTCATCTTGGGAAAGGAGTGCTGTGTCATCAGGAAATTGAGCAATAATTGTGTCCTCGTCATATTGGGAAATATCCGAAGAATAAAGGTTGAATAAAAAAAGACTCAGTATGGCACCCTGGGGGTACCTCCGGCCAGGATAAACTTTCGCTCATAGCATTTTTTATTCACACTTGGAACGTCCTACTAGCCAAAAATTATTTTATAATGCTGAAAAGGTAGATTGGAAACCAAGTCTTCTTCACCTTGTGCAGTAAACCACGGTGCCACACCGTGTCAAATGCTGCTGCCACATCTAGGAATACTTCTGTGGTATATTTTATTGCCTCAAAGCCACGGCAAATTAGTTCAACGACTCGTTGGACTTGGTGTGTTGCCGAGTAGTGGGGTTGAAGCCAAATTGATGTTGCGGGATAACATTATCTTCCAAATGTGAGCGGAAACACTTCTCAATAATCTTCTCCAGGAGTTTCCCCAGTGTGTTGAGAAGACTTATTGGACGATAGCTGTCTGGTTCGTGCTTGGGCTTCCCCCTTTTGTGAAAAAGGAATACTACGGCGTTATTCCAGGCTTGAGGGTGGCAACCAAACCGGAGGCAGGCATTTCATATACTGGTGAGCAGCGCAACGGTCTTCCTAAGCAGCCGTTCGAGGACTAAACTAGGTATCAGATCATCTCCTGGAGTTTTTTTCCTTGGCAGTCTTCTTATGAGACACTTCACCTCGATTAGAGAGACGAAGGGGATCAGGGGTTCTACTGTTGTCGTAGATGTCGTGAGGTATGTGTCTACTTTGTTGTCAGTTAGTTCATCTTGTTTGTCAAAGTCTCTGAACTTACGAGAAAGATGTTTAGTGAAAACTGCACACTTCTCGTCATCAGTCGTTGCAATGACTGCCCCGAGTGATAGAGGGGGATCTGTGGGATTGGCCCAGTCAATCTATTGGTTTCTCTCCAAAGTCGTTGCTCCCCTGGCACAAAACTCTCCAGGTAGCTGTTGTATTTTTGGTACCGCTCTTTGTCCAGTTCTAGTCTATTTGCCTAGGTAGGTTCATCTCACTTTTGTGATCGTGTAGTCTGTAGCGTTGCCATTGACGGCGAATGTGGATTTTGTGGTGTATAAGGTCAAGTATGTGCTGTGGAGTCTTGTGTTGTTTGCGTGTGTGAGGGTACGTACGTGAAGCGGCTGTATTCATGGAATTATATATGTGTTGTGTGAGTATGGATATGGTTGCGTTTATGTCGTCAGTCGTGTAATAGTATGTGGGGATGGGAAGGGAACACATCTCCTCGACGAAGATCCACTAGTCAACCTTTCAAACTGGGGGTCAATAGTTCAAGAATCTTTTCGTTAGTATGCGAGTAAGGCACACCTCGGATAATAACGGAAAGGTTCCTTTCCTGTGGGTTCATGTGCGAGTAGTACGTTTTGCGGTGTGTGACATCATATTTTGTTAATGATCTAAAATCATGTGTTGTTGTCAAGGTTATTTTGAGTTTTTAGTTACACTGTTTTACTAAAAATTCATTGATAACATTTTCCTTTATTTCTCTTACTATATGTTTTTAAGGTTCGTTACTAAGGAGAAATATTAAAATATATTATTAATTGTGTAGATTTTTTTTTTTTTTTTTTTTTTTTTTTTGGTTATATGGAAATTGGCTTTTCCGCTTAGGTGTTTAACTAGTGAGATTACAAAACTCCTTTAAAAAAACATGGCTACCTTCAAATCCCAATCCTACAACTCCTATCTTTTCTCACTCTCTGCTTCAGATAATTTCCTTTGGATTACCACTAAAAAAAATCCTCAAATATCAACCCATCTCCCATCCCTTTTCGGCGAGAAGATGGTTCATGGGCAGCTTCTGATGAGAAAAGAGCTGAAGAATCTTCCCAGCACCTCTCTGGCATATTTGTTCCTCATCCTAATGCTGACCCCACCCACACAACAACGGTCCATGAATTTCTTGATTCACCGATTCCTCTATCCTTACCTTCTAAGGCAATTAACCCCTCTGAGGTCAAATTTCTCCTGAGAAAATTAAAAACTCTTAAATCCCCCGGATATGATCTCCTTACCTCACCGTTTCTCTACTTAACTGGTAGAGTTTATGGTAACTACCCCATAAAGCAGTCATATTCCTTACCTATTTATTTAATTGCATCCTTCGAACAACCTATTTCCCCTTTCAATGGAAACATTCTATTATTATCCTTTTCCTAAAACCGGGCAAACCTTGCAACAATCCATCATAATACAGACCGATCAACCTTCTTTCAATCCTGCCAAAAATTAAAAAAAAAACTCCTTCCTTAACGCATTCTACCCATCCTTGAATCCCGAAATATTCCCTCACACCAGTTTGGATTCCGCACTCCAGCGCTACAAGGCCAGCACTAGGCACTCCACTGTCCAACAAGGCCTTAGAGTTGTAGTCCATATATTCTCAGCACTTGAAAGCAAACAGTATTGCTCCGTCGCATTTCTGGACATAGCGCAAGGTTTTGACCGGGTATGGCATGCCGGTTTGCTTTTCAAACTCAAAACCCTTTTACCTCAATCGCTATTCCTAGTCCTTCGATTCTACCTCTCTAATCGTTCCTTTCGAGTTCGCTGCGGAATGGAATACTATAACTGCTACCCAATAGAGGCAGGTGTTCCACAAGGTAGCGTTCTTGGTCCAGATCTATATATCCTCTATCCTAGGAACTTTTGCTGATCACACTGCTATCCTTTCATCGCATCTAGATCCCTCAATAGCTTCCTGTAATCTCCAAATCCACTTATCCCTGATTGGAGATTGGTGCAACAACTGGAGGATCAAAATTAATGAAACAAAATGTACCTACGTAACTTTTACCCTCCGACCGACGCACATCCTGCCCTCCTATTTATATCAACAATATTCCGCTACCTATAGCTGACACAGTACGGTATCTTGGCTTTTACCTAGATAAAAGACTTACTTGGAACGCACACACTAGACTTAAAAGGCAAGAATTTGACAGACGCTTCAGCCAATTGTATAGACTACTAAATAGGACATCCCAACTCTCCATAGAAAACAAACTCCTCATATACAATACCATCATTAAACCTATTTGGACCTATGGACTTGAACTGTGGGGGACAGCAAAGCAATCGAATATCAAACTCATTCAATCCTTCCATTCTAAAGTCCTTCGTACTATTGTATATGCTCCGTATTATGAATCCAACAAAACCCTACATAATGATCTCAATATACCTTTTGTTCTTGACCTCATACCCCTTGAATTCTCTAAATTCCATCAAAACCTTTCCCACCATCCCAATCCACTTGCTCATTCACTATCCAGTTCCACGCATCCTTATAATCCACCTCGTAGATTAAAACGGCAATGGCCCCGAGATTTATTGTAAATAATTATTATTGGAGTGCTGTCAATGGCCAGCTTCTTCTGTGCGACTCTGCCATAGCGCTCTCTCTCAGCCTCCACTGGATTCTATCAGTGATGCAGCTGATAGAACAGCGCTGGGAACTCTCCGAGCCTGGCTTGCCTTTCAAATTGGAGGGCGAGCTTGGAACGGGGTGTTCCTCGGAATGTTTGTAAATATTGTATATAGAGAATGAATGTAGTTATGATTCTTTCTTTTCTTCCTTAGTTCTTATTTTATTTATTAGTTTCAACAATCACTACCTATTTTTATATTATCATTTATTATATTCTATTTTATTTCTTGTACATTTTATCTTATTTCTCGTATATATTATTTTATTTCTTGTATCTTTAAAGGTTGTTTATTTTAGTCACATTATTTTATATCAGTGTACATATTGAATGAATCAGTCACTGCCATCAATATTACTCATTGCCCTTGAGTGAGGCAGCATGCAATTAATCAAATAAAAATATTTCAAAGAAAAAAACTAGTGAGAAAATGCCTTCGTGACCTAGAGCTTCCCTAATTTTTTAATTGTCGGAAACAGTTCTATGATCGCTGTACCCAGCTTTCCAATTGTTCTCTATGACCAACACAGGTACTTAAAACAGAAGTGCAAGGAGGCATGCTTTAGGTTTCATTGTTGACGAATAATAATTGTATAGCACCTGTGACAATGTGATAAGTGCAAAAATCATATTTTAGGAATAACGCTATAGAAAGTTTTTATTATTAAGTCGATTTTTACCTTAATCTACAAATTGATAGCATCTCTATTTTAAAACTTTTAACGTTGAAAAAAAAAACTTTCTCATAATAACTTTTACTTTTTCTTTTCCAGACCGCTCAATTTCAATCTCAACCCCCACAGCAGAAAATTCCTCTTCATCATTTACCTCTAAAAGTCAATCTACCACCAGAGAAGATACAACCGCTTCCTATCCAACATCATATTCACTCCTATCCTTCATCTCAAGTAGCAACAACAGTAGAAACTGCACCTCGTATCTCACGAATAGTGCAGCCCCCAACTAACACTCCAGTTGAAACAACCAATCCAACCCATACCATGGAATCATATCCGCTTCCCAACCAAAATCCTACCGATATCTCCGCCATCCTCTCCTCATTCCTTCGAGAACTACAAGACACCATCAGACCACTCATAACCCTACTTACCAGAGTACTTACAGAAATTCCGTTTAATGTTGCAAGATGAACGCTAAGCCTCTAGCTATCATTTTATGGAATGCCAACGGACTACAAAATCACCGAGACGAACTCGACATTTTTCTCCATGACAATAAAATAGATATTGCCCTACTGACTGAGACTCACTTTACTCAACGTTCGTATTTTTACATACGCGACTACACTACTTACAGATCAGACCACCCAGATAATACCTCTCATGGCGGATCTTGCATCCTTATCCACAAATCAGTATCCCATTCTCTGATTCCTTCTACTCCAACTGACACCATTCAATCCGTCTCTGTAAACATTTCTACTCGTCCTTTTAACATAAATTTTTCAGCTGTATACTGCCCTCCTGGCAATTCCCTTTCATACAAACATCTCGATTCCTTATTCCGATCCTTCGGACCGCGCTTTATCGCTGGAGGGGACTACAACGCCAAACACCAGCGATGGGGTTGTAGAACATCCAACTCCCGTGGCAGCATCCTATCCCGTATTGCAACCTCCAACTGCTATTCTGTCCTCTCACCCTTGAACCCTACTTATTGGCCTACCTCACTTAAAAAACGTCCTGATATCCTTGATATATTCATTTCTTCCCAAATTTCCTCCTCTCAGACCATTATAAAATCCATGGACGACCTTTCATCAGATCATAGCCCTGTTCTGCTTCACTTCCATTCAAATCCCGTTCCTAAACCCTCCCTTCCTAGACTGATTTCAGGACGTGTAGATTGGGACAAATTTCGAACTGATCTTGAAAATAAACTGGACCTGAACATTCCCCTTAAAACTAAAGAAGACATAAACTTAGCCGTTGACAAACTAACATCATCAATCAAAATTAGTATTACTGAAAATACCGCTCCCCAAAAAATTCATGATAGTCAACAGAATAACTTACCACAGCATATTCGCTCCTTATTGACAGAAAAACGCAGAGCGAGGGCGAAGTGGCACCGTACTAGATACCCATCAGACAAACATAATTACAACAGTTTAACGAACAAACTAAAGACATAAATCAGAAAGTTTAAAATCCAAAACCTACATAACCATACTCAAAACCTCAATACTTCAGACAAGTCATTATGGATAACGACGAAAAAAACTCCTTGGTTTCAAAAATTTTAATCACCCTCTGCTAACAGACTCTCAAACCTGGACAAGATCAGACGAAGAAAAATCCCAATTCTTTGGTCTTCATCTCTTTAAAACCTTCAACCCCCATCCTGATGTCTTCAATCCTGCTCACTTTGAATGTATTGAAGCAGAACTAAATATTCCACTCCAAATGTCTCCTCCTCCTAATGCATTCCATCCTTCCGAAGTATCAAATATAATCCTCAGATTACCCTCCAACAAAGCCCCTGAACATGACCTGATTACAGCCCATATCCTAAAACTCCTTCCTCGAAAAGCAATCCTATTTCTTACATTTATTTATAATTCTGTACTCCGCACCACATATTTCCCCGATCCTTGGAAATTATCCATAGTAAAGATGATACCTAAGACCAAAAAGCCTCCTGAACTCCCATCCCAATAGATGTAGAAAAACTCATTCTGAAACATTGTATCCCATCCTACATTCCAATCACATCATCCCAGATCACCAGTTTGGTTTTTGATCCCAATGAGTCTGGCTCCCAGGGTCGCGGAATGCTTTTCGATGTAGAAAACTCCGTAAATTCTGCTTTACAAACTCCGTAAATTCCTCCCTCCAACCTACTTCTTTATCATCCGCTCCTATCTCAGTGATAGAAACTTCAAAATTAATCATAACTTTTCCTATTCTTCCCTTTTTGTCCAAAATGCTGGCGTCCCTCAAGGTAGTATCCTAGGTCCCATCCTTTACACGGTGTATACAGCTGATATCCCGACCCATCCTAGCACCATCCTCACGACGTATGCTGATGACACATGTGTGTTATCAGTGAACAATGATCCCTTCATTGCCTCCCAAACACTCCAATCTCATGTCATAAACCTTCAAGAATGGTGTCGAAATTTGAGAATTAAAATAAATCCGAACAAATCTCAACAAATAACCTTTACCCTTCGTCGTAAACCTACGACTTCCTGTCCTCCAGTATCCTTCAACAATATTCCACTGATCCCTGTTGAACAGATCCGCTATCTAGGACTTCAACTGGACAAACGTTTAACTTGGAATCCTCATACAAGACTTAAACGACAGGAAACTGCTCGTCGTTTTCGACTTCTTCAACATTTAATAGACAGACGTTCAAAACTCCCGATTTTCTACAAAAGACTCATTTACATGACAGTTATCAGACCTATTTGGACATACGGAGTTGAGCTCTGGGGCTCAACTAAACCTTCTAATTCTTCTCGTATTCAATCCTTACAATCCAAAATCCTTCGAAAAATCCTTAATGCTCCTTACTTTGTTACAAATAAACTTATTCATAAAGATCTTAATGTCCCATATGTTGCTGATTTAGCCCAAACCAGATACCTATCCTTCCATAGTAAGCTCCATAACCACTCCAATCCACTAGTCTCCCAACTTGCTTCCTATTCCATTCCTGATAATCCTCCGAGGCGTCTGAAAAGAAGATGGCCTAGAGACCTTTTAGTGTAGAATTTATTGAAGTGCTACTAGTGAATAGTTCTTCACATGTTATTTACATGCCATTGTATTTACTTTCAACACATTTACTTGTTGTATATATTTTATACAGTTGTAAATTTCAATAAATAAAAAAAAAAAAAAAAAAAAAAAAATTTCTTTTAATTGTTGTTTGTTTTTATTTTTATTTTTTATTTTTTTAAACAATAGTTTCAAAATGAATGCACTTCATAACAATTACACTAAATTAAAAAAAACAATAGTTTCAAAATTAATGCACTTAATAATAACAATTACACTAAATTCCTCTGTGTAAAATGTGTCAACTGATGGTTTACTAAACACATTATTTGGTAATTGATAGCTTCCAATCAAAAAGTTTTTTTCTGTAAAACTTTTTTGTTAACAGAGTAAATAATAAATTGTAAAATAATATAAATAATAATAAAATGGAAATTGATAGCTTCCAATCAAAAAGTTTTATTCTGTAAAACTTTTTTGTTAACAGAGTAAATAATAAATTGTAAAATAATATAAATAATAATAAAATGGAAATTGATAGCTTCCAATCAAAAAGTTTTTTTCTGTAAAACTTTTTTGTTAACAGAGTAAATAATAAATTGTAAAATAATATAAATAATAATAAAATGGAAATTGATGGCTTCCAATCAAAAAGTTTTTTTCTGTAAAACGTTTTTGTTAACAGAGTAAATAATAAATTGTTTTTTTATTCTTTTATTAATAGAAATTTACAACTGTATTTAAGAAAACACATCAAGTAAATATGCGGTATATATGAGACATAATGACAAGAATAAAACTTGTAGAGGAACTACCCATTGGTAGTACTCTAATGAATATTTACAAAAGAAGATCACGGGGCCATCTTCTTTTCAGACGCCTTGGAGGATTGCCAGGAATGGAATGGGAAGCAAGTTGTGCAACAAGTGGATTTGGATGAGCAGTGAGTTTATTATGAAAGGAAAGGTATCTGGTTCGTGCCAATTCAGCAACATATGGGATATTAAGGTCGTTGTTGATCAATTCATTTGTGACAAAGTAAGGAGCATCTAGAATTTTTCGAAGGATTTTGGGTTGGAGTGATTGGATGCGGAAAGAATTCGATGGTTTGGTGGATCCCCATAACTCTATTCCGTAATTCCAAATAGGTCTGATAATCGTCATATAGATGAGTTTTTTGTTGTGTATCTGGAGATTAGAACGTTTGTCAAGTAGGTGTTGTAGTAGTCCAAATCGACATGCAGCTTCTTGTCTTTTCAATCTTGTGTGAGGGTTCCAGGTAAGTCTCTTGTCCAGATAAAATCCAAGGTATCTTATCTCTTCTACATTATTTAATGGTACTCCATAAAAGGATGCAGGAGGACAGGATGAGGTAGGGTTTCGGCGTAGGGTAAAGGTTATTGGCTGGGATTTATCTTAACTTTCCAGTTATGGCACCATTCTTCAAGGGAAATGATATGTGACTGGAGTGTCTGGGATGCAGCGAATGGATCATCATTGACTGATAACACGCTTGTGTCAACAGCATAGGTTGTGAGGATAGTATACAATGTATAAAGGATGGGACCCAGGATACTACCTTGAGGAATACCAGCGGTCTGGGGAAAGGTGGGTGAGTATGCAGAATTATGGTTAATTTTAAATACTCTATCAGAAAGATAGGATCGGATGATGAGGAAATATGTAGAAGGAATTGGCGAAGTTTGTAAAGCAAACCTGGGTGCCATACTCGGTCAAAAGCCTGTTCAACGTCAAGAAAGACACCCGTGCAGTACATCTAGCGCTCCAATGCAGATGAGATAACGTCCACCACACGATGGCATTGTTGGATAGTGGAATGAGACTGGCAAAATCCAAACTGGTGATCAGGAATAATGTGATTGGAATCAAGGATGGGATAAAGGCGTTTCAAAAAGAGCTTTTCAAGGATTTTGCCTATGATAGGTAGGAGAGAAATAGGTCGGTACGAGGAAGGATTTTCGGGCGGTTTTGGGATCATTTTTATTATTGATAATTTCCAGGAATCGGGAAAATATGTTGTACGGAGGACAGCATTATAAACGTAAATTAGGAATAATACTGCTTTCCTTGGAAGGTATTTGATGATTCTTGAAGTGATAAGGTTGTGTCCAGGAGCTTTGTTGGAGGGCAATTTACGAATGATGGCTATTATTTCTGAAGGGTGGAAGGCTTTAGGAGGAATGGTCATTTGGACAGGAATGGCCAGTTCTGCTTCAATAAATTCTACATGGTTAGGATTTAGGATATTTGGATGAGGTTTAAAAATATTGTGTAAGTGTTCACCAAATACCTGCGATTTCTCTAAATCAGATTTGAGTTGGAGTAAGGAGTAATAAATTGTAAATAATAAATTGCCTTTTGGTGATGATAAGATAATGCCAACACAAAGAACATTTTACTGTTTTAACACATTTATTTTTTAAACAGATGTAGCAGAAATAATTTTACAAAAAATGCTAATTTGAGCCATGAGTACAATTATACAGTTAAATTATGTTTAATGAGCAATTTAACCGTTCGGTTAGTGTGCTCCTCCATTGAAAATTTATACATACATTTCCCTCACCAACTTTGCTCGTGCATTTGTTTTACAAGAAATATTTATTAAAGAAACCAGCATATTCTCAAAATTTAATTGGTCTTCTTCTATGTCATATTCGTTGAAATAATGAAGAGAGGTTTTACGAAGAAAGTTGTGGAGTACACAACATAAAATAACGATATCTATTCTATGCAACTCTAAGTTTATAGCCTCTGAGTGTTTAACAATCCGAAACCGGT
The DNA here is from genome assembly GCA_003667255.2 of Euschistus heros. NCBI lineage: Eukaryota > Metazoa > Arthropoda > Insecta > Hemiptera > Pentatomidae > Euschistus > Euschistus heros. The sequence goes on from RCWM02000012.1 coordinate 5,220,117, forward strand.
TAGCTAATTTTCCAACCATATTTTCAATAATCCGCCTACGTTTTGACAACCTGTTGATGAAAACTCCTCTTTCATTTTTCAACGTTCTGTGAATGAAAGTTTTCATGAAGTCATGTCGGAAACTAAAATGATTACCGTCCTATATCCATACATTTCACCCTTTCTAAGCCCCTAGAAAGATTGGTACAATCTCAAATTTCAATTTCCTAGATTCCAAGTTACTCGATCCCTTCCAATCTGATTTTCGTCCCGGCTTCTCAACACAATCCCCTCTCGTCAAAATTATCAGTAGTTACATAACATGGATAAATAAGTGTTTTTTAAACAAAAAGCGTTTATTAAAATGTACAGAATTACAGGGTTACGTCGTATATGACCGAATGAATGAAGAACACCTCGAAAGGGTTCAACAGTCTATTTATACAGAAAAGAATGCTGATCCAACTCTTCCGGGTGGGGCAGTTATTGCTGATGGTCTTCCTGTTTAGATTTCATAATTCGTTTACATAACTAGTGACATCCAGGCTGCGATAGATTAAAAAGAACTGACCATCCTGATCCTCTTTGACTTTTCAAAAGCCTTCGATTCCTTAGACCACAATATCCGCTATTCCAAATTAAAATCATTGAACTTTTACAATAGTGCCCTTCTTTGGTTTCAATCTTTCCTTTACTACCTGCTCCCAATCAGTTCCCATCCCTGACCAAGGCCTATCCTCATTCCTCACTCTTCTCTCAATTTTACTATTGTTGTGTGATATATGTTGGGATCTCGATGATTCTTGAAGACAGCTTAAAACGCATCATGAATTGCTTTATTAGGTTTGTCTTCGGAACCTCGAGACGTTCTCAAGTTTCGCATCTCTACGCCGAGTTAAATTTGCTCTTCCCCTCCTTCCGCAGACACCTCCTTGTCACCTACCTATTCCAAGTTATCAGAACCCGTCACTTACCCTTTAATTTCTTCCTTATATATATATAGCTCACAAGAACTAATAGATCTTATCCAAACCAAACGTCATTCCAGATCCCTATGGCAAACTACCAGGCATCCTGACGATCGGAGAACATATAACCATTATACCAAATTAGTTAAAAAGAAATTGGCTTCTTTTAGATCCCAATCCTACAACTCATATCTCTCCTCCCCCTCTACCTCAGACAATTCTCTCTGGAATGCAACAAAAAAAATCCTCAAATATCACAATATTTCCCATCCGTGAATATTGACGTGAAGATGGATCCTGGGCTGAATCAGATGAGAACAGAGCAGAAGAATTTGCCAAGCACCTTTCCAGCACATTTATTCCCCATCCCGAACAAATCCCCTCCCACACTACTAAAGTTTATCAATTCCTCACTTCACCAATTCCTCTCTCCTTACTTTCTAAAGCTGTTAACCCCTCTGAGGTCAAATTCCTTTTAAAAAAGTTGAAACTCCGCAAGTCACCTGGATATGATCTTCTAACCACCCAGATCCTCCTGCAACTTCCTCAAAAAGCGATCATATTCCTCACTTATATTTATAATTGTATCCTTCGCACAACCCACTTTCCTCTGATATGGAAACACTCCATCATCATTCTCTTCCTCAAACCAGGCAAACCTCCCAACGATACCTCATCCTATAGACCTATAAGTCTTCTCCCCATCCTTTCAAAAATCTTCAAAAAAATCATTTTAAAACGCATCCTACCTATAATCGAATCCCGAAGCATTCCTCCCCACCAATTTGGATTCCGGACTGGTCACTCCACTGTTCAACAAGGTCTTCGAGTTGTTAATCATATATCCTCTGCCCTTGAAAATCAGCAGTATAGCACTGGTGCATTTCTGGATGTAGCTCAAGCTTTCGACCGGGTGTGACACCAGGGCTTGCTCTTCAAGCTCAAGACCCATTTACCCCAATCCCTATACCTAGTCCTACGATCCTATCTCTCAAATCGCTCCTTTCGAGTCCGCTGTGGCTCAGAGTTCTCCAACTGTTATCCTATTGATGCCGGCGTGCCACAAGGTAGTGTCCTAGGTCCTGTCCTCTATAATCTCTTCACTGCAGATATACCAACAAACCTTAATACCTTTTTAGCCACATTTGCAGATGATACTGCTATCCTATCATCCCATCCAGATCCTAAACTTGCTTCCCTCAACCTCCAAACACATCTTTTACAGATTGAAGCTTGGTGCAACAAGTGGAGAATAAAAGTTAATGAAGCCAAATGCAATCATATAACTTTTACCCTTCGCCGCAAATCCTGTCCTCCCATCCACTTCAGTAATATCCCTATACCTATATCCGGCACAGTACGCTACCTTGGCTTTCATCTTGACAAAAGACTGACTTGGAACCCTCACACTAGACTAAAAAGACAAGAACTAAACAGGAGATTCAGCCAACTTTACAGACTACTAGGAAGGAATTCTCATCTCTCAGTTGATAACAAACTCCTCATATATAAAACAATATTAAAACCTATTTGGACCTACGGACTTGAACTGTGGGGAACAGCAAGACAATCGAATATTAAACGTATGCAATCCTTCCAATCCAAAGTCCTCAGAACAATAGTCAATGCACCTTATTATGGTTACCAATAAAACCCTACATAATGACCTAAAAATACCCTTTGTCCTTGATCTCATTCCTTCAAAATTCTCGAAATTTCATCAAAACCTATCCAATCATCACAATCCTCTGGCTCAATCCCTATCCAGTCATAACCATCCTTATAACCCTCCAAGAAGGTAGGGTTATAAGGGCATAAATAGGGGTTATAAGGGTTATAAGGGTTACAAGGCCCCGAGACCTTTTGTAATGTATAAAGTTATGTTGGAGTTCTGGTAATGACCAGGTTCTCCACTCAAGTCCTGAGTATCTGTGGCCATAGCCTCCCACTCAGCCTCCACTGGATATTAACAATGATGCAGCTGAGAGAGCAGTGCTGGGATCTCTACGTGTCTGGCCTTGACTCCCAATAAGTGGGGAATAGGTTCGATTCGGGGTTCCCCGGGCTGAGTGTGTTTGTATTGTATATAAAGTATGAATGAATAATAATTTGTGTATTTTAATTTTAATTTAATTTTGTTTTATTTTTGATTATTGTAAATAATTATTATTTTTATTTTTCGATTATTATTATTATTTTTATAATTATTAGTGTGTTTTATTTTTTATGAATGAATAATAATTTGTGTATTTTAATTTTAATTTAATTTTGTTTTATTTTTGATTATTGTAAATAATTATTATTTTTATTTTTATGAAGATATTTATTTATTTATTTTATTATTAGTGTGTGTGTGAGCATTTGTAAATATGGTATGAATGAATACATTTATCTCTGTACCTATTGCCCTTTACTGAGGCAGATTGTACACTTATTTCAATAAAATATATATCAATAATAATATATATAGCTCTCTTATTACATGGATGTATGTAATTACAAAGTCTGTCAGACATAAAACATTAGCATAAATGTATAATTTGTTTATGATAATGTTTTAATTTTTTGTAAAGATAATTTTTCGTTTTCTATCTTTTCTTTTTAATTATCATTTTTCTATTGTTTTTTTCCCTGCAATTTTGTTTATAATATTAACTCCTATATTGTCTATTTATTTTTTTCTTTATTATTTTTTTTTTGTTATAGTTTTTTCTTTTCTATTTTTTCTCTGCATTTGTTTTAATAATTTGTATTAACTTTTATCTGTTGTTTTATTTTTAAAAGCTCTCGGCCAGTTTTGATTTTACTTTGTGTTATATAATGTTATTCTTAAGAAACTTTTTCCCAGAATAAAGATTTTTTTTTCTATTCTATTCTGTTATCATCAAAAATATATACAAATAACACTTTAGCACAATAAACCTCCCAGATTCAGGCTAGCGACCAAGACCCTATAATAAGTGCTTACATGTAGGCTATGTATAGTATTAATTGAACATATATATACATTTTTCTGTACAAAAAAAAAGATCAATTATAATTATATTATGATCCAGTATTATAACTATATTCCATTGTATGTTTATTATATTAATTTGTGTTTATATTGTTTTTCGATATAGTTGTGTTGAAATGTTTGACATTTCATCAAATTATTATTTTAATCCAGTTGTTTTTTTTTATAAAGAGTATAGTATTAATTGTATTATTGTATTTTATGTTTATTATTGATAAAGTATTAGTTGACAGAAGTATTTAGAGATGTAGATTGTTGGGATACGCAGTCATGTTACACAACAATTATAAATAATATTTTAATTTTTAATGCCGACGTTTCGACTTGCATTGCAAGCCTTCATCCGGGTTTCAGAGAGAGTGGTAATCAGAAACTGATTACCACTCTTTTCTGAATATCTGGAATGGTTTCTGATTACCACTCTCTCTGAAACCCTGATGAAGTCTTGCAATTCAAGTCGAAATGTGGCATTATAAATTAAAATATTATTTTTAATTGGTTTGTATCTATGACTGCATACCCCAACAATCTTCATCTCTTTATGTGTATTATATTATTGCATCTATGACTGCATACCCCAACAATCTTCATCTCTTTATGTATATTATATTATTATGTTCAATTGTATGTTTATTAGTTAGTATAATAATTTGTGTTTATATTGTTCTGTTGACATAATTGTGCTCATATGTATGACAAATCATCGCATTATTATTCTAATCCAGCATTTTTTATAAAGAGTATAGCATTTTATTATTATTATATTATTATATTCGTTTTGTTCAATTATATGTTTATCATGTTAATTTATTTTATTAATTCAATAAAGGAGTTTTTAGTGTTACGGTAAGAGGAGTTTAAATAGAGTGTATTAGATATATATGTTAATTTATGTTATTATCGTTATGTCAATAAAAATTTTTTGACCTGTATTAATGTAGTCATTTTAATCTGTTTAACATAATATTAATACAATGAAATAGAAATAAAAAAGTTTGAACTCACCTTCAAATAATTCTGGATGAGACATTTTAGTATTGCTAAACAGGTTTCCGGAATTAGAGAACCTAGCTGCTGCGGAGATATTGCGGTGACGAATATCAGATCTTAATAATTCATCCCAGATGCCAAACAACGAAGGGTTGCAGCTAGCCTCTCGTGAGCGCTGATGTTCCACCTCATGTTAGTGTCTTGTCTTTTAATAAAGGGTGTCACCATTCGAGGAAGTTTAAAGCAGGTTTCTTCGTCCATCCTCATGGAATTCCTCCATTCAGATGGCCCCAGGGTTAACTCTTTCATGAGGTTAACGTGTGTCACAGACCGTCGATTAAGGAGCTATCGTTCCACCCACTGCTTTTTAGTCGCTTTAATTTTTTAGCATATAACCAAACATCAGTTGTAATGAGAAGTAATTCGTTACAGATAATTACTTATCAATCCGTAATTACGTTTGAAAAATAAATAAAAATAAAACACTTAGGTACCACAATCCACAAAGGGTCTTTTAACTTCTCAATATTCCATCTTTTCCTCTGTATTCTCTTGCCTTTTTGACATTGGCCAGTCTGTGCCTAAATAGAGCTTTGAGGAGATAATTGATTGACACCACCTCCAGGGATTTTCCATGTGCCCAAATGTATTCGTTTATACTGAAAACTCGTGCTTTTGACTATCAAATTGCATTCAGAGGCGAACTGCACCAGCCGCAGTCCATTATCATTAGTCATCTCATGCAGAGAGAACATTCCGCATACATTACCCACAAAATCTTCCTTGCCAATTTGTGCTTTAACTTATCATTAAAGGTGTCTTTACCTTCATCCGCATTATCTTCCGTAGGTGCATGGGCTGATATTAAGGTGATATTTCTGTATTTCCCTTTGAATCTTATCTTGCAGATTATTTCATTGATGGCTTCAAAATTCAATAGTGATCCCCAAATCGTTTTATTAATTAAAAATCCTGTGCTATAGAGTCCTCTTCTATTTGCTTTTGGATTTAAATCCGGAGACAGGGAAGGTATTTTAATTTGTCTTCGAAAATTATAAAGTAACCACTCCTTCGTTTTGTTAGCAGTATGACAACATGTTGCTGTCAGATACGGTAACAACAAGGGTTTCCAACCAACGGTTTATTAACAAAGAAGAAGATGTTTAATATAGACAAGCATTCAGAACAATATTAATTAACATTAGAACAATAATAACTGGCATTAAACAACTATTTTCTACACCAATTGACACAACACAAAAACGTTACCACGCTACTCCCATTCCATAGCGTTACTCTGTCACCTAGCAACGTTTGCATACTCTTCGGTGAGTCAAGGTCCCCTAGCAATGGGGATAGTTCTCCTTATATCGTTACACTGGCCCCTTCTCAGAAACATTCCTCCTGGAATGCTTCTTTTTTCTCCAGATACTATTCGCCTTTTTCTTGGATACTTTTGCTTCTTTTTAAAATGCTTCTGGTTCCTTCTGGAAACCGTTGGCTTTCCCCAGGAGCTACGGATTCGGATTCGAGACTCCTCTAATTCTTGTTCTTAAGGAACACAGTTGCTTCCTCCTGAAATTGGTCGGAAAGAATTTCTTCTTCAGCATTCTTTTGATCTATAAACCTTTTCAGCTCAAATTCTGTTTCAGGCAAATTAGCCTCTAAACTAATGATATAAAAGATCAATGTCAGGTCTCTACCTGTAAACTGTTGACTTCGGACTTCATTTGCAAACAATTTCATCAGTCCATGATTGGTGAATTTTGTTTCTTTAGTTCTCTTTCACTTAGTTTCTCTTTTGGAATTTCTTTAGATCTTATCTCTTTGGGCTTTCCATCTTCCAGGTGAATAATTCTTTACCTTTCATTTCTTCTTTGTCTGTCCATATAAAGTGAAACTCTTCTCTGTTTAAATTACATTATCATCTATAGCGTTTCTTATAAAATATTTTTCGTCTTATTCTCCTTTTCCTTTCACATGGTCTATACCATGGTATAGACCTGGTCATCATCTCTTCTATTTATTCCGCAAATTTTCTTGGATATGGTTTTTGGTGTGGAGCTATTCTTTACAAGGCCTTTATAAAGGGTGCAGAATTGGGAATCAAAATTTTGAAATAGCAGATTTACAATTGTATACAAAAGTATTTAAAAAAAAAAAGTTTTGATATCATGTCATTACACATCACCAAAGGATTAAATCAAGTTGCTGCTAATCACCTACTCTCTGTTTAACATGGTTATTAAACAACCTTTCTAGAAATAGGAGAGAAATATTAACACATGGGTTGGAGATTTTGAAAGATATCTATTCATAATACCAAATTGCAGGAGTTAATCAAACTCATTGCCACTGAGGAATGTGATCTGGAAATACATTCTCTCTCCTATTAATTAAGATATTTCATTGAAAATATTAGAGAAAGGAAGACTGTAGGAATCCTAAACTCGTTCCTGTGGAATAAAAATGTTTCCTTTAAAAAAAAAAAAAAATAAAAAAAAAATAGATGATTATATATTTCCTTATCACTAAATTGTCTTTAAATTGCTAAAATCTGTGGTGTGGAGAAGAAGAAAAAGCTTAAACGCTACTATCCCGATCTCTTATATCATAAGACAATATATGATAGAGGAAAAAATCACTTGAGGTACACATGATGGTACATAAGGATCAATACAATTAGGGGTTTCATGAATTAATTGCCACTTTTATTGGAATTAAGACATCAATCCTAATGAGGAAAAAAAAATATTTTAAAGAGTATTTAAACCGGAGCTCATTCAAAAAGGATGTATCAAAACAGAGGCCTAGTATATTTTTTTCCTGAACAGATTTAGAGAGTAGGTTTGAAGGATGTCTGAGGAAATTGTGGATAGGGGGATGTAAAGAAAGGTATGGCAGCAAAACAAGAGAAAGATTAGTGATCAAAAGATGGTTTGAACAAATAAACTGATAAAGATTAGGATACAATAACTGAACAAACCTGAAGGTATTTTTCATTTTGTAAGTTTCCAGAACAGAATGGGTAATTATAAAAATCACAAAATGAGATAATGTATGGACTAAAACTATATAAAAAAACAAAACAAATTACAATAAAGTTTGTACAATTTATCAACACCCCACATTATCATTGTACAATCACAATGAGTTTTTATACGATTAGAAACACATTTAAGACCCTGAATATTGGAGAACTATTTCAGTCTAAGTAAATTTAAATTAAATCTGGTATTACAAAGCCATCTCAAAAGTTTCAGCACTTTGTATTAAAGTAGAACCTCTCTTAACCAAGAGATTTTTTATCGATTCCCAATGAAACAAAAAAGGAACTCATGAAGATTTATTTAAAAATTAAAAATGCATTTATTTTTGTTCACAGTTTTGACCTCCATCTATTGTGATATGATTGTACTATGATCACTAATTTCTGTTTTAGTTCGAACCACGGCCGCTAGGAGCGTCACAACCCACTGCGACCAGTTCTTGTTTGCGTTATTAGATCACGTGACCAATCGGTTCTTCAATAATAGGACAGCCATATGAGTTATTCGATAACAGAAGTTACTCAACAGTTATTGAGAACCGATCTAAGAACGGTAACTGGTCGAATAACCTTAACCGATCGGTTCTTCTATCTGTTATAACCTAACACCTTACACCAACAACCCCAATTTATTGTTATTTCTCCATCGTTTTCGATGGAAGATTTAATAAATTTGACTAATATTGTAAAATATAGTTATTCTAAAATACAAATTTAGGTTTATTTATAGATATTTTAAATATGATCACTGGTAATAGGGTTTTTTCAGTAATAGGTGATTGGTGATAACAGTTCCGAGTCAATAATAGGTTATTTTAAGAATACGTTATTTTTGTCCCACCTCTAGTCCATATAAAGTGAAACTCTTCTCTGTTTAAATTACATTATCATCTATAGCGTTTCTTATAAAATATTTTTCGTCTTATTCTCCTTTTCCTTTCACATGGTCTATACCATGGTATAGACCTGGTCATCATCTTCTATTTATTCCGCAAATTTTTCTTGGATATGGTTTTTGGTGTGGAGCTATTCTTTCTCCTCCCGATCTCTTATAGCTTTTCGATTTTTCTCAAACTCTTGTAAAGAGAGTACAGGAACCATTTCCATTTCATCACTAGACTGGCTATGTGTGTATGCCAAGTCGACCGTCAGGGACTTCTGCTCCTCCACATTTTCTGTTTAATGAAGAGTTTTTTCCCTTTTGTTATCACTCTGTATCAATAACCTAGGAGTTACCAGATTTTTAACTTCATCTCCAACTATATTCTCGGCCACCGCCTCTTCTTTTTCATCAATATTTTCGATTTCTCCATCAGCTCTCCCTCGGCCTAACACATTATGGGAGAAAACATTGAGAAGATGAGACAACTTCGAGTCTAGGTCAGTTATCTTTTTATTTATTTCGATAGAAAAATACCTTATTGGTAGATTTCGATAGGTTATCTTCGAAATAAACGGTCTCAGGATCTGTGTCTTGACTTACATAATAATAAGGCTCTAAGGCTCCTAATACTGCCTCAACCAACTTTTCTTTGACCAAATGTGCCAGACCCAGTTTACTAAAAGTATCTACCATAGTTACCCATTTATAACCTCGCCATATAAATGAATCTATTTGTAGATTCGTTAAGGGTCCCGCAGCCGTGTGTGTTACCTCCTGAATCCATCCCGGAGGATGTCGATCGTACTTCGCGGTAAGACAGATTTCACAGGTCCCCATCACCTCGCGGACCGGCCTTTTTTATCCCCCACCAGAAAAACCGCCGTTTTAACGCTTGTACCGTTTCCTGAACACCCCTTCACCCCGGTGCACAGTGGGCCAAATGAGCAAAAAACTGTTTAAAATACATTTTTTACAAGTTTTCTCTGCTGTTAAATTAGTGACTAATATGTGTTTACTATTGATTAAGGCTTATAGAGCTTGAGTTTCAGAGAGTTTTGTTGATTGCTTAACGATGGGGAGCCTTCAGAACAAAATATGGCGAAAAACATTTATTTTTAGTGATTTTTCATTAAAAATCATTATAATTTTATTTCGATTTCAGTATTAACATATTGTTTTCCATTGTTTTGAACTCGGAGGAGTACAAACCGAGATGATTTGAAAACCAACTAAGTCAAAATTTGACTTTTTGATTTTCTGATTATCATAAGTCCTACAAAGTTTTTGCCTCTTCAACTTCAAGGTCAAATTAGCTTTGCTTAGCTGCGTCCTTCACTCCCAGAGCTCGCTAACCTATATTTTGCAACTGTCAGTAATCAGGAGAGGTCCAGACAAACTATGCAGCTTAGGGTTGCTGATTTTCAATGATAATTATGACTATTACTGGACATTAATTTCCTTAAGTGATACTGATGAACGGTCATATTTTCTCTTTGTAAATTTTGAAGCAATTAGCAATAAAAGTCAAATGATGAATTATTGACCGTATAATTAATTATTCATTTTTGATATATTGTTCCTCTTTGTGTCTTTTTCAATCCAAAGTTAGATATTTTCTAGAGATGTGTAAACAAAAACATTCTTTATTTTGGAAGGGGAACCTGCATCCTTAGTACAGCATCTGGTTAATCTTTAAACATAGTTAACATGGTTAACCTACCGACATTTGATGTATACATATTTCCACCATAAGTTCTCGGTAAAAATTAATAAGAATAAGAGAGGAGTGGATATTAAAAAACCACTTCTGATATAGTTTTTAATAAAAGTAGTACCTAATGCCAAAAAGCAAAGTTATGAATGTCGTTTCCAAGAACTCCCATTTCATGAACCCCGATGTTAGTAGTGATTTAATAATTTTTATTAGTACCTAATCTTAAAAAAATAGCAGGTAATTAGAATTACTGAAATTTAAAAGAAAATTACTTTTTAACATTTTTAAGTAGGTGGTTACTAATCTTGGATAATCATTGATGATTATTCCCAGAATAATAAATATAATTAATTTGCAAAATAGCGGTCCAAAATTGTCTCGAGTAGTATTAGAAAACTAGTAGGAAAATAAAGTTATACTAACAAACTCAGAATAATGAAAAAAATAAGCGTGTGTTATTATCGAGTCTTATCCTATTTGAAAAATAAATTATCATGTACTGGCTATATAATAATAATAATAACCTTTTATTATGCCCATAACTCAACAAATAAACCTTAAATTAAAATAAATACAATAAAAATTTAACATATTTACAAATAAGTCCACAATTATTATCATATTTACATAATACATAAATAATACATAAATATATACATAAATTCTTCTGTGATTTTGAACATGGGCCTTTCCTCAGGGAGTACCAGCCTGCTGGGAAGCCGGGTTCAAGATTTGGATCTACTTCCCTTTCCATATATCTCTATCCCTTGCCATTCTCCACCATAGTGGTCCGGCCTTCTTTTCAAAAAGAAAGAAGTCACCCCATCTTTTCATCTGTCTTCCTCTTCGCCTTTTGTAGCAATAGGTTGTCCAAACAGACACTTCCATTAACCTCCTTTTATCATTTCTTCTTAAGATGTGCCCCGCCCATTCCCATTTTCGTTATTCGATATGGTGAATTATGTCTTTCAGGCCAGTCTTCTCTCTGATGACATAATTCCTAACCCTCTCCTTCCTCCTTATCTTTGTCATATTTCTTTCCATTGTTCTTTGCCAGCTTATCAGTTTCCCTGTTTCCGCTTTCTTTAGGGACTAAGTCTGACTACCAAAGGAGACGGCTGTAAGTATACAAGTAACGAACACTTCCTTTTTTATCTCTTTCGGGAAATCATTTTTCATTATTGCTTTCAAGGACCACTACTTAGCCCATCTTATGGGTGTTCTTCTGTCCACTTCCTACAACGATTTATTTGTAAAAGAGACCAACTGCCCTAGGTATTTATAATCTTCTACGTATTGTAAACTATGATTTCCAACTTTGATATCTACCTTTTCCGCGTTCGTCATAACCTTTGTTTTATCAAAGTTAGGTGAGAGGCATACTTCTGTACACATCCCCAATAATGTTTCCATCATCATTTTGAGGTCTGCTGCATTCCTCGCCAACAAAACAATATCGTCTGCATACCGGAGACATTCCGCTGATCTTTATGCCGACATTCTTCCAATCTATAATGTTTTCAACACTAAAATAAACAGTATAGGTGATAGAGGAACTCCTTGGCGCACTCCTCTCCTCACTGCAAAGTTTGGAACGTTTCATTCAGTAGCAATGAATGCTTCCATATCTTTGTACAGCTGCATTACTATGCGAATATATTTGCATTTTATACCTATCGCTTGTAGGGCCTCATAGATACTTCTATGGAAAATGCTGTCGAACGCTTTTTGGAAATCTACAAAACATAAATAAGTAGCAAACCTGTATTTCTTCGCTTTTTCATTCGGTCTGAATGAGATCGGTGACAGAAAATCCTTTTCTGAACCCAGCTTGATCCTCATTTATGAACTCCATTATTCTCCCTGTGAGACGCTGCTTAAGGATAGAGGCAAAACTTTTGCGACACCCTCGAACAGAGAGATATAGGTCTATAATTATCAATGTTATCTCTGCTGCCCTTTTTATGAAGCAAAATTATCTTGGCTGTCTTCCTTTGGTGGGAAATTTCTTCTTGTAACATTATTGAGTTAGATAACTTTTTTTGGCCTTTGTATTTAACTGGCTACATATAAAGGCCTAACTAATTTCTAGATGCCTCATCGAATTCTACGTGAAAAACTACTAATAGAAGCCCACTTGGTTCTGCGAAAAACATATCAACAACGGCAATGAATTTTTTTTAAACCGACACATTTTCTCACAATATATATTTTTTTCTTTATCATGACATCCAATTGGTTCGAGAGTTGAAACTATTAAACCTCTTTGCTGAACTAAAGAGTGTGTGAAATTTCAAGTTTATAGATATATTTTTCGACGAGTTATTGAATTTTAAACACTTATTTGAGTTTTTGTTCCACTGTGCGGTGGTTTGTCTTACCTTGATGGTACGCAAGAGTTATTTCTTTCTGCCGTTCCTCATCTCTTACCGTTTCCCCCTTACGCGTACACCTAACGAATGTTCGGTCCATCCCTACCTTCTCTGACCGCCATAACCGCTTGATCTTCTCCCAGACCGGGGCGTTACCTAACATATAAATAATATGTCTTGCCCGGGTTGGAGGCATCCTTCAGGTCTCAACAAATGACCTCCTCACTAACTCCCGGTTGTGACCGGATTGTTGTTATTTCATTCTTCCCATATCGCAAGCATTCCATTTCTAGCAACCCCGACGATCTTGTTTTCCAAATGACCGGCCGTTTATTTATCATTGATAATTTCCTCCAACTCCTCCTTTTCTACGGGTCGGTCGTCGGCGGAACTATCCTCCTCTTGATCCCCACTATGCGTACTTTCCCCGTCTCCTCCCGGTGTCCATTCTTGCATGTCGCATGTTCTTGCATGTTATCCCTTGATGGTCCTGCCCTGTCCTCTTCCACTGCGTTTAAAACCAATTCGCCACGACCTTTTTTTTCCCCGGCTTATATACAATTTCCAGATTATACTGGGACAGTTCCTTCCACCGCGTAACTCGAGCTGAGGACTCTTTTAAATTTCCTATCCACTACAAAGGCCAATGGTCTGTGTGGACTTTAAATTTTCTCCCAAATACACAGGGTCTAAAGTGATCCACCGCCCAAACGATTCCAAACAGTTCCCTCTCGAGCGCGCTATACCGAGTCTCGGCGTCCAATTAACGCCTGCTCGCATACGCAACGAGTCTATCCCCATCATCTCCTTCCTGGGACAACACCGTTTCCAAAGCTTATTCGCTCGCGTCCGTGGTGATCGAAAACTGTTTCCTGAAGTCCGGAAATGCCAGCACTGGTTCTTCCTGTAAACGGGCCATACACCTGCGGATATTGTTTTCCATAACGGGGGTTACGGAAATTGTTCACCCTTTTTTTTTTTTTTTAGAAAATTTTTGAGGGGCAGCAAATATTCCACCATCTCTGAAACGAATCTGCGGTAATATTTCAACGATCCCAGTAACCCAGTAAATCCCTTTTACGTCCCTCGGCACGGCCATTCTCGTAATTGCATCTCCTTTAGTCTTGTCGGTTTTTACTCCGTCTTTTGAAATGGTATGGCACAAAAAACTGATTTCGCTTTGACCTAATCGCGACTTCTCATCCGATAACTTTAGGCCAAACTCCCTAATCCTGTCAAAAACGCTCCTTAAATGTTCCACGTGTTGTTCTTCCGTCTTACTGAATACAAGCAAATATACATGGACGATATTTGGCATACATATTCGTTTTTGCCTCTTAAAAATTCATCCATCAACCATTGAAATGTGATAAGCGCGTTCTTTAACCCGAACGGCATCTTTGTGAATTCATAATGCCCTCTTTCAAACGTAAACGCCGTTTTCGATTGATATCAGGTATGCATTTTGATTTGATGATACCCCGCTTTCAAGTCAAGCTTGCTAAACACCGTCGCCCCGCTTAATCTATTGAGGATGTCTTCGAATCTAGCGATCGCATATTTTTCATCTTGTGTAGTATCATTTAGTTTCCGATAATCGATGACCATTCGATATTTTCCCTCGACTGGCGCGCTCTTCTTCTTTACGGCCCAGAGTGGACTATTGTACGGCGACGTACTGTATATTATAATCCCTTGAACCCTAAGGATCTCTATATATTTTCTAATATGATTCCTTAATGCCTGCGGGTATCTCCTTTCGTTCCATAAGTTACGCGTTCCTCTTTTAATAGGATTTCGTGGACGGTTTCCCATGTCACGCCTAATTGTTCACCCTCCTAGTGATAGATATCCGTGTATTCGTGGCGCAATCTTATTCCCCAATCCTCCGCTTTGTTTACCACCCCTATTCGAACTCCGCTTTCCCCTGAGCTCCTGTGACAACGATACTTTATATACCCTATTCGAAAGGTCCAGCACCCCTTGTCGTTTCTTACACTTGCCCCTACCTTCTCGAATAAGTCACACCCGATTATAGGGGATCCCATTATACTCTCGCATTACATTCCCTATGATGTGAACCTTTAAGCCCCTTCCACTTATCCACAGAGCAGCGTGGATACGACCGCTCCACCCTGATGATCGGCAGACCGTCACACTCCTTTCGTATGCTGCAGTTGGTTAGGAAGCGGTTGCTACTCTGCCGATACCCTACTCAGGCCTCTCCTCGATCCTTCCTCCTTACAGTCACTCGCCCTCGCCAGCTGATTCTGCCTACGGATTCTTCCTCGTCCTTCTGAGGTTTGAGACGCTCTTACTGATTCCGACGTCCTCCTGGTTCTTAACTTGTTGGTATTAACATCCATTGGCTCTCCTATAGATATCTTTCTCCGGCGGTACGTTACATTTAAGGACATAGCCTTGCTATTTGTCCTTCTTTCCCACACTCAAAACGCTTTGTGCGGGGACATTGGACTACCAGATGCCATGCCGCAACCGTGGCAATTTCTATCTCCCCTTTTGCCAGCGGCTCGCGGTCTTTTTCGTCCAGGTCTCCTTTTACCACCTTCTTTTACCTTGTTCTCGTATTCCATTCTGTTTACGGCGTGCATAAATCCTGAACGCCTATAGGCAACTCTGCTCCAGCCAGTCTCTTCGGTTTTCTTCCTCTCTCGTATTGGTGTACGAGAATACCTTCCTTCCTCCCAGTTTCCCTGGCCAGTTGGACTTTTAGGTTGTAAAAAAAAGGCCATTCTAGCTTCCGCCTCCGCAACGCAGATCGTCACTCTCAGTTTTTCAGTTATACGATTAAATCGTGCTGCATACTGTCCAATGGACTGCCTAGGTTGTCGCGACTCTCTAAACATTTGGAAGATGTCCTCTTCTAGGGTCCATCTACCCCCTCCAAATGCCTTCTTCTACCTTTCTTTTACCAACAGCCACGGAGTCTCCTCTTCCGCTTGGATCTGACTAAGCACGCTCCGCTTCACACTACACACCAGTGCTGTCTCCAATGACTCGGCATCTCCCGAATCTTGCAGGTTATCTGCAGCCTTCGCCTCTATTCTCGCCATCAGATAATCACCTTCTTCGAAAAAAAATTTCAATTCACCTACCTCTCCCGTGAATTTCTCCAAGTCCGAAATGGCTTTTCGGAGGTCCTGCGACGTCGCCGCTCTAATTTTCATCTATTCCAGGACATTAGCTTGGGCCACTACTATCGTAACTTCCGGTAACCTCTGGCTGCGGTTGATCCATTAGCAACTATTCCTCGCCTTATGAGGGAAAAAACAGGCCTCCACGCGTTTTTCCGGGTTTCGGCTCCAATTTGCAACTGTCACTTATAAAACGTAAAAAAAAAACAGAAGAAACTATTATAATAAACGTACGCTAGGTAGACTGAATATCAACTGACTTTATTGGCTCACTAATGCTACATACATAGGATTTCTGTATGTTTATATGATAAGCATAGGATTAAGGCTAATACTGCTATGCTTCGGCCTTTGACTTATACCGTAAATTGGGACAAGTTTGCCAGTTTTTGAAAAAAATGTTGTTTGGCGTTTCGTAAAATTTCTGACCCATTATATAGAAGCGCTATTGTTTTCATCACATAGAGGAGTTATTTTTTTAAAGAAACTCTTATGTTTAATCAGCTTTCCAATGTTTACAGGTTTTATCAGTGTTTTTCTTAGCTTGTTTTGGTACCCTACAGTTGGTTTTGATACCCTTACAAAGTGTCATGTCCTGCTCATACATTCAAAAATAGGTACGAACTATTTATTTTGTCTAATACATAATTTAATATTTATTTAGAACAACATGACAATGTCAATTTTACTTTTTCTTTAGGTTTATAAAATGATTTGGCAAAGTTGCACTAGGAAGTAAGGTCAAGATGGGCAACTTTTCTAACCTATAAAGCGCCAAACAACATTTTTTTCAAAAACTGGCAAATTTGTCCGAGTTTACTGTATTTCCAGTTTTGTTTTAATGAATTTCATTTCAGTTGCCCTATTGTAGGGTAGCTTCGCCAATGCTATTTTTTAGTTTAATTTAATGATTAAAGTGTAATTATTGTATATACTTTAAATCAAAAGATCTAGACTCATAGTTATAATGGGTTTGAAAAAGATTTGAACACTATTGGTTGAAGTAAATCTGTAAGGAAAAATTAAACCTGACCCTAGTTTACGTATATTTATAGGAGTATATGTATATATATACTCCACATGTGCGAGGGTTTATGAGAATAGGCCTCGGGAAAATCAGTTCATTGTCTTTTTAATCCGTAAATTTAACAACTGGTATCTAGGATTTTAGATATTCGATATTCTCTTAAAGCATGTTAAGTTAGCTAAGTTTTTTATTCTCTATTTTGTATATGTTAGTATTACTTTAAATTCTTGTTTACTCCACCTCTTCCATTCCCTTCTTTACTCTCCTTTATTGACACTATCGCTCCAGCTTTGTATCACCTGATTTTATTTCATATTCAAACTCTTTCCCGCTCCCGCCCCCTCCCTTTAGTTGAGATCCCCGTCGCTAGATCACTCCACCCTCTTCATTCTCAACTGTCAAAATTTTACAGTTTCTGTTTACAGCTGTCTCAGAAAGTAAGCCTGGCATACTATTTCTTTTATAACACCTTACTCACATATTTTCCACTCATTACACTCTATTCTTGAATGATTTCTCATCCTTTTTTTAAAAATCAATCCCTTCTTTTATTTATATTTATTTAAAAAAATCCTTTTCTTTTCTTCAAATTTAAATGTTACTGCACAGTTCTTGCTAACTTTCACTTTTCTCACATTTGCCCCTCATTCCTTTCTTTTCTCTTTCCACTATGTATATTTATAATTATTTTATTACTTATGCCCCAATATTTATCACTCATTTATTGCTTTGTTCTTCTCAATGTTATACTTTATATACGTACTACTAACTATATACAGTCAGAGTCAAAAGTATTCGTACACCTACTATAAATCATTAGAAATAACAAATAGTAGCATTATTTAATAGGATTTATTAAAAACAATAAATCTATTTAATGTAGACATCAACACGTTTATTAAAAAATATATTTTTGTATTTATAGAACATTTCACAAAATGATACATAAGAGATATGAGGCTATGAGAGCAAAAGTGGCCTAACCCACAAAATATAAAAAAATCTAATTTATTAATTTTTTGCAACTATAACGCCATCTGGTGGTGTTAATGTGTTTGAAAAATTGGTTCACATTGCACCACCATGTGAACCAATTTTTCAAAATACATAACACCTTTTTGATGGCGTTATAGTTGCCAAAAATTACTAAATCAGATTTTTTTATATTTTGTGGGTTAGGCCACTTTTGCTCTCATAGCCTCATATATGCTTTATTGAAACAATTAACAATAAACATAGTGCTGCCCAACTTTATTGGGTTGCTATAAACACAGCATACTCATCTATCCAATTAAAGACAATACTGTAATTTATAATTTAGTTATAATTATTATATAATATACTACTTAATATTACCTAATACTAGACAAACTAATAACATTTTTTTTTTTTTTTTTTTTTTTTTTTTTTTTCCCCCTTTTTTCTTTTTTTTTTTTTCCTTTTTTCGCTTCTTTTCCTCTTTCACTTTATTCTTTCATTTTATGTTATCCCCCCCCCCTAATATTCACATATCTACCACACATTCATATACATAAATGCACATTTAATAACTGTACATTGCAATGGGCCACTATGCACCATGTATGTGGTGGTCAATAATTCCCAGGGAGTCCAATATTATATTTTCGGCCATTATCGCTATATCCCTCAACTCCACGCCAAGGTCCTCCAAAAAGCTCCTTGTTTTTTCCGGGATGACTCCGCGAGACCCAAACCATAATCCTTTCACGGAGAAATCTCTATTTCCGAATGTCTCGCGGAATTTCTCTTTGAGGAAAGGGATACATTTTTCATAAATATCCATTTTCTCCCTTTCTACTTCACCTGATTGATCGAGGTTATTATTTTCATACCTTACAGTAGGATCCACTATGAGCGCTGTCCGTCCGTTCTTCGGAAACGCGACAATATCCGCATACCTCGTGGACCCGTTGGTATCGATGCAGTATACCTCGTCAAAGCAGGTAAAGCCTTTATTCTTGAGGAGCCTTATCAATTCATTCTTGACCCTGTGGTGACGGCGTGTGATCAGGAGTGAGTTGTTGGGACATTTTCCCAGCACATGGGCTGGTGTTTCGGACTCTTTGCCGCACTTGCGACAAAGGGACCCAACCTCTCCTATCTGTCCGCTGGGCACCTGGGACTCCACGCAGGGGTGCATAATTGATGTTGAGTTTTAGGGCGTTGGTCCATTCAGACCCCGAAAGTATTTGTTTTTCACAAATATATCTGTTAGCTCTCGGCGTCTCCTTAAAATGAGGTACACCAACGCTTCGGTGGCTCTGATCTACACCCAGTCTCTTAGCACATTCAGTAATCTCTTTTTCATAATGGAATGTGGACTGGAACAGAGCGTCCGGAACATTAGACAGTCGCTGAGCAATGGACCAGTGCTGCAGAGGAGCCTCCCATTGACAGCGGGTCAGTCCTAACCCACGGTACCTCCGCGGAGCGTAGAGCATCGCAGTTGAGGAAGGGAGTCCGACAATGGCCTTAATGCTCCTGATAGACCGCCTGATCATCTGCAAATTCTTCACTGAACCTTAGTGAGGATCCCCACACAGCGTCTTGGTCCTCTCTCAGCTTATTTGTACCCGTAGTGTCTTGAGAAATCATGATCACAAAGGTCTTGGTACAGATGATCAATAGCTAAGTTAAAAAGCGAGGGAGAGAGAGTGGGCCGCCTTGGGGAACTCCTCGCAGTACATTGATCTGGCTAGTAGAGTGAGCTCCAACAGTTACTTTAATTTTGTTTGTGGATAGGAGTGCAGCGATAACGTTTCTCAGGTCCAGTGAAACACCTCTTGCTTCTAACGATCTAACAATGTGATCGTGCCCAATGTTGTCAAAAGCGCCAACAACGTCAAGAAAGACCACCGCACAGTCATTTTTCTTATTTTTTGCGTCTTTTATGACTGCGTCAATGATTCTTGCGCTTACGTGTGCTCCCGGAAGGCCCCTAATAAAACCTCTCTGATTCCTATGGAAGGTGACCTGCTTTCTCAGTTCCTGGTCCAAAACCTTTTCTATGATTCGGCGCACAATAGAGTATATAGTAATGGGTCTCCATGATAAAATATTTTTAACATCGCCCTTACCCTTGTATATTAAGATTGTGCGCCCTGACGTAAAGGTTCTGGTATATAGGCCACCTTCAGCATGATCTCCGCTATTGTCTTAATAATGTGGGATACATCATAGAATTTTATAGTGCGGATTAAGACCCCGTCAGGCCCCGGTGATGTGTCCAGTGACGTAGATTTAATGGCTTTTCGTATTGCTTGGACATAAAGATTCATGACATTTGGCATCGGGGCACATTTTTCATAATCCGCACGTCTGCAGGAGTTCACTTGCTCAAAGAGGTTTCTAAAATGGGCATCGATTTCGGTGACCTTTAAGGGACATTGCTTAGGGGCATCGGCATTCATTATTGTCTGGACGACCTTCTTTCTTCTGTTATAATAATTGTACTGGGCCATCTCATATTGATATTGTTGCCGACGCCCTCGGTCTGCTTTATTTGCTCTCTGCGGATTCGAAGTTTTACTAGCACCCTTGTCTTCTATATATTTTTTTTTTTTTTTTCTTAATTTATAAAATTTAATTGCCGGGGGTGCTGTGGGCCTGGAAGTTCTGCATTAATATTATTTAAGAACTTGAGAAATTCAACGACCGCTGCATCGAATTCCGCAGTTTCCATATTATTTTGGTTACAAAGATTTTTGAACGTGGCAGACCATTTAGCAATGCCCTCCTTAATTTCAGGTATCTCATCCTCTCCATTTTTAGGGCCCACCACCTTTTTAATTAGTCCTCTTAACGTATTATTATTGGCCTCCCTGGGATGCTTCTTGGCAATATGGGTTCCAAGGCCTCTCTCGCCCTTGAATGACAAGCCACAAATAGGGCAGACTGAATCATCAGGATGAGAGACTCATTCTTCTCGGTTGACACCAGCCTCCGTGGTTTTAGTGGTTAGTTTGGGTAACTTAGTGAATACATCCTCAATAGGAACTGTTTTGCCCGATACCACTCCTTCTTCTTCACTCCATTCTACTTTAATAAGCTTTTTTTCGCCTCCTCCTTCGGTAGGCACCGATATCACGGAGGCAACAACCGCTTCCTGAGTAGGCCCTTCGGTCCTCGAAAACCCATACTGTTTGGCCAATCTCAAAATTGTTATCATTCTGTTTATCTGTTACCTGCATCATATTAGGCCAATTACAGACAATCGCAACCAACACACATACATGTTCAGATCCCTGAATTAAAAAAATAAAAAATCAACATAAATGTGCACATATACGTATACTCATATATACTATGAAAATCAAAGAAATGCTAAATGTCTTTGCTAAAATTGGTTATTAGATATACTTGCTAAAAAGTGCCAACAATGACATTAGTGTATTAAATATAAATGAATAAAATGTTTTTGATTTATATTTTAGAAATCATTATACAAGAAAAAGCACAAAATAAATACTTCGTGGAACAAACTGTAACGGGTAGAGGCAGATTCACCGGAAAGGTGGGGATGCCCCTTTTACACAGGAGAGGGGATAGTGTACATTTATTTATTATCCCTTAATACCATTGGGTTTCCATAACTATATACATATTCATATCCGTACATAACTCCCTCTAATTATTCCTATCCCTTTTTCCATAATTACAAAAAAACACATGAATCAATAAATCAATACCCGACAAAAAAACAACGGAAAAAAATAAGAAAACAAAAAAAAACAAAACAATAATATCAATAATAATAACATTAATGATATAATGTGATAACCATAAAAGGGAATTATAAAACCTTATCCTACAGCAAACATTTAATTAGATTTTTCTCCTCTTTCACATTCTTCTACGTCATCAATACTTAAGATAAATAAAGTTAAATTTTAAAATACATCAAGTTAACAAATTTTAATAAATAAAGTTAAAATCTTAAAATAAATGCAGTTAAAAAAATTAAAATAAATAAAGTTAAAATCTTAAAATAAATGCAGTAAAAAAAATTAAAATAAATAAAGTTAAGAAATTAAAATAAATAAAGTTAAGAAATTAAAATAACTACAGTTAGAGCATTAAAATAACTAGGTACACTATTTTCTTAATAAGTTGGACTACACCGGTGACAGGAGAGGAGTATAGCTGCTATGACATGGATGACAGCTACATATCTATGAATATTGACACTGACCTTGCAGTAGTGCCACAATGCTTCCCTAGACAGCTGGCCGGAGGCGCGGGGGCTGCAAGTCCGTACCTATCCGCTGATAACGAACTCGGTCTTGCTGAAATACCGATTCCTATACTTTCAATTATTGGCAAAGATCCTCGAGCGATTTGCTTGAAATTCTATAAATCAGTCCACGTAATCACACTTAACACCTGTGTCAAATTTGGGCACTAACAGATGAAAAAAACCAAACGTAATGAGAGGCCAACTTGGAACCGATGTGTCTCTGTTACCGGCCTGGACCAGACTCCCAATAACTGAAAAACAACAATAACATCATGAGTCAAAAGTATTCGTACACTTGATAAAATTTCTATTTAATATTGACATTCGAGAACAACTAATATTTAGTAGGGCCAACTTTTGCTTTTAATGTGCTCTATTTTTGGCATCGAATGCACTTATTTTTGTGTCAAAGTAACTATAATTTTGTAATAATAACGTCGCTTAAATTTTTATTGTTAGAAACACATCTTTTCCGTACTCGATCCCTAATATATTTCCACAAATGCGCTATAGGGTTAATATCCCGTGATTGATGGGATGTGGCCTCCACTTTGATGTGTTGTACAGGATCCACATTTTGGATTTCCAAGCTGTATGCTCGGGATCATTATCCTGCTTAAAAATGTAATTTTATTCCATCTCAAATTTTTCAGCACTGATTAGGAAATTTCTTTTTATTACGTCGATGTATTTTATATGATTCATTATGCTATCGATAAATTCAAGACACCCCAACATTCTAACAACCTCAGACCACGAGTCACTTTCTTGTATTCAGAACAGTTGGAACTATATTTCTTATTTCCATTACTATATTCGTTTCTCTATACTTTTTGGCCCCTCTGGAGATTAAACATTTCAATTTTACCCTCGTCGATAATATTATCCTATTCCCAAGGTCACAGTCATATTTTTTATGGACTTTGGCACATTGATATCTTAATATTGCTTATTGGTGGTTTTGTCATAGCTGTCCTGGGTGAAGCTCGTATCGTCTCAAGCATTAGCGCATTGTTAAAACACTCCTCTTTTTCTCCTCTTTCAGACAAATGTTCATCCACTAATTTAGGGGCACTATTTCTTCGTTTTCTTTTAACTTTTCTCGTCATATGTCTTTCATATTTGGACTAAATCTTCCTTTTTCATTCTGTTCTCTATATACATTCAAATGTTTTTCTCGTTCCATACCTTTTAATAGCATATTGGACTGTTGAGTGAGATCTGGTCACTTCTCTAAGCGACCGTAACTCATTATGTAGGCGCACAATAATTTTTGTTTCCTTTTCAGTCGTCTCTCTGGTTTTGTGCCCCATTTTCAATTAATGAACAGCAATAATTAGCATTAAAAATCGCTAAACCTTTACAAATGACGTCAAGTTAAAGACTGATTGCAGGTTATCCTCAAAATATTAAGATACGGGATAGAAACATCAGTTAAAGTCAAGTGTACGAATACTTTTGACTCATAGCAATGAGACATCTTGCTATAACGTATGAGATATTAAGCTAAATTCAATCAATTTTCTCATGAAAAAATATAAACTCTATTCAATAATCATGAATGCAATTTCGTATGTGTTTAAATTAAATAAATATGTAATAAATATAGAATTAAACGAAAGGAAATAAAACTTATACTAGTGTACGAATACTTTTGACTGTAGCTAACTTTTGTTATTAATTTTGTTTAATGCAAGTTGAAACGGTATCAACAACGATACCTTATCAACAATTAATATCATATATTAGCACAATAGAAAAGCAGGTAGTGGTTATAGGTATAAGCTGGAGTGAGGTTTCTCATAAATTTGCCACTGCATTATATGAAAATGAAAATTACATAAACTTCTAAATAAAAAAAATTATAAATTAAAAATAAACCTAAATAAAAACAATGGTAAAATAAAATGTTCATCTAGTAACCGCGGCACTGGCAAATCCATTTCACATTGCCTCTTTGGTTATCACGCCAGCTGATAGCCAATAACCTTCACCATTCAGTGTTGCCCGCTATATCACTACCCCCCCCCCCAAATGACATTGGCATAGAACCTAATTTTAGGCTTCACCAGTCGGCCCGAACGTGTGTGATACTGCGGCCGTGTTAGCTGCTGTTCTGCGTTGAGGTCATTTGAAGGATTTTTGGGACTTGAAGCGGGCGCATAAGTGGGTTGATCCCTGTTGCCGCTGTCCTCTCCTAGTTCCTGAAGCAAGTGAGCAACCTTCAGGCGATCCATAGAGATGTTTTTCGGTACTGAAGGCACCTGGATTCGAAACGTTTTTTAGGTCCGGAGTAAGGAGTAGTCAATGGTTTTCTCACGGTGCCATCTCTCAGGAACACGTGACTGCATGATTTTAGGTCGCGGTGAACGAATGTCTTCACTGTGCTGCTGCGGTGGGGTGTCGGTCGAAGATTTTTCATGGCGTCCCGAATAGTCCTTAGAGTCACCTCAGTGTCTTCAGGGCGTCGAGAAGACTCATAGAATTTACCTGGGAGTCTTAAAGGTTGCCCAAACACAATCTCCGCTACACTAGCTCCAGTTTCTTCTCGCACCGCTGATTTAAGGCCAAGAAGGACAGTTGGTAGTGGTCTTGTCCAGCCTTCCTTGTTCAGCGCTGATATTAGGGATGACTTAAGTGATCGGTGCCACCGCTCCACGCAACCGTCGGATTGAGGATGGTAAGCCGTTGTCCTACTCCTTTGAATGCCAAGGATGCGTGTGCGTTTATGAATAGGTCAGACTCGAACTGGCGTCCTAGGTCCGTGGTAATCCTGGCTGGCGAACCATAACGAGAGATCCATGAGCCCATCATTGCTTCAGGCACTTTGTTGCTTGTGATTTCTTGTAAAGGGCATGTCTTTGGCCAGCAGGAGAACCTTTTTATGATAGTGAGGCAATATCGCATTCCGTTGGAGGGCGGAAGAGGTCCGACAATATCCAAATGGAGGTGCTCGAGTCGGGGAGTTGGGGAAAATCTACCCGGAGGAGAAACAGTTTGCCGGACTACTTTTGACCGCTGACAAGGTATGCAGCAACGGGCCCACTTTGAGACGTCTGCATTCATATTTGGCCAGAAAAAACGTTGACTAATCAACCGTCTCGAAGCTCGAATCCCAGGGTGGTTAAGTCCATGTAGACGGTGGAAGATCTCTTCTCTCATGAACTTAGGGGACGTAGGGTCGCGCCTGAGGACTGGAAGTTTCGCATAGAAGCAACAAATCTGTACCAGGAGGTTTCATCCATCGGAGCTGAAGGCTCTCGTTCTCCTGAAGCCCTGGAACATCTGGATCTTTTCGCTGCTCGGATAACATTCCAGCAAAGTCTTTGGTACAATTGATGTTCTCGACCCTCGAAAGTGCGTCAGCTACAACGTTCTCGTCTCTAGGTACGTGACGGATGTCGGTTTTAAATTGACTAATGAAGTTTCTCAGCCGAATCCGCAAAGGCGTTGCTATCTCTGGTCTTTGGAGAAATGAATACTCCAAAGGCTTGTGGTCCGTGCAAATAGTAAAATATCTTCCTTCCAGATAGTACCTGAAATGCTTAATAGCGCGATGGACAGCCAACAGTTCCCGGTCGTAGGTTGCTTACTTCTTCTCTGCTGGAGAGAAAGCTTTAGAAAAAAATCGCAGTGATGACCAAACACTACCTTCTCTCTGTTGCAAAACCGCCCCCATGCCAGTATTCGAGGCATCACACACAAGGACAAGCTCCGCCTTCTCTTTAGGGTGTCCTAACACTGCAACTTTCTTGATAGCTGTCTTGCAGTGTTCGAATGCTTCGGTGGCTTCTGGATTCCAAGGGATGATCCTTTTGTCATTTTTCTTTGCTCCAGCTAGAAATTTATTAAGTGGAGCCTGTAGATCCGCCGCTCTGTGTATGCAACGCCTATAGAAATTGAGCATACCCAGAAAACGTCGAAGATCTCATACTGTTGAAGGCTTGGGTATGCTGCGATGACTTCCACTTAGGCTGGGAGAGCTTTAATCCCTGAAGCGCTGACTGTGAGGCCCAAAAAGTCTGTTTTCAATTCTGAGGTAATGATGATATCATCTAGGAACCAACAAGCGAAATATATCATTCGGAGCACTCGGTCAAGAAATCGCTGGGAGGTCTGCGATGCGTGCCTGAGGCCAAAGCACATAAATAAGAATTCGAACAGACCAAAATGTGTAATGACCGCTGTCTTAGGGGCATCCTCTTCTGCTACCGGAATTTGATAATATGCACGGTTAAGATCCAACGTGGTGAAAACCTTCTTCCCATGCATATAAACATTAAAGTCGGTCAGGTTAGGGACGGCGCAGCGGTCGGGGACTGTATTCGAATTGAATTGCCGATAATCGCCGCATGGTCGTATCCCCTATCTTTCTTCTGCACTATGTCCCCAGGCCCATGGGCTGTTTGATGTCCGGCAGATCCCCTCTTCGACCATCTGGAGAAATTCTCTCTTGGTATCATTGTAGCGATCCGGAGGTAAGTGGCGTGCTTTCGCTGTAACTGGGCCTCCCGTCGTCTTTATATGATGGACCACGTCGTGCCTGGGCTGCTTGACGTAAGATGTCTGCTGCGTCACCCTAGAGAGCTTGCGCAGAATCTTCATGTATCATTCGCCAGATGGTACCAAGTAGATAATTGGTACTGGCACCTTCGCTATTGTTCCCTTGAGATCTACCATCAGATTATAATGGTACAGCAAATCTGCGCCTATGATGGGATGGCTCACCCTCGACGTAGCCCAAGGTCGAGGTTCTGAACTACAGTGCCATATGTAGGAATAGGAGTCCCGTTGGCCGCGTAGAGGATGAAATCCTCGATCGGGGGGCATAGTGTGTCTTCACCGGGCAGACAGATAGGGTAACTCTATATCCACCAGATATCTGACCCTGGACTTCTTAACGGCGATAAATAGTCGGTGATTGGTAATCTCGGCGACGGAATCCTCCTCATTCGTCGCTGCGATTTGTTTAACGGCCCGCTTGGGCTCCAATCGCAGGGTTGGCGGCATTTATTATCCTTCTGCTTGAATGTCTCGTGGTAAAAGCAAAGGCGCCTTCTGCTCATACTTCCTCCAGCATTCCTTCTGGCAATCCTCTTAGCCACAGAGTTCGGAGCATTTCCTCGGTAATGCTGTCGGTGGCCAGCTGCTGCATTTTCCGTAGAAACTGAGATGGCCTTTGATCCCCCCAGTTGCTGCTCCTCTAGAAGCTTTTTTATTCTGGTTGCATCTGAAGGGCCAAAACTGGATAGCAATCTGCGTATTAACTCTTCGTACGGTTCATTCAAGGGAGGGTTACGTGCCAAATCGGCCACTTGTCTTATAGTGGCTAGATCCAACTGTGCAGTTATAAGTTGAAATTTTGTTTTTCTAGTTGTTATTTAGCAAGTAGAAAAAGCCGCTTAAGCCTGTATGGCCCAAAGATCTGGTTCATCTTTATAAAACGTTGGCAACCTAGAGAGTGCTTTGTGAACCGAGGAAGATTGAATTTTTCCCTGGTCAATAGGAGCCTTCTCTTCGATAGGGATATATCAATTACAGAATGAATAGCATTTATACTACGAAAAAATGGTACTCACTGAAAACGTTAGGGTCACCACTGTTAGATGCGTGATAATTAAGAAAAATACTATTTCAGTTTTCTCTTTATTTCAAACGAATTCGTAATTTCAATCGTGGTATCCTTATACAAGCCAAAGTAAAAAATCAATGCAACAGTTGATATATATGAGCACAATAGGAAAACATATAACAGTAATAAAGTGGTTATAGCATGGAGTTATAGACAAGTGGAGGGGGCTTACCTCTCATTAGCCAGGGCAGGAAGCCATTTTGGTGTGAACCGTAGTATCAGTATATTAACCTCTTATCAGTTTAAATTTTGGCTTCCTACGCTTTATACTGCTGTTATTTTATCTTAATGATTTATTTACTTTACTGGTTTACTTATTTTATTTATTACGAACCCTTTCAATTGCCCTAGCCTATATGGAATGCAAGTCGCCAGTTGGGCATAGTGGGCGTGGCCGGTTAGTGTTTTGTTCTCGCCCCTAACGGAACAATATACGGGAAGGGCCTCTCCATAATACTATAACTCCATGGGTTATAGGTATCAACTGGAGTGAGGTTTATCATGGATTTGCCAATGCATTATAGGAAAATGAAAATTACATAAACTTCTAAATAAAAATAATTATAAATTAAAAATACATCTAAATAAAAACAATGGTAAAATAAAATGTTCATATAGTAACTGCAGCAGTTGCAAATCCATTTCACAGTGCCTCTTTGGTTATAGCGCCAGCTGATAGCCGATAACCTTCACCACGCAGTTAGTGATAGTCTAAACCGATGTTTTTTTACAGGGACGACCGATACAGGTCGTTTACCCTGTTACACAGAACTATTACTCGCATATCTGTTATCCATTCAATATCGGCTCTAATCAGTAATTTTACATTTTCAACTGCCTTCTTAATTATATATATATATAAGATAAGTTGAGTGTGAAAGAAAACTTAAAAAAAAAAGAATTAAAAGGAGAATGAAACACGCTGGTTAACTGTTGAAATACAACTGACTGTTTATTGCTCTGAGGCGGATTTATATACAGTTACATTTGTTTGTTGTGACTACGTATAGGATTAAGCTTGATATAGCCCTGCTTCGGACCTTGACTTCCCCCCTCCAGTTTATGACTATTTCCCATAAACTTTATACTTTAGGCACTTAATACCAATGAGGTAGGTAGACTACTTCCCCATATGGTCAAAGGCCGAAGCAGATAACAACATCTTAATCCTACCCTTGTCACTAATTTTACAAATATCAAAGTCAATATTTATAATCCTTACACCTAAGACATAAAAGAAAATTCCAAACTTTATTTACAGACTAAATCCTAAATCTAACTTAAAACTAAACACTCACAAAATAAAATAAAATTGCTTCTTGCACTAGGAACACACACACAAAATCAAATGAACTCAATATGTACAAAATTAACTTTCTCCACTTATACAATACTACAATATATACATCTCGCTAAAGATATCAAATCAACCCTTTTTACAAGAAATAAAACAATTACTCTATATAAAACAAACAACCCAAAAAAAAATATATTTCCACAGTCTTTTACAAAAACAAAAATTACTCTGTAACCAAAAAAAAACTCTTTCTCTCTTTCCCGTTGTCAACAACGGGACACTCACAGAATACGCTGTTCCTCAATTGGGAACCGTAGTTGCTCAATGTGCACATTTCTCCGCTTCCGCGGCTCTCTGCCGCTCTCTACTGTCACGACATTGTGCTCTCTTATAGCAATCACTCGGAATGGCCCTTCATACCGACAGATCTCTTTGCCACGATTGGTAATCCTTTTCCGGTACACCACCGTTCCGATTTTTAGTTTGCCGGTGACGTCCCTCACCCGGACGTTTTCCCTCTCCACTCTCTGCTGTTTCTCTTTCATTATGCGCCCCCGCGCCTTTCCCCATAATTTTCCAAACGCCCAATGCCGGTTGGTTATAAAGTTAACCAATTCCTCTCCCACTACAGTGTCCCTAAAGTCCCGGCGTCTTTCCCGGAGCCCGAACACGATTTCCACTGGCGAATACCCTGTCGCGGTGTGGATCGAGTTATTATATGCAGCGATCGCCTTCTCCATCGCGACATCCGGTTCCAAGCCCTTATCTACTTGATAAATCCGGAGATGTTCGCTCAGGGTACTGTGTAACCTCTCAACACCCCCTCTGCCCTTGGGATGCCCTGGGGTATTAACGTGCCACCTGATCTCGAGTTCCTTGGCCTCTGCCCTAACCTGAGCGTTATCGAACTCGAGACCCCCATCCGATGAAATTTGATCCGGGACTCCGTAAACTTTGAACCATGCCCGCAAAGCTCCTAATACAGACTCCGCGGACTTGCTCTGTACCAAACAAGCTTGCGCGATTTTACTAAAGGTATCCAGGATCGTGACCCACCGATAGCCCCTCCATGTAAATGTGTCGACCTGGAGGTCCGACAATGGGAACGCAACCGTGGGCGTCTCCTCTTGAACCCACCCTGGGGGATGCCGGTCGTATTTCGTGGTGAGACACACCTCGCACGACCCAAGGACCTCTTGAATCGTACGCCTCATGCCCCACCAGAAATACCTCCGTTTCAATGCTTGAAGAGTCTCCTGTGTTCCCCGGTGGTTGGTCTTCCCCTGATGGTACGAAAGGGTTATCTCTTTTTGCCGGTCTACCTCTTGGACCACTTCTACAGACCTTGCACACCTAATAAACGTTCGGTTGACCCCGATCTTTTCCTCCCTCCAAAGCCTCTTGACCCTGTCCCAAATAGTTGCGTTGCCAATATACATATGATAAGTTTTCCCTGGTTTTGTTACCCCATTTAAAAGTTTTATCATGGGCTCCTCTCGAATTCCCGGTTCTGTCCAGACGGTGACGATATTACTCCTCCCATACTTAGAAAAATCCGCCTTCGGGAGACCCTCGGTTCTGGTTTTCCAGATAATTTGCTCCCTTTTATCATTAATAATTTCGTCCACTTCCTCCATATCTGTGGGCCTCTCATCCGCGGAACTCTCATCTTCTTGGGTCTCGTTTCGATCTTCTTGGGGTTCATTACGATCTTCTTGGGGCTCGTTTCCGCCACTTCGCGTGTCCTCTTCACCCTCCCCATCCGGTGTCCATTCGCGCAGAAACTGGCGGATATCCCCTGACGTCCCTGCCTCCTCCTCGACGGCGTTAATCATGACAGCGCGCGATAGCCAGTCGGCGACCACGTTCTCCCTCCCTGGTTTGTACACTATCTCGAAATTGTATTGGCTGAGGAATTCCTTCCACCTCGTAATTCTTGCGGAGGACTCTTTCAACTTGCCCACCCACTGCAATGGTCTATGGTCTGTCTGTATCTTAAATTTCCTCCCAAAAGATATACGGGCGGAAGTGATCCACAGCCCACACAATTCCGAGAAGTTCCCGCTCTAGCGCGCTGTACCTTGTCTCCGCATCCGTCAGTCGCCTACTTGCGAAGGCCACAGGTCTGTCTCCTTTATCCCCTTCCTGCGACAACACCGCTCCCAACGCGTAGTCACTCGCGTCCGTCGTAATGGTAAACTGCCTGTTAAAATCTGGAAACGCGAGTACCCTGTCTTTTTGCAATTCCTCCATACACCGCTTAATGTTACTTTCCATCTCCGGGGTAACAAAAATTTTCCGGCCCTTCTTTAATAGGTTATTTATAGGCACCAGGAATCTTGCCATTTCCGGAACAAACCTGCGGTAATAGTTCAAGGAACCTAGCAGCCTCCGAATACCCTTTACATCCTTCAGCGCAATTTCATGGACGGTTCTCCCCGTGACACCCAGTGTATCCCCTTCCCTAAAGAAAATGTCCTCGAATTCACCCTTAATGGCTTCCCTCCAATCTCCCATTTTATTAAGAACCCCAATTTGCCCTTTTTCTTCCCTTCCGCTCTTGCACTTCCTATACTTCCTCTTACCGATTCTAATGGTCCAGACCCCTTTGTGAACCCTAACCCTGGCACCTACTTTCTCTAGGAGATCGCACCCCAAGATTCCGTCGTCGTAGGATCGGGACATTTCCTCAATGACGTGGACTTTCAGCTTCTCCCCGTTATCTGACCACCTTTCTAACCCTATTTCAACTTCTCCTTCGATTGCACAAGGGCCACCCAGAGTGATTAATTTACATGCACATACCTGAATCTGGAGTGCCCCGTTGCCGCTACTCAGCTGCTCCGCCGCTCGCCGGCTTAGGATGGTGCTGGAGCTCCCAGTATCCACCAAGCAGCGCACCCCTCTCTCGACGCGAATTGTAGGCAGACCGCTGCTCTTCTCTCCAACACTGCATACCTCTATGATGCGGTCGCCTCTCTGCTGGCACCCTCCTCAGGCTGCCACTCGCCCCTTCAGCGTTGCTCTCCTCTGCCCGCTACTCCTCCTCTGGCTCCCACCGGCTGCTTCGTCACCACTGCTACCTGGTTCTACTTCTCTTTCCGACTCTGAGGCCGATGATACCTCCGAGGCCCTTGAAGAGGGTACTGAACTTTTCCTTCGACCTCTCCACAGTCGGTTAACCTCCATTGGTTCTCCCCTCGGGGGTTCTTTCCTCCTGTGGATGTAGGGGCATTGTCTGGCAATGTGCCCCTCGGTCCCGCACTCAAAACACTTGGTGCGGGGGCATTGCGCCACTAGGTGCCCTTGTTTGCCACACCCATGGCAACGCCTTTCTTCCTTCCTCCCGTTGGGCACCGGTCTCCTCGACCCTTGCTTCCTCCGCTCTCCCATTCTTGGTTCTGGCCGAGCGTCCCGCCTGCCCCAGGGTGACTCCCGTGGTTTCCTGTAGGTCACCCTGTTCCATCCTGGTTCCTCTCGCTCGGTTACCTCTTCCTCCCTTGCGCTGGAGTCCATCATCTCTTGAGCGCACTCGGTAAAGGACTTCTCCCGGGGTAGGCCGTCTTTTCTCTCCGTCTCCCGTGCTAACTGAACCTTTAGGATGGTAGACACGAAGGCCATCCTTGCTTCCACCTCCTGTGCGGATGTAGTTTCCCGCATCTTATCGGTGATTTTGTTAAATTTTAACAGAAGTTCACCAGCGTACTGTCCGTTGCTCTGCCTTGAGTGTCTCGTATCCCGGAACAGCTGAAAGAGATCTTCTTCCGGGGTCCACCTTCCACCTCCGTAGGCCTTCTTCAACCTCTCCTTTATGATAGGCCATGAAGTCTCCTCATCGGCCTGTATAAGGTTCAGGACACCTCTCTTTATGCGGCATACCAGGTCCGCTCTCAAGGACTCCGCGTCATGCGCGTCCAGCAGCGCTTCGGCCCTCTTCACTTCAATTCGCGTCATCACGCGATCCACGCTTTTCAGGAAGTGGTTCAGCTCTCCCATTTCTCCTGTGAAGCGCTCTATATCTGATACTGCCTTCCGTAGGTCTTGAGCCGTGGCTGCTCTCACCTTCAGCCAGGCCAGGGTGTTGGCGTGTGCTTCCGCCATGGTTTCTCTCGGTATTGCAGACTCGGAATTAATCTGAAGAACGGCTGGCTGCAAAATGTTCTCCATCTACTCACTCTAGACCGAAAAAAAAAGGAAAAAATTTTCCTACCTTTGGTCTTCTCTCCCCGTCGTCCCGGGTTTCGGCACCAGATAAGTTGAGTGTGAAAGAAAACTTAAAAAAAAAGAATTAAAAGGAGAATGAAACACGCTGGTTAACTGTTGAAATACAACTGACTGTTTATTGCTCTGAGGCGGATTTATATACAGTTACATTTGTTTGTTGTGACTACGTATAGGATTAAGCTTGATATAGCCCTGCTTCGGACCTTGACTTATATATATTTATATATATATATATATATATATATATATATATATATATATATATATATATATATATATATATATATATATATATATATATATATATATATATATATTTTCTCCTTTCCTTTTATGGTAACCCCATAAAAGGAACGTTTATTACAGATATTATATACATGCTCCAGGCCATTACAGGCATACTACATGAATTACATGAGTTACATTATTTTACATTACATGGGTAAAATTTGTTACAGTTAGTATACATATAGTTAGTGTCATAATCAATTAAACGAATCTAATGAACAAATAATAAAAATAAAAATAGTTGATTGTATACAATAACTAATAAGAATAATTTAGTTAAACTAATTATAATAACAAATATGTACTAAAAAGAATTGATTAATTAAGTAATTTAAATAAATTGTTAATTTAGTTAAACTAATTACAGTAACAAATATGTACAGCACACATTGGATAGATGTTATATTGAAATAATAGAATAAATTAGCTAAACAGAATAATAATAATGAACGTGGCTAAATATAGACTAAAAATAATAAAAATAAAATAGAAAAATACAAATGGGGTCTTTTGTATTTTCTTATTGGGGGTATAATTAAAAAAATGATAAATTTATGAAGATTTAATAAGCACACAAGAAAGGATTTTATTTGTTCATTCCTGGGGTCTTTCAGTCTTGGTCTTATATTTATTTAAAATTGTAGTAATCAAAAACCCACAACATAATGATTTAAGATAGTTTTCTTTACTACTTTTTTGGTTCAGTTTTGTGTCAGCAGATCATAGTCCATCTCTTTAATAAATTTAATGAAATCAGTCTTAAATTCGGTAAAAATAATATGCTCTTTTTCAGGCCTATTATCGTTCTTTAATATTAGATTTTGTATTAATTTATATCTCTGTCTGTCGAATAATTTACAATCGTAAAGAACATGCCTAAAATTTTGGGCCTGACCATCATTGTTACATGTGTCAGTTGGCATGATATTAAACCGTTTAAGGTAGGATTTGGTGTTGCCATGTTCTGTGAGGAATTGTGTCAATTTATAATTATAGCTGTGTATCCATTTGTGATTATGTATTGTTATTTGCGGAATGTATTTGTGTATACTTGGTGATTTGTTTGAGGTTTGCCATGTGGTGTTCCATCTGTTTACTAAGTCCTTCATAATTAACGCCCTGAAATGTGAGATCGGAGCCTTGCTGTAAGAATGTGGTAGCTCACTCCTTGCTGCCTCTTTGGCTAATCGGTCAGCTCTTTCGTTGCCCTCGTCCCAAGCGTGCCCTTTCACTCATTTTAGCCTAACTGATTTTTTCAGTGACATAAAATTTATTATATTTTTCCTGATTTTCTCAGTCTGTGGATCATGGATGTATGTGTTACTTACAGAATGTAGAACATTCATGCTGTCCGTATGAATGATTATGTTAGGATGTGAATGTGAGAGGTTCGCAAAAAAGTATTCCAACGATTTTAATACGGCAAGTTTCTCGGCTTGATTGTTAGAACACCAAGGAGAAAGTTTTTACTGCTATTCTAAAAAGTTTCCTAGTCTGTCACTGCCGAACCAAGCACAGCCTACGTTTTCATCATCTTTGCTACCGTCCGTGTGTATATCTGTGATGTCTTTGTTGGTTGTTTTCTTTTGATATTGTATAGGTGCATATAATGAGGGGTGAAGCCATGTTTTGGAGTTTACGGGATATTCTATATTGTTATGTGAAAAACGTCTGAATTTAGTTTCTAGTTTTTTAATGTTGAATAGTTCTATTTTTTCCTCTATTTTTAGATCAATCGGTAGCAACCCAGCAAGGATGATAGCTGGCTCAAAGGAGAGAGTTTTATATCCTTTACATATTTCCATGGCTATGAGTCTTTGCAACCTCTTAAGTTTGTTCAGGTTTCTTTTCTTGCTCATAGCCTGATGCCAGACGTGTACTCCGTATAATATTTTGGGAATTATTGCTGCATCATAAATTACGTTAAGGACTTCTGATCTGAGGCCCCATGTGGCTCTTGCTGCAATCGCAAGTTTGTTGATAGTTTTCGACGAATAATTATACATATTGTCAACATTGTCAACATGTCGGTTCCAGTTAGATTTTCTGTCGAACATTATACCAAGATATCGCAATGTGTCTTGCTAAATTAATTTTATGGAATTTAATTTTAATTCTAATGGCGGGATTGTTCTTTTACGCGAGAAAATTATATATTTAGTCTTTTCAGTATTAAACATTAGTTTGTTACTTTTAGCCCATCGTCCAAGCCGTATTAATATTGTGTTTGTAATAGCCTGAAGTTCTTCAAACTGTCTCGATTTAACCAGTACTAATATGTCATCCGCGTAGGCTATGATAGTTGAATCTTTTGGTAATTTGATATCGAAAACGGTATGGACTAGAATATTCCAAATAGGGGAAAGTTAAGATCCTTGGGGGTACCAGATGTTAGTTTTTTATAAATAGTAAAGGCCATTGTTTGAATTGTTAGGGATCTATTATTGAGATAGTTTTTGATAAGGATGTATAGATTTTGTGGTCATTTGTAATTTTTAAGATTTTTTAAAATAGCGGACCACCAAGCATTGTCAAATGCTGGCTTGATATCTAGACTTACCACTGAAAGATTATTTTGATGTTGCATTGATGAAGATATGTGTTTTTTAAGTGCATGTAAAGCGTCGTCGGTACCGCTCTGAGGCTGGAAAGCAAATTGTTGCTTGTTAATGATTTCGTTTGAAGACAGAA
Source organism: Euschistus heros (assembly GCA_003667255.2). Lineage (NCBI taxonomy): Eukaryota > Metazoa > Arthropoda > Insecta > Hemiptera > Pentatomidae > Euschistus > Euschistus heros. The sequence continues at coordinate 5,256,659 of RCWM02000012.1, forward strand.
AATGCATAAGTCGGTTTTTCACTAGTTTCTCTAGTACCTTGCCTAATACAGGTAGTATGCTTAGAGGTCTATAGGATACCTGATCTGCTTTAGGAACTAAAACTAATCTTCCTTCTTTCCAATTGGTTGGAAACTCTTTCCTTCTGTAAAAAAGTTTATACATTTCTACAACCAGTTTCATAAACTGTTCAAGTATTTTAATGACAATAATTGGGCAAATTTTGTCTATTCCCACCGATTTTTTTAATTCTAATTTTTTTATTATATCCATCATTTATCCATCCTCCAGTGGTAAGTCATCCATAGAAGGAGGGGTGACGATGTCATTTCTCATTATTGCATGTTGCTGGGCACCGTTATCAGTTTAATCGTCTTTTACTACTTTTTTCAGAATTTTCGCTTTTTCAAGTTTCTTGGGAGTTTGTGGTGTAATTACCCTGATCATTTACTATTGTTTGTAGCAGGCTCGATAACTTTAATTTATTAGCTGCTGATTTATATGACAGTAGAGTTGGATGTATATTCTCTCCATGAAGTTATTTTTGATTTTTTGATACGTTTTCCGTAACTGTGTTTGCTATTTAAGTAGTCCCTTCTTCTTATTTCGCGTAGAGCTTCGTCCATCTTCGTTTTCTGATATATTTTACGAAGCTTATTAGTCTGTTTACGAAGAATTGAAAGTTCTTTGTTCCACCAAGGCACAGTGCGGTGATTTTCTGTTGAATATGGCTTATTAACTGATTTAGGAAATGACATATTACAGGCTTTTTTTACCACCTTGGTAAATTTTTCCGAAATAGCATTAGTGGATAAAAGAGCCATTTTAACAATAATTTTATCCTCAATTTCAGTGGGGTCACTGGTATTAGCCGTTGATAATTTTAGGTATGGTTTCACTAATTGATTTCGTAAATTGGTTATGAATTTGTCCCAGTATGCGTTATCTGTAAGGTAAATTAAATTGTTAATGTGGTCTTTAAATAAATTTAGATTGTACGTGTGCAGTTCGTAGGTTATTGTATTATGATCTGAGAAATTAGTTTCTTTGGAAATAGTCCAATTCTTGATGTGGTTGTGTCCAAAAAATCGAGTATTAGCTAAAGTCAGGTCTATGTTGCTGCTACCTAATGCACCTTCGAAAGTATTTAACTCTGATTTCCTATTAAGCGGGACTAAATCGTTAGATATAATAACAGATTCTAAATCACTGCCCCTAGAGTCTGTTCGATTATCGCACCTGAATATCGATCTAGCGTTAGTATCTATACCTATGATTATACTACTACCTGTACATTTATTTAGTAAGTTCGATATTTTATCTAAATCAGTCCTTATTTCTTTATTTCTGTCGAAATATGTGCTGATGACAAGATAGTTTCGGCTTCTTAGCGTAATTTCAACACAAACAAAATCAGAATCAGAATATTGTGTAATTAGGCAAGCATCAATTTCTTTATTGGTTATAACGATACCTGCTCTGGGCTTATTGCCATGTGTTTGAAATACTTTATACTTTTCAAAACCTATTATTTTACCGTTACGAACATAAGGCTCTTGTAGGAGTAGAATATGGGTACGATTTCGGATAATGTATTCTTGTAAGAAGGTTTGTGTATATTTAGAGTGATGAGTGTTTAATTGTAATATATTAATATGTTTGTGTATCATTGGAATTAAATATGAGATATGTAAAAAAGGGTTAGTTTTGGTTTGTTTGTTTACTTATAGAAGCGGGAGGCTATAGTCAGTCTTTGCGACCAGTTTTGGATTTCAATGATGTATGAGGGGCATTGCCTGTCTTTTGTTGACCTTTTGTGTGCTTATTAAAGTTTTCATAGGTAGAACATTTATACTGGTCTACTTTACAGCCCTTTGAGGAGTGTTCCCCGGCACAGGTAGAGCATTTTATAACACCTCGGCATTCTCGACTATTATGGTGAAATTTAAGGCACTTACCACAACGTTTAATACGGAAATAATCCTCAATAAAAACCTTTTGATGTCCTAGCCTTATCCTATTGGAGAGAAGCAGCTCCCTTGTGGCGGCGTCCACTTCAATGTTGACATGTCTTGACTTATTTCTTCGGTTTTCCAGCTCCAAGATAGGGAGAATATTTTATTTCTTCAAACTCTCAAACTTATATCTTCGTTTTGAGCCACTAGATAATCAACGACATTTTGCGAAGTTATTTCCTCTTCTATATTCCTTATGATCAGCCTCGATTTCAACTTAGACAGTTTTTGGTAAGTTACTTTGAAGGATTATTTAATTGCATCTTCAATTTTTCCTAGGTTTATATCTCTCGATGCCTCCACTATCAATATTCCAGAGTTAGTTTTGGAGACTTTTTGGAATTTAATTTTTAAATCCTTCGGATTTACCAAATTTGTGAATTCTGTACTGTTTCTTCGGTATTTTCAGGTCATCTGGGTTTTATTTTCGCTTTATAAGAGCGTTTGCTTTGAAATTTGATGACAGTTCTCCTAGTTATCTCCGAAAAAGATCAATTAGCCCTAGCTGTTTCATTAATATTATTAGTGGGTTGTAGTTGAGGGAGTAACTCCAGAGTTACTTAAATGATTTTCGCAAATTTATTGCAATGCAATCGATTTGCTCACTTCGCTTCGGAGATCAAGCCTAAGTGTCTTGAAGCTTGAGACAGCTTGTAAAGTTGTAAGGATGGTTCGCTAATCGTATACTAGACCAGGCATCTTGAAGGATTAAGTCGTCACCGAGAAAACACTACTGTTTAAAAAACTTCAAAGGGTACCGACACTTCAAAGGGACCGAGACTTCAAAGGTTATAGCACCGCGATTTGAACACTTCGACGGTTAGAGCCAGACTGATATATATATATGATGAGATTACAAAAAAAAAAAAAAAAAAATTAAAGTTAAAAATTATTATTTTTTTTTTTTTTTTTTTTTTGTAATCTCATCATTTTTACGGGTGATTAGCCCACCTCTACCATAATAAATATATGTTTGGTTATTTTTTTAAAAAAATCTTTTCAATTTTATTGTTTCTATAAAATTCAATTTTTCCATAAAACGTTTTTTGTTTTTTTTTTATTATCCTTAACCATTTTATTCACAAAATACTTGGTAGTTAAATGTAGATCAAATTTTTTTTTTTTGGCTGATTACTGTTGATAAAACTTTAATTAGAAACAGTAATGGATTATCAACAAGATAGTAAATAATTGGCAAATTATTATTTAAGATGTTAAATGTTTTATAACAGCATACATATTTTTTTATTAGATTTGTGACTAGCAAAAATAATATAATTGCTTATGTATAGATTTCATATTTGAGTGTATTTTAATGATTATTAAAATTACCAATAATAAAATAAAAAAGAATGTAAGAGTGTCTAATACAATGAAGACCGGCTGACATTTTACCAGAAAATACTCGTACGAGAGTGGAAGTAAAAATACAGGTTTAGGTAAAAGAGTATCTGGTAACAGGTAGAGGTGGCAAGTAAGAAATACTAGTCTAGGGTAGTACGCAGTACGAAGGTAATAGGTATGAATGTAGTTACTAGTACTGATGTGAGTACGCAAGTATCTCGTCCCTGTTACTTCTGGATATCGGTAACAGGGACGCCGCACAGTGGGGCAAAAGGGCTAAAAAACGGAAAAAAACTCTTTTTCTCGAAAATGGTTAGTCCTATCGAGATGAAAATAGTCTCATTCGGTTCAGAATAAAAGAATACATTGGAATTGTGGAATTGGATATTGAAATTGGAATTGACAGACATACGATGTTAAAATTATATAACTCCTTGATATGCTCCAAGCTCGATTATGGCTCTTTCATTTATGGATCCGCTCGATATCCAATACTCACCAAGCTAGACTCAATCCACAATACTGGAATCCGGATTGCAACCGGCGCTTTTAGAACTAGCCCGATCCTCAGCATATGTTCTGAGGCTGCTTTTCCCCCACTTTCATTCAGAAGACAAAAACTAGCAATAAATTATATTTCTAAACTATACTCACAGACCCAACACCCAACGTACAAATACATATTTAAACCAAAATTTCACGGAGCCTTTCAGAACAATACCAAGTCAACTCTTCCATTGGTTGAAAGAATCTATTCAGCAACAATAGCTCTAAAAGAAATAACTTTACATACAGAAGAAAACGAAAACCCTCCCTGGACGCACAAACCTCCAAAAACAATGCCCAACCTTACTAAATTATCCAAAAAACAATACCCCTCCGATCGACTTCCAAACCAGACTCTCCTGTATGCTCCAAAACTTTCAAGATCCTTTTGTGATCTACACTGATGGATCCAGATCGGACTATGCAACAGCTTCTTCTTTCGTCACCCTTAATTCAACGTACAAATTTAAATTGCACAAACTATGTAATATATATACAGCCGAACTACATGCAATATCCTCAGCTCTCCACTTCTCTATGTCAATTAATCAAAAAACAATAATAATCATAACCGATTCATTGAGCTCTCTAAAAGGCCTAAATAACATGTACTCAATTCATCCTACTATACAGAAAATCCATAGATACGTAAATATGTTGCATAACTTAGAAAAAACAGTTTACTTTATTTGGGTACCGAGCCACGTGGGAATTGTGGGCAACGAGCTCGCTGATATAAGCTGCTAAAGAAGCCCTTGCACTACCAGGCAGAGGAACTGCCATCTTGACTCCACAAGATATTAGCTCTCCTTTAAAAAATGTAGTTCATGATAGGTGGCAGTCCATGTGGAACGAGAGCCCACCTAGTAAACTCAAAACCATAAAAAAATCAGTCAAACCATGGACCACATCCGTTAGATCAAATCGTTGAGAGGATGTAGTCTTGTGCAGGCTAAGGATAGGACACACAAACCTTACACACTCCCATTTAATAAACAAGCAGCCACCGCCAAAATGCCGGTACTGCGGTGAGATAATCACTGTTAGTCATATATTCCAAGAATGTCCATACTATATAATGCAACTAAAAAATCTAGGACTTGCACCCGGCATTTTTCAAATTCTTGGAGATAATGAAAAAAATTTAAAAACTTTGTTCACCTTTTTAAAAGCGCAAAATTTACTTAATAAAATATAGACCCACCAAAAAAAAAAAAAAAAAAAAAAATAAAAAAAAAAAAATAAAAAAAAAAAAAAAAGAAAAAAAAAAAAAAGAATTATAAGTGAAAAAAAGGAAAAGAAAAATAATAAAATAAATAGCTAAAAGTTTAGAAAAATCCGCAGGCGTTTATGACCTTTGTAGTTTTACGCCTATTAACAATAACAAACAACAACAACATTGGAATTGTAACTAATTTGAAAAATTATATCATTTTATTCTTTAATAGGATTGACAACGCACTTAACAGATATTTTAAATTATTTTGTAAAATTTAATTTAACATAATTTTATTCTTATTTAACTTCATTTCATTAAAATGTTGGTTCCATTTATCGATTTTCACATTTTTATGTCGATTTCTTTATGATAAGCTGGTTCAGAAGTCATTATTTACCTATATAATGGAAAGAATGATGGAACGGCTCACAGTATCAATTAGAGTGCTTCGTTACTGATGGTAAGGTGTAGGGATGGGCATAATCGATGATTTTCATAATCGAATGATCCTGTTTCGAGTGATTGAGATAATCGAAGATTTCATAATCGATTATTTGGAATGGCAAAAAAAAAAAAAAAAAAAGAAAAAAAAAAAAAAAAAAAAAAAAAAAAAAAAAAAAAAAAAAAAAAAAAAAAAAAAAAAAAAAAAACCTTGTTATAGGGAGAGATATGAATTACACTTTTCCTTTTTTAAATAAATATTATTCTGCCTTTTTATTATAAAAAAAAAAAATTATTCTTATCTTCTCTTTCCAATTTTGTCCTTACCATACTACTTTTCATCATAGAAATCTAATTGCAATGATTCCCTGATTCATTTTTATCAATCAGATATGAGTCATCTCTTAATGATTCTGCATGGATTATCTGTGGTATTACAAAAACTAGAAATCCTACAAGTTTTTTTTATTTAGTTTTCCCAACACTTGAGAAGTTAGCGATGAAAGGAATAGTAAGAATGGAAAATGAATTATTTTCTTTAGCCTTGCTAATAAATGACACCAAGCATGGGAAGTTTTATGCACAATAATTAAGGAAGATAAACCATTTGTTACCTCATTTTTGTCCAAAATTTATAACTTAAGGCTCAATTTAAGTACAGATTACACAGTAATTAAGTGGTTAATATCTGTAAATTATGAAACATAAAATTCATTAAACAAATATTAAAAAGGGGAAAGTTTTTTTTTTTATAGAAAGAAACACACTAATTTTTCAGTTTTTTATTTAACAAAGTAAAGTATACATACTAGACAATTAACTATAAATAAGGATACACAATATAAAATTCATAATGATGATAATATATTCTACCAAAGTTACATTATATAATAAAAACATATTACAATTGATTAATTGGGACACTTCCATTGGAATTTTATATATTAAGAGAACAGTTTCATATGTTCAACATTCAGCAGTTCTAAAAACATACACAAAATATAAAACATCAGCACTTTTATAGATTATACAAAAAACATGTTAAGAAGTAGATTGATGGTTAGGGTATGCAGTCAAGAACAAAGTAGTTAAAATTAAATTTCAATTTATAATGCCAACGTTTCAACTTGCATTGAAAGTCTTCATTAGGGCTAGAATAAATGAAAACAAACAAAAAAGTATATTGTAGTTTTCTTTTATTCTAGCCCTGATGAAGACCTGCAATGCAATTCGAAACGTTGGCATTATAAATTAAAATTTAATTTTAACTGCTTTGTTCTGGACTGCATACCCCGACCAACAACCTACATCTTAAATATATCACACCAATAGTAAAAATACTCAATTATTGCACATTCATCTTCATTTAGTAACTTCTATTTATAGATCATTTATATATCATTAGTTATTTACATAAAGCAGTCACACATATTTTAGGCCTGCTAATAAATGTTATTTGATGTAAAAGGTCTTTGTCATTTTTATAAATTGCACCAATTAGATGTGAACTTATTTTATATGATGAAAAGATTTTAAAAAGTCACACACTAAAATTTCTTGAAGAAATCTTTTTATATGTTTCAGAGAGGTCTTCATTCACAAAACTAATTCATAATCACTAAAATAATTTAATACATACTAAAATAAATAAGGTAACACAAAGCAATACAGTTACAAAAAGCAATTAATAACTCAAAAACTCCTAGTAGAAAAATAAGCCACTAAGAAACAATAAAAAATAAAGCAAGAACCACAGAATGAACTAAGAAAGATGGCGGCAGAAAAGGTTTAGATATTAAGGGAGTGAACGTCGAATATATATCAATTCAAGGTCATCATTCGAACTGAGTCCGAAATATGAATGATCACTCGGAGTAATAATCGAATAATCATCCAAAGTCAGTACGAGCGATAATTCAAACTCGTAATCGAATGATAATCGAAGTCAGACCGAGTGATCATTCAAACTCATAATCGAAAGATCATTCGAAGTCAATACGAGCGATCACTCGAACTTATAATCGAAAGATCATTCGAACTCAGTTCGAAATATGAATGATCACTCGGAATGATAATCGAATGGTTTGTGGTAGCCGTTCTAATTTTGTAACCGTTATTTGTAAAGTATCATTTTGACGATTCGTTAGTTCAGGAAATGACCTACAAGAGAGAAAAAAGCGCTGTCTTCAGTTCGAATGATCACTCGTTCTCACAGACCACAATCGATTAATCGATGATTACAATAATCGAATGATGTGATAATCGTCATTCGATTATGCCCATCTTTAGTAAGGTGTTTATTTTTTAGTTTCAGGCCTCATGTGTATTATGTAGGAATCTGAAGATTTTATCAGCTTACAAAACACACCCTTGTTCATGGCTGTATGGCAACATTTCCTAGTAAAGTGTATGTATTTAAAGTCTATGTACTATAATACACTTTAAATAAATACACTTTAAGTTCATAGCTAACCTGAGTTATTTAGGCAGTTAAAGAAGGATTTCAGAAAAATATTCTTGATATATTTCCGGTTTTACTGGAACCGTATCCCTGCTTTACAAAATCAACTGTTATCCGTAATTCAGTGATAGACCGGTTTTGTATTCGTTCCTTTGAAGCTTCTTTTACTGAGATAGCAGTTTTGTTAGTTCTCCAACACTGGAATTCCAGGATATAGCCTAGGTGAAGAATATATTCCATAATTTTAAGTCTAACTTGTAGTAGAAAAATCACCAACTTAACTGCGACAATTAAGTTAACTTATCCCTATTTAATTAAAATAAATTTTAATTTTTGTCGTAAAGAGGAAAAAAGACTTATTAATTGTAACACTGATTGAAGTTAGGAAAGCATCCGATACCAAAGTATATTTCCCGAAAATAAAAACTAAAGTTTATAATGATCTGTCACTAGAAACAGCCTAACATGCATCGGAATATTTTTTTTATTAGGACCAATCTAATATTTTTTCATTATTAGAGTTTTTTTTCCGTGTTTTCCGTGCGGCGCACAGTGGGGCAAACACGGAAAAAACTCTAAAAACGACTTTATTATTTTTGTCCTGTTTGATGGGCTATTGTATTCATTATTAGTTGTTGCTAACATTTCCAGTTTGTTTTTTTTCAATTTCATTTTTATTTGCGACTTCCAGGCCTTCTAAAGTTGGACAATAATACTCCACCCCAAAATGGTCTATTTCTATTAAGCTACTATTTGGGTCACTGTGGATTTATTTTAATAGATAAACCTATGAAACTTGATATATTTGTAAATCAAACACTAAATAATAATGAAAAAATATTAAATTGGTCCTATGTATGAAATATATTATCAAAAAATATACTAGAGCGAGAGGGAAAAAGTAACCAGAATTTTTTAACATGTGTGGTCCAACAAAAAAAGCTCCACTGAGCTCCGGTTAAAAATTATGATTACCATAATGCTTATACCACTAATTAATGTCTCTATAAATTTTATTGACAATTGATGACAACTGTGCAAAAAACAACGATTGTTTACAAAGTTGTGATTAGCCTGGTTCGTGGACCCTATGTTTTTTTATTTACAAACACTATATACTAAACCTAAGGAAGGGATTCAGAAATACAAATGAAGTGATCTGATTCTCAAATGATCAAACAAATATCAAAGGGATAGATGTCTAAGTTCATTTTTTGCATTTTCAGAGAAATAGTTATTTCTTATTCCCCTTATAGACGCTCATGGAAAAAATCATTTTTTTTTTATTTTTTTATTTTTTTAATATAATAATTTTGGCAATACAAATAAGTGGTTATATAATCAATTTAATTAAAATTACTTTACAAAAAAAAATCGACGTTCTGATTATTGACACTCCAGTGCGGTTTTAGGTCTGCTTTCTTCTCAAAAAGTGCTAACATATACATTCACTTTATGAATCAAAATAAAATATTCCGATTTCTGTGAGGTATTTTTTAGTGACTGTTCATTAGAAACTTTTGTTCATGACAAGTATCCTTTGGAATCGGATGATTTGATAACTTTAAAATATAAACCACCTCATATATAAATGTAGACTACTCACTGACTACAGAACTATACTACAGACAAGAACACTACTAATTTTGTGCAATTAATAAGCGGTTTTCCCCTCATTATAAACAAAAGTTAAAATCGGTTAATTTTAATAAGACTTTAGTTTAAAACTAGGTTTTATGAGTGGATATATGAAAAATTGATATCATGATTTGTTTCATAAGCTACTAGAATCATTAAATCCCTACATTACGTACATGAGGCAAATAATGCATTACTACTACTAATTGACATAAAAATGTGATTATTGAAAAAGGAAAACCATTTTTTTTTTTTTGTATAATGAAGCTAAATTAGCATGCACTTATGTTGAATTAAATTAAAATTATGTTAAATAAAATTTTATAAACTAATTTAAAATATCTCTCAGTTTTATTTAAGAAAATAATGATATAATTGTTCAATTTAGTTGCAATTCTAATGTAATTTTAAAATGTAGAATCGAATGAGACTATTTGCAGCTGGATGGGACTAACTGTCCTCGAGAAAAAGAGTTTTTTCCACTTTTTGGCTGTTCTGCCCCACTGTGCGCCGCACAGTGGTAAAAACGGCCAATCAAGGTGGACATTGTTCATAACTTCTGAAGAAATATTCGAAATCACTTGAAAATTTTTGAGTATTTTTTAAGTTTGCAGAAATACAATAAAAATAAGAACTACAACTTTTTTTTAATATATAGAACAAAATGTTGAATTTTTTTTTATAACTTCAATATTTCCCTCATGCCTGAGATGCCAATTTTACATAATTTCTCATATCACATCCGCTTCTTGTCGCGATTTGAGTGACAGTTGTGGATAAAAGAAATAATGTGAAAACAAAACAACTTGGATATTAAATTCAACGCAGCCCATTTTGTATTTTCTATTTTATTAGCCAGTTGGCTCAGATAGTAAATGTAATAATTCATCCGGGAAACATTTATCATTAGAATCGTAATGCAACAAAGCAATGCTTTAATTTATTTACAAAGTTGAAATATACGGGTCAGATGAATAAAGAAAAGCGTAAAGCTGCTGATGCTGCGATGTATGGCGACTCCACTGGCTTTCCGACTTAATGATGATAATACCGCTACCGATGATGTTGTTGCAATTTGTCTGTTCTTAGTGGTATTACAATATGATCTCAGATTAAAGCTAGGCACATTCGCTGGCATGGAATTTTCCATCCAAGTTTCGTTGATTGCCAAATAATCAAACCGGTTGATGATTGTATCGGTAGAGATGTCTTCTGAGTGCGCGACCAAGCTTTGTACATTAAAGGCTTGGGCACACAGAAAGCGGTCTGTCGCTGCGGTTAGCGATCCAGTGACTGTCGCAGCAGTCTGCGATATAGGGACGTCACACAGAAACCTCACACATTCTGGTGAGCGGTCCGGTCTGGTCTATTTCCTCTCGTGGCGCGGTCCGTGGTCCTGCGTTTTTTATATTGAGTATGAGCTGAGACGAAGAAATTCTCCTTCTGCTATTTGCATTGCAAAGGCAAAATAGGAAAAGACGATCCTGGGTGCTTGAAGTTAATAAGAAGAGAAAACAACTAGGGGAATATCACCGTTTATGCATCGAACTAGAGTCACATGAAAATTGGTTTTTCAAAAATTTCCAGATGTCGCGACAATGTTTCGAGGAAATGCATGATTTGATAAAGTGCAGGATTGGAAAGTGTACAACGAACTGGAAGAAACCAATTGAAACAAGGGAAAGGCTAGCCGCTTGTTTAAGGTAAGTTATGAAATATATTATTAACAAATAATATCGCACCAGTTTATTATCATAATATAATACATTATTAAAAGAAGTCAAAATTATTAGGATTAAAATTTTTAAACACATCCTGGGCATTAAAGAATGCATTGTCACCAGTGGAAGGCGTTTCTGCGTTGTCGTCTCGGTAATTCAAAACTTCAAATTCTCTCGAACTTGTATTAGAATCATGAGGTGAAGTTAAATATGCACTCTCCTGTTCCTGATAACAGAGAAGGGGCAGCCACAGAAATTGAAGAAGAATGCGAGCCTACATCTGCATTTGCAGAAATAGCAGTAACAAATCGAAGGTCGCCTAATGCTGCTATTCAAACTCGAGAACGTTTTGCTGATTACTCTCTCAGAATCAACACAACATGAAATAAATTAAAAGAAGCGATACGAGCTCGTCTGAGTAATTTTTTATCCTTAAATTTAATTTTAAAAATTTTAATTTATAATAATATTTGCAGGATCATACCGTATTAAATACTAAAATAAATGTAATATTTATTAATTTAAAACATATACTTATTTTTTACTTACTTGTTGAATTTAATTCTTTTGCTATCGCATTCCTTGCTTCCGCCTTCATCAAAACATTTTTGTAATGCTCGTCGACACTATCATACAAGCACTTATGTTTTCGAACATGATCGAACATTATTGATTGTCAATCAATAATTCGATTTGTTTTGTCATTTTTTAATCGCAGGTGGTGAGGCGGTCAGGGTTGAATTTGTAATTTTGTACTACGGGATCGCTTGTCGCCACGACGAAGACTGGACCGCGTGCTGTTTGACGGGGATGATTCAATGTTGTGTATTACAACCAGACCACCTGACCGCTTCGGTCGCAGATCGCAGATCGCAGACCGCCGCTACAGACCGCTTTCTGTGTGCCCAAGCCTTAATGGTGGTAATAAGTATAAAACAATGCTGATCAGGAACTTTTACGTTCGCGGCACGGCTTAACGCGGTCATATGGAGTTGTATTATTACCATCGATTGTTCTTGAGAAGCACTTCCAACCATATACGATCTCAGTAATTGATTTTCGCTTTTCGACGCGTATAGGCCGACTTTATATATTTTTGAATTTTTTTTATTCTAACACCTTATTATATTCACAGTCACTACTATAAACTAATGTTTTATATGCATTCGATAGATTTTGACGATTAAATCTTAAACGAACATCGTAGCTTCTTTGAGTCAAAAGTTATACACATTGCAAATCTCGATACGCAGCAAAATAACCTCATTATTGCGGCGCTTTCCTCTCCTCCGCGCGAGTTATAAGATTATAAATATTACTTATAATATTAATATAATCTTTAACATTACTTTTATTATTGAGAAACCCTTTTTGTACCTGACTAAGAGAAAGTATCCTTTTGACCTTCTAAGGGTAAAATATAACTTCCTTCCTGAACCACACGTCATCATAATGCAGTGACCTGCATTGGGTACACCCTGTCACCCTAGGTCCACCCTTATTACACCTTCTGTATATTATTGTGACAGGAAGCAATTGACACCTACGCTGGACTACCCTTTCTCACGGTCCCTTTAGTAAACATTTAGCCAGACACTTTCACACTATCCCTCCATCCTATCCCCACTCCAAACCTATAGCTTTTAGTATAGTTTTCAGAGGAAGGACACTCTATATTTTGTCTTTTAACCATTATACTTGAAATCTTATATGTAACTATCATCAGCAAATAAAGTATTTCTTTTCTAAGTCTTCACTATTTGTGTTCATTATCTCAGGCGATGCGTCACTGATCTCGCTTATCGTCGTTATGTCGATTTTTCCAGTAAAATAAGGATTTGGCGAAGAAAAAACACTTATTCTCAACGGATCTTTATGTTTTTTGGGGTGCTGAATCCGAATTTGAAATTTGCTACCACGGCAGCCGTCGGTACGCTAAATGTGTATGTTATGGCAAAATATGACATTTATGACCTGTTAAGTAGGCTGCTCCACGGGATTTAATAAATGATAAACCCTATAAATTTTCATATATTGGGTCTAATAGTGAATTTAACAAGATTTGGTATGGAAAAAAGAAATTTGGGATTGGACAAATATTCGCAGGGTTAGAGCGAAAAATGTTTTTTGAAAACCATCGCACATGTGTTAAAATGTGTTGATATATTTCACTAAAAAAGTTTAAACCAAATCCGCGACCCATCAACAGTAGCCTCTACTTATATCATTTTAAAGGAATTTATAGGTTCTTTGGCAATAACCTTCACTTGACTTCTATGGGTTTCATGTTGGAAGTCCGTTTTTTGTTTTCAAATAATTGATATTTTATATATTTAAATTGATAGTCAATGGAATGTAAAATTAGTGTTTCATTATTTTAAACCTCAGTCTAAATTTTATAAATAATCTCACTATGAAGCTAAAATTAAAATTCAGTTCATTCGATTGCTCAGCTATTGTTTTTGAGCTTCAAAAGTAAGCAAACCTGTTCTGGAGAATTGATGTTACTATAGATACTACTATTTATTTTATATCTTGTGATGTATAATTTACTATTTACGAATATTTCAATTAATACTTCGCCAATGTTAAGAAAAAGAACACAATTTTCTAAGTACAATGTCAACTTTGCCTTAATGGCTAATTCTTCTTTTAAGCTATACCACTCTAGAAATTCTTCCGAGAAATTGAGAGCGTGTTATATTGAAGGTTTATTGAATGCTGACAAATCTAATCTTAACTCTCTCCTTTCGAATTTTGATTATGTTAAGGATAGTTTTTGCCGAAGAATTTCAAGTATGAAACATATATATGAACAAACTAAAAAGAAAATATCAGCCACTTCTGCAAAATTGATAAATGAAACCAGACATTGTAGACAACTTTTTGAAATATATCAAAATATTTTTTTTGGTGCTAATAACCTTTTTTATATGGAGTCCATAATGAAGGATTTCTTAAGATATTGTGTTATTTATGAAAGGTTTTTGAAAACAGTAGCATGTTGTAGTGACCGTTATTCTAGTTATTCTGATGTTTTGAGTTATTATATTTCTTTAAACAGTGCTTACCACACATTAATTAGAGATTATTACAATAATTTAGTAAATTTACATACCTTTTCTTATCATTCTATAGTGTTATCAAATAAATCTATGTCCCAGATGTTATATTCTTTAAGGATTCTCGCTTTGTATGAGACTGAAGTTAAAAATGTTGATTTAAAATATAAGAGCATTTTAGAAAAGTGTTGTAAAGTTAAGTTTGCTGGATTTAAAAAAAGCCTTGAAATTATTAAAACCAAATACTATATTGATAGTATATTACAAGATATAGTTGATGGAAACTGTACACAATCATATATTGTTCAACCAGTTAATGTACAGATTAATATTATTAGGAATGAAATATTGATTTTGAGATTAGTTGTTGACATGTTAGATGCTTAGTATTTTTTTACATTGACAACTAATTTGTCAAAAAGTTCCAACTGTCAAAATGGATCTGATTAAATAAACTTTTTTTACTTTTTCTATTATCTCTTATTCATTAGTTCTACAGTATGATATATACATATATGAATATGATAATGTATTATAGATTTCTACAATATTGTCTTTTTGTTTTTAGTAAATGTATTTTGATTAAATTAGTGTGTGGCTATAATTGTTTGTAATATATTCCTTGTTCTTCTGTGTGGTGGTATAAACTTGAGAAACATATTTTAAAAAATCTGTAAATTAGAAATAATAGAAATATTTTATTTTAGTTAGTCACATATATAATAATTTTGTATATCCGTATTTATATAGGCGTAAATGAATTAGAAAATGTTTGGAGAATTTTTTTCCTATTTCTTGTGTATCACATTCTATATTTTATGTTATGATTTCATATCCCACTAATATTATTTCATAATTTAAGGATCCTGTTAATTTCTGTGATTAATGTGTAATCCAAATATAATGGTATATTCAGTTTTAACATACACATTAGCAATCGGCTATGTTAACAGACTTGTACAAGATCAATGGATTACTGGACATTAAAGCATTTAATGATTATTGAAGTAATTGTCACTCAAAAATATTTAAATGTTTCATTAGAAAGAACAAAAAAAATATCATATTGTACCGTAAAATGGGGTCACATTAGTACGGTGGGTTAAAATTGGTACACAATTGTTTTTGTGGTGGTTTTCTTCTGACAGGTTATTGTCTCAACTTTTACCAAATGAGAGCCCACGAAATGACTCATTCATGTGCTCTCATTTGGTAAAAGTCGACACATCAACCTGCCAGAAGGAAATCACCACAGAAATAATTGTGTACCAATTTTACCCCACCATACTAATGTGACCCTACTTTATGGTAGTTAATTTTTTCATACCTCATGGATTAAAAAAAAATAAAATGTTTATTTTCAGGTTTTGCATTTATAGATTTTTGATTCCTCTTTATGAAAACTATTCTGCTGATGATATTAGAACTTCTTTTACCTCTGATCAAAATTTGAATACAATATTCTTTCATGTTTGATTTTTTACTTAGTTGTGTAACAAACTGCTATAGATTTTAATATATTCACCTGTAACATTTGTTTGGTTAAAGTGAAAACATTAATACTATAGAAAGCTTCGTTTTTTGTTGTTATTGATTTGATGGGATTTAAGAAGATTCTTTGGCTTACTATTATAAAAATAATGTGGATCTGCTATATGGGATAGTAATAAATGAGAGGAACGAAATGTAGGGAGTTCCTTTAAAATCCACCAAATAATGTTTTTATTTAGTGAATTTCAGATGAAAATTGATTTACTGACAGCTGCAGTCTACAGTGGCTATATGTTACCCCTTTTGTGTTCAAAGTTTCAACTGTTTTAAGCAATAAAAGACTTTTTCCACTTGGGAAATTTAAGAGCAATTTTATACCAATTGGTTTTAGCTATATTTTTTGTTATAAGTTGAATGTGCATTTGCCTTTTATCTTGTTAACACTCAGCAGATAATGTTTCAAATGAATAGTGTACACCTCACCCTATGCATCAAATTTGATCTTAAAGAAAATTCAAGAACTTGATAAAATTGAGTTATCTCATTTTTTACACAGCCTTGATCTTGGATTATTAATTGTTAGATTAATTAAAAATCATTTTCGAGACCAATGGTTCAAAAGTTTAGAAGATATCTTTTATAGCTGATATTAAAGAATCTTTTTGCCTCCAAACTCAAAAATTATTTTGTTTCATAAAATACACTAGCTTTTGTAAAATGGGAAACTACTATTGAGGATTGTGGATCATATTTAAAATTTTTGAGATAAATTTTTAATTTTTATTAAAACATTGAAATTCAACGCCAAGACCATTAATTTTAAGTATGTTGAAATCATGAAGTAAATCATGGTATTGTTATTTTTTTATAACATTGTTCTTGCATATTTTTCTTTGTTTCAGTATTCAAGGTTCTCGTGTAAACCAAATATATGATATTGATAATAAAACATATTTATTTAAATTAAACAAACCAAATTCGGAAAAGGTTGTTCTTCTAATTGAATCTGGAATTCGTATTCATTTAACTAAATGTGATTGGCCGAAAAATGCAGCTCCTTCAGGTTTCACTATGAAGGTAAGAAATTATAATTTTTAAGCTAACTGGTAATACATACATTAATTTGTAATTCATTATTATAATAAAATTAAATGTATATTGAATGTTTACATTTATTAAATAGGGCTAAGTTTTTAACTTATAGACCCGCACCTTAAAATTAGGGAAGACCCTATATGGAGTTTGTTATTGAGGCTATTTGTAATTTTAAAAAGCAAATACAAATTAATATCCTATGCTTCTATTAGAGACCTGAAACATATTTTTACTTGAAATCTCATTATGGACAGGGAGGTGTAGGACTACTAACAATGGGACCTTCTTGACTATCCATCGTCAATTTTTATCCAAATTTTTTTGGTGATTCAATATTGAAAAAAAAAGGTAATTATTTTTATGTTTTGTGTAATGGGTCTTGAAGCTGAGAAAATAAAAATGGCGATAAATAAGAAGTATAAAACATTGATGGAATTCTCTCTGTTAGCTTGCTAATTTAAATTAATTCTGTCTAGAAAGACCTTACTTTTTACATGTACCATTAAATTGCTTTTGTGTTTAGTTATTTCCTTTTTGTTGATGAATCTCACCTTGTTAACAGTCTTACTCTTTGTTTCTTTATCACTGTGTCTCTTTTTATGTAAGTCAGCTCAAAACATTCCACTTGTTCAAACGTGGTATTGTTAGCTCTCATTACTCACATTTTTCTTCAGGGCTTCTTCCCAATCCTTATGTCTTTTGTTTTGCCTGGGTTTATAAACATATTAAATTTTCTCAATTTCTTCAGGATTTTAATATGAAATTTATCCAAATATTTCTGAATAAAGTTCTTCATATAGTCTTTATTGTGTGTTGAAATGGTATTTTTTCCAGAAGAATGGTACTCAAATCTAGTACTCTAGTCAATAACATTTATAAAATAAAATTTCTAATAACTGAAACCACTTAATGGTCTTTTTACATTTGACAGTTGACTTGCCTTAAAGTAACTTTACTTAATTATTAAATAATAATTTATTTTATTAATTTTTTTTTTTTGCTTTTAGTTGCGAAAACACATTAGCAATAAAAGAATTACATACATAAGGCAGCTTAGTTGTGACAGAATAATTGACATACAATTTGGAAGTGGAGAAGTTGCATTTCATATAATATTAGAGCTTTACAGTCGTGGTAATATTATTTTAACTGACCATCAATTTAAAATTGTTTCTTTGCTCAGACTCTTTGTTGGTGGTGATTCTTACAAGTAAGTAGATAATATTATATTGTTTCAGTTGTTTAAGTATAAACTATAGATTAATTTATATCACGGAGAAAGTAATCAGGGATGCAGTCAGGAGACTTCAAAAATATATCCAGGCTTTAAAAAAAACAGAATATGACTAATTGAGGTAGAGAATTACAAAAATGATAAGAGTAAATATTATAATTTAAGTTAATATTTTAGTATAAGGGCAGAAATTATTGTTTGAAGATTTTGTAAATTAGTTCAAATATTTCTAAAAGAAATATCTATACTATCATATAAAACGACAAGCCATTTTACGTTTGTGATCACTAACCACAAAAACTACTTAACCTATCTGTACCAAATTTTAACCACATTACCTTTATAGTACCAGGAAGGTTTAGTTATATTAAAATCAACCGATTTTCAATTAATTTGTTATCAATTATTTAAGAACAATAATATGTGGATAACAATGAAGTTATCCACTGTTAAACTGACCGACAGGTAATGAGCGCCATTCTTCATGAGAGGTTACAAAGGTACAGTGTTATATAGAGCTTGAAAATGATTATAAATTTTACTTTTATTCAATTAAATTATTCAAAAAAGATATAAATATGTGGTGCGACATGTGGATCCTAGTAGAGTCAGAAAATCAAACAATATATCACTAATAATATATATTAAATATTCTCTGTCCATCTGAATTACCAACATAAACATTAAACTTAGAATTAGATATCCAATTATGTTTTTAAATTACCTTCTACCTAATCTGTGCGATGGTATCTGGTTAAAAATTACAGCTATGATTGGAAAGATCATGGAGTCTATATTTCTCACTGGAATAGCAACTGGGGAAATCACATTTATTCCTAGAATCCCAATGATTCCTACCAATCTATCATAGAAATAGAATAGAAAATAAACTTTATTCTGGGGCGATGTCCCCTAAGAATAATGTAATGTACAGAAATAAATGCAATGAGTCTAGCTTTCATAAGATGAAATAAAATAAATTAACAATACGGTTACTATTTACAATTTTACAAATAAAGAACAAAAACAGACTCAAATGAAAAAAAATTACAAAAATCCAATAATTGTAGGAGAAAATAAAAACCTATTTACATCTACTGAATGCTTTTTTAATGAGATTTTGCTAGTCAGTATCATTCTCGAGGGAAAGGAGTTATTGAAAGAGAAGGAATTTAAATGAGGACAGAGATGGAGCATTACGGATATTACAGGTTAAAGAATTCCATAAGGAAGTTGCATGGGAAATGAAGGTATGGTCAAATGATGTAGTCTTACGGGAAGAAGTATACAGGTCTGAGGAGCGAGATCTTGTAGTGTGAGAGGGGACCAAGGATCTGAACTGGAAGATGTTATAGATGAAATGAAATGAAAAAATAAACTTTATTCTGGGACTTACTGTCCCCTAAGAATAAAAATAATGCACAGTTAAAAGTACAATTGTCTGGCATGTTATTTACAAATCAAATGCATCAGTAATTACAGCATACATTTTTTATAGGGAAAAAAATTAAATTAAATTAAAAAAAAGAATAAACATATGAAATAATAATTATAACTTAAAATACCATCGTATACATATACACACACACACACACACACACACACACGCACACACACACGCACGCACTGCAATCACAGACCACCTTGGCTTCAGAAAAATTAGTGCTCGCTGGGTTCCGAGGTTGTTGACCGGAAATCAAAAACAGGTCAGGTCGGAGATTGCTGGGAGACTTCTGCAATGATTTCAAGAAGAAGGTGAAGATTTTTTGAGGCACATCGTCACATGTGATGAGACGTGGGTCCACCATTACACCCCCGAATCGAAAATGGCAAGTAAGGAGTGGCGAAGGAAGGATGAAGGCTGCCCAGTGAAAGCCAAAACTCGTCTCTCAGCCGGAAAAGTTCTTGCAACAATTTTTTTTTGACTCAAGGGGAGTTCTACTCATTGATTTTCTTCACGATCAACGAACAGTGAATGCGGCTTACTACTGCCAGGTGCTACAGTCAGCAAAAACCAGTTACCGGAACAAAAGACAAGGTGTGCCCATTAGAGATGTCATCCTTCTCCATGACAACGCAAGGCCTCACACCGCATTGTTGACAAGGGATAAATTGGAAGAAATGGGCTGGGAAACTCTCGAACACCCTCCTTACAGTCCAGACCTGTCCCCTTGTGACTATTTTTTGTTTGCGCCCCTGAAAGAATCACTTGGAGGAAAACGATTTGAAAACAATGAAGACGTCGAAAAGCACGTGCGCGAATGGTTAAAAACTCGCCCTCAGTCTTTTTATGAACAGGGAATATTCAAGCTTCCAAATCGGTGGCAGAAGTGTGTAGATAATGCAGGAGACTACATTGAAAAATGTTGAAGGTATAGTTTCTGTATAATATTATTCAATAAATATAATTTTGAAAATTACCGTTTATATTTGATTCACCCTCGTATTACACATATTGGCGGCGTCTAACTGGAATTTAAGGAGATATTGGAATAGGAGAGTTTTGAATGAGTTTAAGGAAGGAGCATGTCTAATTTCAGGAGGTATAGAGTTCCAAAGGGTAGTGGATCGAGCTTGGAAGGAGTGTTGGTATAATGCTGTTCGGTGGAAAGTAGTATATAGGTCAGAGGAACGTGATCTTGTTGTGAGTTGGAAGTGGATGGAAGACTTGAATTTCAACAGGTTATAGATGTAGGGTGGGCAGTGGTTATTAATGACATGGTACAGGAAGTTGCCCAGGAAATATTGTCTATGGGAGGATGGATAGAGCCAGTCTAAGGCAGTGTAGAGGTGCGATACATGTGAACGTCTCGGGGTACTGTTAACAAATCTGATAAAACTATTCATGATTTGTTGTAATCCGTCCCGGAGACCCACCGAGAGGCCCCCATACACTACACAACCATAATCAAACTGAGGAAAAATGAATGAGGAAACTAGGAGTTTTCGCGTGGATTGAGGAAGGAAATGACGGGAACGATGGAATAATTTGAGGATTCCTATTGATTTTCGGGCTATTTGGGCGATTTGAGGCTTCCAGGAGAGGTTTTGGTCAATAATGATTCCTAAATTTTTGGCAGAGGAACAGAAAGTGATAGGTTGATTATTCAGGTTTAGGGTAGGAAAGTTGGTAATGGATCTGAGGAGGGGACTTGAACCGATTACAATAGCTTGAGTTTTCCCTGCATTTAGCTTTAAATTATGCAAGTTGGCCCAAGTACAGATTCTATCGAGGTCTTCCTGGATCCTAGATAGAGCTTCATGTAATTCTTTAGGAGGAAAGGATAAATAAATTTGAGAATCGTCTGCATAAAGATGATGGGAACAATGTAAGATTGACTGGGAAAGATCATTAATGTAGGAGTTGAAGAGGAGGGAGGGGTGAAATGTTGGAACCTTAGGCTACTCCCGAAGACAGAGGTAGGAAGTCGGATAAGGGTTGATTAGGGATAGATAAGGCTTGAGTGCTGTCTGAGAGGAAGGATAGGATCCAGTGGATTGAAATGTTGGAAAATTTTAAAGCATTTAATTTGGTATAAAGGATACGATGGTCAATGGAATCAAATGCTTTCGAAAAATCTAGGAGTATCAAGACGGCCAGTTTTTTTTTCATCTATTGCAGCGTGGATATCGCTTATGATTTTGGTTATTGCAGATTGTGTAGAATAACTAGGACGGAAACCGGATTGGAAAGGATCGAGTAAATGGGAATCTTCCAGGAAATGGGAAATTTGGGATTGCACCTATCGTTCAAGGGGTTTTGAAAGGATGGAGATCGGGCGATAATCTGCAAGACAGTTAGGATTAGGAGTTTTATTGATGGGATGAACAATAGCTTTTTTCCAGGAGGTAGGAAATATAGAGTTTTGTAGGGAGAAATTATAGATAAAGACAAGGACTGGTAAAATTTCTAGGAGGCATAATTTTATAAGTTTAATAGGGATACCATCTGGGCCTACGGAATTGGTATGAGATTTCATGATAGAGGAGATAATTTCTGTGGAGGTTATGTCGGAAAAATAATAGTCACTGTCATTGAAAGGTGTTTCTGATTGGTATGAGATTTCATGATAGAGGAAAACTGGTATAACAGGAAGGTGTTTCTGAGGAAAAACTGGAGAGGGTGAGAGATGATAAAACAAAATAGGCGTTTAGGTCATTAGGCGAAACTGGGAAGTTGGTTGAGGTTAAGGATCCGGAGGGGTTATAGAGGGAGAGTTTTCGAAGGAATTGCCATTTTGACTTGGAATCGGGAAAGGACGATAAGGCTTCGTGGAAATAGGAAGATTTTGCACTTCAAATTTTTACTTGCACCTGGTTACGCAGTATTTTGAACACTTGATAGTCGTCCGTGAGTCTCGTTCGTCTGAATCTTCTTCGTGCAGTCTCACGCTTTCTCTGCAGATCTTTAATTTCTTTAGACATCCAGGGTGCAGGTCGATGACGAAAGGTAGAGATTTTAAGAGGAGCGTAGGTATCAAGGATACTCAGAAGATTGGATGTGAGGATTTTGACCATGGAGTCTATGGAGGAGGTGGAGTAGATTTCACTCCAATCTAAGGTTCAAGGAGAGGTAGGATAATATCACGGTCAAGGTTGCGGTAAGTTATGGTTTTTGTAGGAAAAGAATAGGTTTGAAAATCGTAGGATATTTGGATTAGGTCATGGGAAAATAAAAATGAAGCGGGGTTTTGTGAGGAGGAAAAGAGATTTTTTTGAGAATCTATAATCTATAATATATAGGTCTAACCATGTGTCGGTCCAGCGGGAATGGTGAGTAGGAGCGAAAAGGTACGATGAAAAGGCGGAGAGAATAGAGCAGGTTATCCAAGTAACGTTTATCATTGGAGTCAGCAAGCAAATTTCTATTGAGGTCTCCAGAGATAATAATATTGGAGTAGAGAGGAACAAGGTTAAATAAGGAAGATTCGAAGGACTGATCGAACGGAACAAGAGGACGATATATCACAGCGTATAATAGGTGATGATTGCTGGCAGAAATTTCTAGGACAAGGTATTCAACTTGAGGATGTATGGATGAGGGAGAAAAATCGAGGATTCTTGTTTTCAGGCTGTCGTGTACATATATGCCAACACCACCGCCAGTCTGGCTAGCCCGGTCATGGCGGGTAAGGAAGTAATTGGGAGACGAAAGAGGAAGGAATGTGGGGCTTAAGCCAAGTTTCGGAAATGGATATAATATGATAAAAGTTATATGAGAAATATTGCTGAAATTCATCAAAATGGGTAGGCAAGGATTGGGAGTTAACGTGACAGGTAGTTAGGATACTAGACATACTGAAGAGGAGTTAAGGAAAAGCCATTTATAGGAAAAAAGACCCTGTAATATGAGTAACAACCTGCAGAGTACATTGTATAATAAAAATTAATAAAACTAAAATTAGAAAAATAAAATGGAAAAAATAAAGTAAAACTATTTATGTGGGAAGAAATTTGAAAGAAAAATGTATGAATGAAATAAAATTCAAAAGTACCCATTGATGATTGCACGAGATAAGCCAAAATGATGCAAGAAAATGACAGTAAGTAGATTATACAGGTAAATGACAGTCATACGAAGACATCCAAATCCTGAGCTCGGTCGACAATGATAACAGGGTGGCCGTCGTCTTTTCGACAGCGCACTCTACCGGCTGAGAACCATACATATTTTACCTTACCAGTTACTTTCTTCTGCCTAGCCAGCCAGCAGAGGTGTCTGTTGGTTGGTGTCATTTCTTCTCCGATGAAAATCCGGTGGGAATCGTTCTCTTGCCAACCGATATCTCTTGTTGTAAATTCCCGCTTAACTTTTCTTTTATGAATTATTTCGTCCCTAAGCGTTTGCCTAACAAAGCGCACGATGACAGAGGGCGGCCTGGGATTGTCTTTTCTAGGTCTCCTTCGTTCAACCATGTCCAGGTCTTCAACATTAATCTTGAGACCAAGACCCGCCCCAATGCTGGAAACCAGACCTGCCGGTGTTTCCCCTGGCGAATAGGAATGCCTCTGATCTCAACTGATCTGCTCAGAAGACCCTGCTCGGCCTTATTCACTCATGTCTCAAGATTTTCAACCTTAGATTTCAGTGATTTTTTTTTATAACTTCCTCTAAATGTTTAGACTGACTTTCTAAATGTTTTTCGATTTTGTTAAGTCGCTCATACGGTTCGAAAGTCATCTCTCCTTATTTTTCTAGGGCCGATTTTACGTCATTTATGTCTTCTTTATTTTTTTTTTTAAGACTGTTTATAGCGGCTAGTATCTCATATGTTGATGGTTCTGAGTTGTGGTCCGTGTGTGTTTTCGTAGAACTTACTATTTTAGTAGTGGTTGAAGGGTTTTTTTTCGCATTGTCACAGTTCATACACATCCATATATTTTTTAAGTGATTTAATCTTTTCGACTTCTTTTTCCTCCAGCTTGCAACACTTCCCGTGACTCTAACCAGACTGATGATGTAGGAGGGATTCCGAGAATTAATGGTTTAATACAGGAAGGAGGCTAGGAAGTAATTTCTGTGGGATGAAGGATAAAGCCATTTTAACTCTGTATACAGATGTGATGTGTGGGAAGCTTTTGAAACCCTAAAGATAAACCTAAAAAAACAGTTCATTAGTCTTCTTAGCTTACTCTCGAGTTCCACCGTCAAAATGGTGGAGGATAAGGGATGAAACCAAGAGCTGAGGATGGATATAGCCCGTCGAGAAATTTGGGAGATATGAGGTTTCCATGAAAGGGTTTGGTCGAAGGTAATACCAAGGTTTTTAAACTGTGGAGTGGAATTGAATAGGTTGGGAGTTCATAGACAGGATCGAGAGGTGGGGAAGGGATCTTAATAGATATTAGAACCTATTATAATGGTCTGCATTTTTTTCAACATTTAATTTTAATTTGTTATCAGAGGCCTACTTGCAAATGCTATCCAGGTTCTCTTGTATAAGGGAGAATAATTTTATTAATTTGGAGGGATGGAAGGATAGATATATTTGGAAATCATCCGTATATAGATAATTGGAACAGTGGAAAAAGGGTAGGAGAGACACTGGAACCTTGGGCTACCCTTGATGTCAATGAAAGAGGAGAGGAAAGTGGCTGGTTTGGTATGGATACTATATGAGTTCTACTATAGAGGAAGCAATGAAACCTATAGAATAGAATGATCAAGAGTGTCAAAGGCTTTAGTGAAGTCTAAAAGGATAAGGACAGTTATTTTTCGTTGGTCAAATGCAGTATGTATGTCGTTAGTAATTTTTGTTAAGGCTGTGTGAGTTGAATAACCAGGTCGGAACCCAGATTGGAACGGATTAAGGAGATGAGAGTTTTCTAAGAAATTGGAAATTTGTGATTGTACTAGTATTTCAAGGGGATTGGACAGAATGGAAAGTATTGATATGGAACAGAAATTGTTGAGTGAAGATGGGTCAGGTTTCTTTTGTAAAGGTTGTATTTTAGCTTTCTTCCAAGATGAAGGGAAGGTGGAATTTTGTAGAGAATACTTATATATATGTAGAAGGACTGGAAGGGTACTAGCAAGGCATAGTTTGATTAATTTTAGTGGAATATTATCATGTTAATAGCTTGTGTATGACATTGGAAAATGGCACCAATAAGGTCTCAGGGTTTGATGTAGGAAAAATTAAAGTTGAAGGAGTTGAAAAGAGGACCGTTTGGAGTGTAGCTGGTGGAAAGAGAGGAAGAGTTTCATGATGAGGTATCGAAAAAGGAATTTTGTTAGGAGTAAAAGAAAATGAAAGCGGAACACTAGAGGATTTACAAAAGGACAGTTTTAATAGTATTTTGCATTTTTGTTTTGGATCATAGGGGCGGTAAACATAGTCGTCCTGAAGTCTAGTCCATCTAAAACGTCTTTGGGTGGCCTCTTATCACTTTTGTTGATTTTTAATTTCTTTTGTGATCCAGGATGCTGGTGGACATCGGATAAAGATGTTTTTAAGGGTGGCATGGGAGTCAAGGATGGATAAGATTGGATGTAAGGATGTCTACCATATTGTCGATGGTGGGGGAGGAATATATAGAGTCCCAGTCTAAAGCTTTAATATCATTTTGGATTGAAAAAAATGTTAAGGAAATGGTTTTTGGGATGAATGCTGGAGTTTGGATATTGTATATTAGTCCAAGCAACGAAGACCAAAAAAGGCCAACTAGGGGACTTAATTCATGTTGAAGCCAATTTTGGCACAGTTGTAGGGGAAGGTTTCCTTAACAACATACTAAAAGTACTGGGGGGTGGGGGTGGAGCTAAGGGTGGGGGGGGCTCTAAAGGTCGGTTTTTTTCAGTTTTTCGTTAATAACTCGAAAATTATTGCCTCTAGCGAAAATGTGTTTATATACTAAATTAATTAACATAAAATTGTTTACAAAAAAGGTTCTATACATTTTGGTTCTAGGATCAATGCTTAAGAAGATATAGTGGGGGAAATATGGAAAATGTAAAAAAAAAACACGTTTTTATTGTTAAAATTTATATATATATTGTTGAAATTGCAATGTTTATTGCTAAAAATCAATAGTTTATTATTATAATTTGAAAGCTTATTGCTAAAAATAAAATTATTGTTGTTAAGCCAAATATGCTTATTATAGTACAGGGAAATTAGCATTCAAACCTTGATATCGAACCAAAAATAAAAAGATCTGACTATTGCATATTGTTCATCAACCTTAGCTGTAAATGTGGTTAAAAGATTTCTTTGAAACATCTTCAGGTTTGGGCAGGGGAGGGGGGAAAGTGTTGAAAATTGTATGTATTTAGCACTTTGATCCAGTAACTTGGAAACCGTTACTTTTCAGCAAATTTTGTGTTATATACATTATTAAAGCTAAGCAAATTTGCAATAAATTTGGTTCTATTCGTTTTTTTTTTTTTCAGATCGATAGTTTTAGAACTGTGAAGGAAGAAAAATTGGCTAACTTGTGGTAAGTTGCACTTTTCCGCGAAAAAACACGTTTGTCGGCACTTTTTTGACTATAACTCCAAAATATTTGTTCGATTTGAATTTTTTTTTTTTTTTTATCTGAACGCTGATTAAATTTGCTTTCTGAACCCACAAATGTGAAATTTTGATCAAGTCTCGTAAAACACCCATGCCAACACGTTGAGAAACCCATACTATTGTGCAATTCTTTTATTTTTGGTTCATTTCTCACTACAACTCCAAAAATATTGGTCCGATCCCAAATTTCTTTTTTTCATCTCAAAGCTGGTTAAATTTCCTATTAGATTCTATAGATTTAAGTTTAATAAAGTTCCGTGAAATATCCATTCTACCTCGTTAAATTCCGTGTACTGGTTGTGAAATCCTTATTTTTTCGGAACATTTCTCGTTATAACTCTAAAAATATTTATTCGATCCTGAATTTCGTTTTTAAATCTTAAAGCTGGTTAAATTTGCAATTAGATCCTATATATCAAATTTTGATTTAAGTCCGTGAAACACCCACGCCAGCCCACTCAGCATTTCAAAAATGTCAGGTTTTGCCAAAACATACACATTTAGTGTGCTAGCATGGGTATTACATGGAATATAATTAAAAGTCATAGATAGGACCTGATTGATAATTTTAGTAGCTTTAAAATGAAATAAAGCAATTTGGAATCGGACATATTTTTTAGGAGTTATAGAGAAAATATGCCAAAAAAAACTAGAACTTTTTAACAACTCGCAGTTGTTAGCGTGCTGGCAAGGGTATTACATGGCATTTTATCAAAATTTGATATATAGGACCTAATAGAAAATTTAACCAGCTATGAGATGGAAAAAAGAAATTTGGAATCGAACAAATATTTTTTTAGAGTTATAACGAGAAATGTTCCGAAAAAATAAGGATTTTACAACAGTACGCGGTATTCAGCGAGGTGGAATAGATATTTCATGGAACTTAATTAAAATGAAAATATATAGTATCTGATGATAAATTTAACCAGCTTTAAGATGAAAAAAAAGAAATTCGAGATTAGACAAACAGTTTCGGAGTTATAGACAAAAGAGTACCGACAAACGCGTTTTTGAGGAAAAGTGCGACTTACCGCAAGTTAGCCAATTTTTCTTCCTTCACACAGTTCTAAAACTATCGATCTGACAAAAAAACGAATAGAACCAAATTTATTGCAAATTTGCTTAGCTTTAATAATGTATATAACACAAAATTTGCTGAAAGTAACGGTTTCCAAGTTACTGGATCAAAGTGCTAAATACATACAATTTTCAACACTTTCCCCCCTCCCCTGCCCAAACCTGAAGATGTTTCAAAGAAATCTTTTAACCACATTTACAGCTAAGGTTGATGAACAATATGCAATAGTCAGATCTTTTTATTTTTGGTTCGATATCAAGGTTCGAATGCTAATTTCCCTGTTCTATAATAAGCATATTTGGCTTAACAACAATAATTTTATTTTTAGCAATAAGCTTTCAAATTATTATAATAAACTATTGATTTTTAGCAATAAACATTGCAATTTCAACAATATATATATAAATTTTAACAATAAAAACGTGTTTTTTTTTTACATTTTCCATATTTCCCCCACTATATCTTCTTAAGCATTGATCCTAGAACCAAAATGTATAGAACCTTTTTTGTAAACAATTTTATGTTAATTAATTTAGTATATAAACACATTTTCGCTAAGGCAATAATTTTCGAGTTATTAACGAAAAACTGAAAAAACCGACCTTTAGAGCCCCCCCCCCCACCCTTAGCTCCACCCCCACCCCCCAGTACTTTTAGTATGTTGTTAAGGACACCTCCCCCTACAACTGTGCCAAAATTGGCTTCTACATGAATTAAGTCCTCTGAAAATCCTTCGTTGCTTGGACTATATGAGGGATATTAAATCGTGATTAGAAAGAAAAGCAATTGGTAACTTAGAAGAAGAAGTAAGGTTTTTAGGAGAATCAATTATTAGTAGATCAAGCCATATATTAGATGTAAAGGTATGGTCGGTTGGGGAGAGAGGTACCACATGTAGGATGAGGAGAAAAAAAAAGGTTTTCAAGATAGGACTTGTCAGAGGAATCGGAAAGGAAACTGTAGTTGAAATCTCCAGCAATAACATATCAGTACAGAGGAACTGTGTTTAAAAGAGTAGTTTCAAAAGGAACATGTGGAGGGGGGTAAACTTCTACTACTAGGATATTTTGAGAATGAAGGGGACAGGCTTAGGACTTTCTGTCCAGGACGTTCTGAAATTAATATGGACAATAGACAAACACATCCACCTGTGCGGTTAGTACGATCATAGTGGTTAGGGAGGGAAGCTGTGAAGGAAGGAATTAAAGGCTTCAGCCAGGTTTCAGATATTGCAATAATATGATAAGAATTATCAGTGAAGTATTGATGGAAATTGTTAAAGTGAGCAGGGAGGGATTGGGTGGTAATATGACAGACAGTTTGGATGCTAGTCATGACAAGTATGCGGGAAAAGAGAAGAAAAGAAAGAAAAAGCGGACTCAGAAGACACTAAACAATAACATAGTTTGAAAAAGTAGTAAGTTATTAGAAATAATGACAGTAAAGAGAATTTAACTAAGAATAATTTAATTAATCAATGTGAAAAGAGAAATGAACAAGCAATACAGAAGAGTAAAAGAGAAATAAATGAGAAAAACAAACATGATATAAGTAGTATACATAATAAAATGAGTAATAAAGAAAATAAAACGATCAATAAGCAAGGTATTTTTCTATTGAGCAATTTGAGTGATGTGATAGTCCGAGAGGAGAGCCAGATTTCAGAACCAGGTATGAGGTCACAGGAGTGGATCTTTGAGGTGAAGACTTCAAGATCCTTAGATAAGTTAATAAAAATGACAAGATGGCCATCCTCCCGCCTGCAGCATACTCTACCGCCTGAGAACCAAACCTATTTCAGTTTTCCCGCAGCTTTTATGTGCTGTGCCAATCAGCAGACATACCTGTTGGTGGGAGTCATCTCCTCGCTGAGATAGATATGGAGGCAATCATTCTCCTGCCAACCAATATCACGTGTTGAGAAATCCTTTCTCACTTTTATGAGTCGAATCAGCTTGTCCCTCACTGCCTCACAAATTTAGCAATGATGACCGGTGGATGTGGGTCATCTTTTCTAGGTCTCCACCGTTCCACTGTGTCAATATCTTCAGGAGCAAGCTCTAGACCCAGGCCAGCGCCAATACTCGTAATCAGAGCTGCCGTAGTTTCTCCTGGACGAACAGGGATCCCCTGATCTCGGCCTTGCTCTTCTTTATTTTGGCAGGCCTCGAGCTCAGACACTCTTTCCTTCAGAAGAGTATTTTCTCTTATCAGGTCTTCGAAATATTTTGTTTGAGACTCCAGGGAGGTTTCAATTTTCGATAGATGTTCTGAGTTATCAAAGCAAATTTGGCCCTGTTTATTGATGGATAATTTTACTTCTTTCATTTCTTCTTTTACCTCTGCAATGAAAGTGTATTTCATTCCCTTGATATGTAGCTTTCGATTTAAGAAGGTGCCTAAGATCGCGTTCATAGAGTCTGGATAAGTTGATGTTGTGTTGGTAGACCTGTCACCTGCTGGGACACTTTTTCTGGTATTTTATCATCACGGTTTATCATAATCTTGCAAACTGGGCAGACAGCCATTTTAATGAAATAAAAAAAGATTAAAAAAATTTTAATAAAAATTAAATAAATGTGGATATTACTGGGAGTGTGCTCATAAATAAAGGAATTCTCACTGTTAATCCTATGAGCTAACAAGGGATAACCGATAATTGGATGGTTGTTTCCAGCTCTAAATTACATGATGTTATAATATAATTGTAATTACTCACACTTCACAGAACAGTGATTGTTTAAATAGAAATATTGCCAAATTTTGCTAACAACTGCACACTAATAGAAGATTGTTTAGGTAATGATATGGACACTACAGATGCTAGAGCCAGACTCCATTATAAAGAGCTATTGCATTATAAAGTTGCAATATTGTTGACCATAATAATATTAAGAAAAGATGTTTGGGAATCTGTAATCATATATACAATAACATTACAAATATGTAATTTTATTTTGGTATATATGAATAGACTTCCCAACCATCTTTCCTTATACTGATGATTTAACACCCTTATCATCACATCTATGCTATATCCCCTTAATTTTTTTATATTATCTATCTGTATACATTTCACAATTTTCTGATTAAGTTGCAAGCTTATTTTATTGGTGTTTACTCATTTTTAATATTTTTATTCTGTTTTATTTATTATGAATTTATTATTTCTGTTGTTACAGAAACTTTTTGTCTTGATCCATTTTTATTGTTATATTTTACACTGCTTTCTTATTATTTGTAATTATTTAACTGTTTTATTTGTTATATTCCCCATTTGGTCACATCTTGTCTTGTTATTTGTAATCCTGAAGAAATATCAGCACTCCAATAAACTTTTTTTTTTCCCAACCTGGATGTTTCTTTAACTTTCCTGACTGCATCTCTGATTACCCTCTCCTCCATAATATTCTACAGTCAACAAATTAATTAATATCATAAGTTGGAGGTTAATGATGTACTTTATTTTCATGTATCCTGCTTCAGTTTTTCTATTAATGGTTATAGATTGATTTTTGTTCTTATGAAAATGTCCTAATCATTTTCTGAAAAATAATAACATTCTCCTCTTTTTGCTTATTGGATAACAATGAAGAGAGCTGAACGGTGCCCTCCGAACTTATATGGTTGATAAAACTTACTGAAGGATGTAAGATGTCAGAACAATGAAGTTAAGGCTTTTGAGATCTAGTGACTATTGGAGGAAGCTAAGTTCTGTTACCAAGTTGTTACATAAGAAAATATTCATAAACAATATTCATATTTAGGTTATTTGATTGATAAATAAACACTGTCAAAAAAATCGTGAAAGATTTCACTTTTCTTGAGATTTATTAGTTTGTAGAGGCTAGTCTGCATTTTTTAAATTTATGTTAATATCATTTAAAAAAACAAAATTACACAAGATAGATTAGGGATTATTCATATTGTTACTCACTGTTTTGGATTTATTCTTTCATGATATATTGATTAATTCCTTGATTTAATTACAGCTAAGGGTTTAAATTTAGTATGTAAAATAGCATATAAAAGTTTAAATACACTTCAGTACAATTAACATAAGCATGCTGTGTCATTTGCATTTCCATTCAGACCGCTTCTATGAACACTTTTTTAAATTAAATTTGTTTATATTGAGAGTATACTGCTGTTTACTGTTGTGATTTTGGTGGTACTACCAGGTCGTTTCAAAAGTTCTGTCATTTTTTTGGGTAATTAAAAAATCCAATGAACCAATAACCATACAATAACTGTTCACTAAAATAATCTCCATTACTACTAATAACTTTATCCCATCATGATGCAAGATCCCAAATACCGTTTTTTAAAAAATGATTGCTCTTTGCTGGTATAAAACTCATTTAATTCCAATTCTAGGCTTTGCTGCTTATCAAAACATTTCTGCTGGAGACAATTCTCCAGAGATCTTAAAAGGCTATAATCAATGGGTGAAAGGTCGGAAGAATATAAGTGGAGCTATGTTTTCCATCCATTTTCCATTAATTTTTCCCTAGTCAACTTTGTTGTATGTGGCCGATCATTGTCTTGAAGTAGTAAAGGTCCTTTTCTGTTTACCAAATTTATATTGATTTTTCGAGGTTCAGACTGATATCCCTATCTAATATATATAATAACTATCTATATCTAACATCCCACAATAGGATTCTGCAGTAATAGTTTGCCCCCGCCTTAGGAGCTCATAGTGCATATTGCCTTTGCTTGTCCAGAAAACAATCAACAATACCTATTTCGGATGAAGATCAGGTTTTGGAAATTATTTTAGTTCTTCATTGGCTGATAGCCATTGGTATTATTGCTGAATATTGTACAATACCCACTTTTCATAACAAGTGATGTTTCTGTCAAAAAATGAGTCATTTTTTAATTGAGAAGCTAAAGATAAAACTGTTTTCAGTCGAATAATCTAATTTAACTTTTTTTTTTTAAATTTTCCCATTTGATGTAAGTATCTCCAGGCTGTTGCATGTGAAATGTTTAACTGCTTTCCTATTTCCACACATGTTTGACGTGGATCCGAATCAGTTAATTCTCGAATTTCCTGTTCGTTGGCAACCTGAGGCCTTCCAGAACAAGCATCATTTTTAAGTGTTTCATCGCCTTGACGAAATTGGAAAACCAAAAATGAGCTTTACGCTCAGAGAGTACATTTTTACCAAACAAGGAGCATATTTTTTGAGCGGCCTTGGTTGCCTTCAAGCCAAGTTTAAATTCATGTAATAAAATTGACTGAATTTGAATTTCAACTCTCACCATTTTAATATATTTCTTTAAATTATCCTCCCTTAATCCTAAATGATCATCCTGTCTCTTTCTACTCGTCTGTTAAAAATCTTGGAATCAATTTTGATCAGACCCTTTCTTGGAAATCTCAGATTGCCCAAATCTCCCGCTGTTCTAAAGGTGTACTTACATTACTCCACCGATCCCGTCACCTTCTTCCCCAGTCAACTCATAAGCTTCTCGTATCCTCCCTAATATTCCCTTACCTTGATTATGGTTGTCTAGTTTATGGTGGTCTCTCGACGGTTCTCGAAGACAGATTGAAACTAATTATGAACTGCTTTGCCAGATTTGTCTTCGATAAACCGAGGCGCTCCCACATTTCCTTCCTCTATTCCGAATTAAACTGGCGTTATCTCATTATTCCATTGAAAATATTTCCATGGATCATTCCTTTACCAAATCATCAGTACCCTTCATCCTTCCTATATTTACAATAAGCTTCAATTCAGATCTGCAATCAAGTCACTGAACACAAGATCCCGTCTTTCTAATCTATATACCCCATCCCATAGAACTACCACATTCCAGCGCTCTTTCCTATTCCGCTCAACCATCCTATGGAATTCAATTCCTTCTCATATTAGACAAGCGAAATTTCTAAAAACATTTAACCCTCCAAATCCTAGTGTGACGTTAATGTCACAATAGAAAGTATCTGGGTTTTCCCACCCCCTTTCTTTTTTGTCAATTGTTGAGGGTGAATTACCTTTACCCCTACCTTAAGGGGGCTCTGAAAATCAGTTTAGTACTAACAGTGAGTTCAAACAGTTATTATTTGTGTTTATTTCGAAGTTTCAAAATTAGCCTACAATGAATTTTGACCTTGATGCATGGTAAGTGGTTTTATACGCTTACATATATTTTAAAAAAATTAATTTGTCATGTTTTCGTTTGATTTGGATCTAAAGTTAAATTACTCAAAATCTCAAGTTTGAAAAAAATATTTAGCTTCATGTTTTCGGTTTTAACTTGGTGTGACAAATATGTCACACTCGGACTTAGAACTACCTTTTTCATCTTTTGTTCCGAATTTGTCAAAATTACCTAGTATTACCATTTGTCAGAAAGTTTATTGATTTTTTTCAATCAAAGAAAACTGTTAAGAATTGCTGGTAAAACAACGGTAGTTTTTAATTACTTGTTTTTTAAATTACTTCTTTGTAAAAAAAAACTCCTTACTTCAATGTAAAAAAAAAAAAAAGTTATTCAATATTTTCCAGACATTATCTTTTTCTTTCAATATAAGAAAGCTATTTGCAATCGCTCCTAAAACAACAGTATTTTTTTCAATTAGGTACTTGTTATTTTTTGAAATTCTGAATATGATTTTTTTTCTATTTCTCTTTTTTTTTTCAATGGAGTTAGTCTAATCGATCGCTGGCAAGAAAACAGTCTCTTTCGCCTTTATTAAAAAAATGAAATCACTATTGTGGTCTATTTTTACTGATAAACCTGTACAACAAATACATGGGTGGAACTGATCGGATGAACGAAGACATCAGCCAGAGAAGAATAAGCATTCGTGGGAAGAAATGGTGATTGGCCTTTATTTACATGGCTGATTGATTGAATAATGCATGGCTAATCTATAGGCAAGCTGGACGTGCAAATTGCCAAAAACTTCAATTTAGACGAGCAGTTGTTTTGTGCAACTTGGAGAGGTACAAAACACCAATAAAGTCACCAGGGCCTTCTACATCTTCAGGTCCCAGATCTTCACGAGTTCCAATTGATATTCGCTATGATCGAATGGATCATTTTGGAACCCATCTCCAAGCACAAGAGATACGCAAGTGAAACATGTTTAAGTACTGTGAGCACTATTTGTGCAAAGTGGGATTGTGTGTAAAATGTTTTCGTTCATATCATAAAAAGTGAATAGTACCTTTTAATTTTACCTGTAACCTAATAATACCTATTAGTATTAACTATTGCTTTTTAAAAAGTAATTAATTAACTGTAAATTTTGTTCAATAAACTAACTTTAAAAATTATTATGTCAGTTATTATTTCTATCCTAATGAAAATCTATCAAATTTTGTAATTTGAAAAGTATAGTAGGCTGAGAGCCTTGTGTGACATTTATGTCACACCTCCCTGTGATGTTGAAATCGATAAATTTTTTTTATTATTTTTCTCGAGTTCTGTATCATCATAGGAATAGGAAAATGTAAAAAAATCCAAATATTTTTCAAGAAAATAATTCCTGGTTTTGGAGGGTCAAATTCCTCTATTTCCAGTACCTCCTCCTAATCCAAGGTGACGCTTGCTAGCAATATATTTTCTCAATTAAACAATATCTAAGTCTTTCTGAAACACACTCAGTGTTACCAATTAAAATAATTTTTTCTCATACCGAATACAACATTTGGGTTCTTATATTGTATATAATTAGCATTGTATCAAAATAACCTATTTATTATTTCATTTGTAGAATATTTTCTTATTTTCCTGTTCATATATTACTATATGATTCATGGCTGAAATGACAGAATATAAATTTTCTGCCTTCAGTCGGACTCGGACAGGCCCAGGAGCATGGTAGTCAAGCACCTTACCCACTGAGCTACCACACCTCCATTTAATTTATTTTATGAAATAACAAAAAATAAATTACCAGTTTTACTACATTTTTTTGTTTTGTTTGAAGCCTCCTTGGAGAATGTTTAGGCATCATTCTCGAAAACAGGGTTCTCCTTCTGATTTTAAAAGTTTTTGATGAAAATTAATGCATTGTCAAGGAAAACATGAGCAGAAATGGGTTCAATGCAAACCATTAAATATCAGTATATATAAAATTGACTTTTATTACTACAATACTACAACAGCTGTTTCATCACCATCATCCACCCGGTTCAACAACTCATCGATGATTCAGGCCCTTCTTCATCAACTTCCATCAGTCGTCTCTTTCCTGTTCTGCCACCTTCCAGCCACTTACTCCAAGAAGAGTTCCAGCAATGTACTTAACTTGCATTGTCCTTATGCACTCCAACTAGGGCAGGAAGGACGGGCATCCTAATGGTTACCAACCTATTCTAGCCAGGGTGAGAGGGTCAATATTCATTTCATGGATCTCCCTCGAATTAAATTTTAACCCGCCCAGGTGGAATTCGAACCCACGACCTTCAGTATCATGACTTTTACTTTATCATCTCACCATAGCTTAGGCCTTTCTTCTCTTATCGAGAGAATCTACTCCTCGAGAATCTTCTTATGGATAACATCTTCTTCCATCCTTGCCAGGTGTCCAGCCCACCTCTATTATCCTAGTTTGACATACTTTCCAACAGCAGTTAATTACAAATTTACTTATCTGTAAATACCATGTAATTTATTCATTCTGAGTTTCGCTAATAGGATGTTTCTATTTTTAATTTTAAAGGCATTTGATATTTTCTTTATATGAATGATGTCATTAGTAAATAGATTCATTATGTTGTAGACACCACCAAATAGTTTTTTGTTAGAACTTTTTTTTAAGTTCTTATAGCGTAATTGTTACCTAAATGTTACTGCTATCATTAACAGTTCCCTGTTGGCTGCTCTAAAACTAAAATAAAATATTATATAAATGTTTTTTACAAGTTACAGTTATGAATAACAGTTTAAGGCTGATTTCATGTATTATTAACTACAATCTTTGTATTGTTGCTTTATTATATTTTTTTCATTTCAGTTTTGCTGTACAAGAAACTTACCCAATCAATCATTCCAAAGAAAAAACAGTCATTTCTGCTGGTAATATAAAAGAGATAATTGCATCATCCAAGAAAAACTTGTCTATTACCAAGGCTTTACTACCTCATTTTGGTCAGTATTTAAGTTATTATTATTATTATTATTATTTATTTTGTTTTGTGATCGTTTCATTTTTTATTTAATGAAATTATAGATTAGAGCAAAAATGTAACAAATATTTCTGAATAATATAATTTAATCCCAAATCGACTTGGAGAAACTACTAGTTGGCAGTACTCATTACAAAATATTTAATGAAAAGATATTACTGAGATTTTCTGTTAAAAAATGCTGTGTATAAAACTCTATCTATAAAAATACTTAAGAATTCCACATTCAGGTTTTTCATTGTTGACAAAAATCAATCTTTTCATCAGTTTTTAACTGGTTTTTGCTCATGAACATTTTGGATAAAAAAATTCTCAATCTTCATCAAGAACTCATTAAAAAAGCTGACTTCTTTCTTATTAGAAATTTGAAGTTTTAGAGGGGAAAAAATAAGTTATTACAATCTGCTAACAAAAATGAATTTAAATTTATAAATATATGCATTCATATATAAATACAAATTTAATTTAAAATAATAAATGTTATGTTTTTTTTCTATTTTTTCATAAGCAAATTTCAGAACATATCCCTCCCATTGTTTGCATAAGAAAATGTTTGACATTTTTTTTTATAGAACTTAACCTTCCTGAATGTAGATTGATAACTGTAATGTGAAAAATTCATTTTTATATATATTTTTTATTACATTTCTTTAAGTTTTAACTTAATTTTTATAAATCACTACCTGTTTTTGTTTATACAGGGTGTCCCGAATTTAAATGGCAAAACTTCAGGAACTTATAGGGGACCGAAAAACTAAGACAAAAAGTCCTTTAGAGATTTGCTCGTTTTTGCTTAGTTTTAGAGAAAATCGCAAAAAAAGAAACAAAACAAAAATGTTACAGGTAGCGATTATCACCTTTCAAAGTTCGTCAGGCTAGGCAGTGAGATATGTAAACACTTAATGTTATCCTTTACATTCTTTTATTTGTTTACATCTTGGCTTCCTTATAGAATTATATAATTCCTAAATCAGTCTTTGAAATGAAATGAAATGAAAAATAATCTTTATTCTGGGACACCTTGTCCCCTAAGAATAACATATAAGAACAATAAAAAGGTATTATTGTCTGACTGCGTACATATTAGGCAGTAACTTATATACAGTGTAAATTATATACTACAAGTCTTTGGGTTTACAAAAAAAAAATTAATAAATAAGTAAATAACAAAATTAAAATAAAATAAAAGAAAAAGAAATATTCTAGCAATAAAATATTATTACATAATTTCGGAAGATTGATAATTGAGGAGGTAGATGAATAAATTATGTTTAAAGGAAGTCAGAGAAGGAACATTGCGGATCGAAATGGGTATGGAATTCCAGAATAAAGCTGCACGATTAATAAAGGATTTTTCAAAGGAAGCAGTTCGATGAGAAGGGATATACAGATCTATAGGCTGAGATCTGGTGTTCAAAAGATGAATGGAAGAACGAAGGGCAAGGATGTCGTAAATGTACGAAGGTTTTTTGGACTTTAAGGATTGAAATAGAAAGGAACCAAGGAAGTATTGTCGCCGAAAACTTGGATAAAGCCACCTCAACTCGGAATACCAGCAAGTGATGTGAGAACGCCTGGGGATCCCATAAATGAATCTTATAAAGGAGTTCATTAATCTTTTCACCTTCATTTCAAGCTCGCCAGACAGTCCTCCGTATACTAAGCATCCATAATCGAGGTGGGGAAGGATGAGGGAAGATACTAACAATTGATGGGTATTGCGAGGGAAAGATTCACGAAATCTTAGGAGCTGTTTGAGGATGGAGATGTTTTTTTTCGGGTAATGTGGGAAATATGGTTATTCCAATACAAATGTTGATCGAATACTACTCCGAGGTTTTTGACAGAGTTTGTGAACTGAATAGGAACGTTATCGAGATAAAGAAGTGGATAACAGGAAAGGGAATTAAGGGAGGGTTTCGATCCAATTAGCATTGCTTTAGTTTTTTTTCTGGATTCAGTCGTAACTTATTCTCTACTGCCCATTGGTGAATGCTATAAATGTCATCTTGAATTTTACGAGTTGCCTCAAAAATCTCACAAGGATGAAACGATAAGTAGATTTGAAAGTCATCAGCATATAAATGATATCGGGAATTATTAATAGCGTCTATCAAATCATTAATGTAAATGGAAAAGAGAGTTGGTGAAAGAGAGGATCCCTGAGGAACACCTCGCGTCAGAGGCACAGATTTTGAAGGAGGTTGGTTAGGAACAATAACTGTTTGGGAACGGAGAGATAAGAAGGACTGGAACCAGCCAAGAGCACTATTGGAAAGGGAGAGTTTTTGTAATTTAGTCAGAAGAATTTTATGATCCACGGAATC
This sequence comes from Euschistus heros, assembly GCA_003667255.2. Lineage (NCBI taxonomy): Eukaryota > Metazoa > Arthropoda > Insecta > Hemiptera > Pentatomidae > Euschistus > Euschistus heros. The sequence continues at coordinate 5,296,504 of RCWM02000012.1, forward strand.
AAACGCCTTGGAGAAATCGAAGAGGATTAGGATAGTAATTTTCTGTTGGTCAATTGAAGAATAAATGTCTTGAGTAATTTTTAAAAGAGCGGATTGAGTAGAATAACCTGAACGGAAGCCTGATTGAAGAGGAGTTAGGAGATCTTTATTTTCAAGGTATTTAGCCAGTTGAGAATGGACTATTCTTTCAAGTGGCTTAGATAGGTTTGATAGGATGGAAATAGGCCTAAAATGGGATGCTGTGGTAGGTGAAGGAACTTTATTCAATGGACGAACTAGGACCTTTTTCCATGCTGTGGGAAAGGAAGAGGTTTGTAAGGAGAAGTTGTAAATATGTATGAGAGCAGGAAGGATGACAGGAAGAGTGAGTTTGATAATTTTTACCGGTATTTGATCGGCACCGAAATCGTTTGTCCGGGATTTAAAAACAGAAGCTATTATATCATCGGGGGGAATATAAAGAAAGTAAAAGTTATCTGGATTAAATGGAAATTGAGGAATGGAATAGGATAAAGTATTGATTGGAGGCTCATTGGGACACACAGTCTTAAGTGTGTTACTCAGATATTTTTGTGTGAATAGCATCAGCCACAATGCCGCATACATATTCTAATGTTGAATACGCTGATATGATTTTTGTGTGTGGTTTCTGTAACGGTAATGCTTTAGAAGCGGTGCGGGAGTATGCGTGCCGATTTCCAAATAGAAGAGTGCCTAATCGACGAGTCTTTTCTTTAACTTTTAATAGACTACGAGAGACTGGGTCATTCTTAATACGTAATGAAGGCGACCAATTCCAGGCAGCAATAAGAGCAGATTATCGGATAAGAAATTGTGTCCAACGCCACTTCGATAACAATCCTGAGACTAGCATCCGAAGAGCATCTGCTGCATTAGCAATATCGTGGCAAGCAATATGGCGAACTTTGAAAGATGATAATCGCTACCCATACCATCTTCAAAAAGGTCAGAATTTATTACCTCAAGATTATGTCAAGAGATTGAATTTTAGTAACGGTATGGTAGTGGTTTCTTGACAAAATTCGTGATAATTTATTTCCATTAAAAATTATATGGACCGATGAAGCTACCTTTACAAGATGAGGAATTGTTAATCAAAGAAATTATCATGTATGGGCTCTTGAAAATCCCAGAGCTATTGGAGAGAATAGGTTTCAGCATGAATTTGCTATTAACGTTTGGCTTGGAATTTGGAACGGATTACAGGTGGGACCGTATTTTTTACCTGGAAGATTGAATGGTATCACATTTACACATTTTTTGGAGAACGACTTTTCTAATTATTTAGATGACATTACCTTACAGCAGCGGATTGAAATGTGGTTCCAACTCGATAGATGTCCAGCTCATTATGGCAGAGTTGCTTGAGCTTGGCTGGTTATAAATTATCCACAACGATGGATTGGACGTGGAGGAGTAGTACCTTGGCCACCCAGATCACCTGATATGACATCCATGGATTTCTTCGTATGCGGAACCTTGAAGCAGAAAGTTTATTCGGTGTCAATCAACTCAAGAGAGCAATTAAGAGACCGAATCATAGATGCAGTGCACCAAATATCATCAGAACAATGTTTAGAAGAAGAAGAAGAAGAAGAAGAAAAATGAACTTTATTCTGGGACAACTTGTCCCCTAAGAATAACAAACGAGTACAATACATGGAACAATCGTCTGGCTATGATAATTAATTATAATAAATGATAATAATAAATAATAATAAAAATTGATTAATAATTAAATTATGATTTTCAAAAATAAATTAAGGAAACTTGTAATAGGATACATCTTATGTGTACTATTATAATGTATATAACTTAAATATTCATGTTCTACATTTGCTCGGAAGATTGAAGATCCAGGAGGTAAAGACATAGATGTTGTTTAAAGGAAGTAAGAGTGGAGCTTTTTCGAATTGTGATGGGCAATGAATTCCATAAAGAGGAAGCACGGATAATAAAGGATTTCTCGAAGGATGCAGTTCGATGCGCCGGAGTGTATAGGTTGATGGGTTGGGTTCTAGTATTTAAGAGGTGAACGGAGGAGTGCAGAGTAAGGAGGTCATGGATATAGGCGGGTTTTTTGGTTTTTAAGGTTTGAAATATGAGAGCACCCAGAAAGTATTGACGTCGAAAACTGGGGTAAAGCCAACCAATTTCAGAATACTTATGAGATATGTGAGAACGCCTGGAGATCCCGAAAATAAATCTAATAAAACAGTTCATTACTCTTTTACATCTCATCTTGAGCTCATCAGACAGTCCTCCATATACTGTGCATCCGTAGTCAAAGTTAGGGAAAATGAGTGATGATACTAAAAGTTTTCGAGTACTTAATGGTAATAAATTACGGTAATGTGAGAGTTGCTTAAGAATAAAAATAGATTTCCTTGTGATTTGAGAGATATGGTTATTCCAATCAAGATTTTGATCAAAAGTTATTCCCAGAATTTTAATGGAATTGTGGAAATGAAATGGACGGTTTTTGAGGAAAAGCAGTGGATAGAAGGGAAGAGCTTTTAGGTGAGGTTTTGACCCAATGAGGATAGCCTTCGTTTTTTCTGGATTCAGACTTAATTTATTCTCCACTGCCCAAAGGTTAATGCTATCTATGTCTTTCTGTAGCTTACAAATCGCCTCTAGCATATTTGAAGGATGAAATGATAAATATATTTGCAAGTCGTCAGCATAAAGATGATATTGGGAGTAGTGGATGCGATTTGGTAAGTCATTAACCGTTTAGCTGCATTTTATCAAGTGAGTGCTAGATGTAATACTTGCATTGGTGCAAGAGGACAACATTTTGAGCAATATTTACATTAAAAAGAACATAACATAAATATAAATGTAAATAAATAAGTATAAAAATGAAAACTTGATTTGTTGTTTTTTTTTTGCGATTTTCTCTAAAACTAAGCAAAAACGAGCAAATCTCTAAAGGACTTTTTGTCTTAGTTTTTCGGTCCCCTATAAGTTCCTGAAGTTTTGCCATTTAAATTCTACCTGAAAATCAATTACTGCATTATGGTATCCATTCCTTGGTAGTAAAGCACAGACTAACACATATTGATTCTTACTTCTGCTGTAATATAACTAATAACCATTAAACTCCCTGTAGAGCCACTGTATCAAAATCATCTTTAGTGCACTGTAGTCTGAGTTGATGAAAAGCCCCAAGTCTAAAGATCGTCCTCATGCTCCAAGTAACCAGTCCATGTAATGATGTGTCCATTTCACTTAAGCCAGGCCGTGGCCAGAGTTCAGCTGAAATTTGAGACACTGTTGTTGATCTTTCATAAAAATAGTTTTTATTTAATGTAGAAGAGGTTCTTAGCTCCATGCTACAACCCTCCTCCTTTTTTTGGGGGGGGCTTGGGACCAGTAATGCCTAAGTCTAGCCTACATTAGGATTTTGGTGAAGTTCAGTGATAAATCCTCTATGTTTTAATTTTTTTTAATTTATTCTGTTTAATTTATTTTAAATTATAGTGTTTATTTTTTAGGTTAATTTATTTTAAGTTGTAGAGGAATAAATTCTTCAGTTCTTGCTGAGAGTTTTAGGTTATATTAACTTTGAAAACATGTATAAAATTTAGCTTTTCCCTAATTTTTTTTAGATTTTTCCTCCATGTGAAGTTATTTTACTGGGCTTTGTAGCCATACATATAGACATCTGACCATAGTTTAGGTCACAGAAAGGAAAGAGATACACTGGCAGTTATGGCTGTATGAAATGTCCCCTTTGTTTTATCCCAGTCTTGAGCCATTGTTTCTATATTACAAACATCAATAAAGGTGTTTTGGATCATTTTTACTAGTTATTTTCCATATATTTGTTTTTACTACTCTACCCAAATCCCTTTGTATTTATCTGATTTATTGAGGTTCAGATTATTCATAGATGTATACATTTATCGCTGTAGAAATCCTTGAAGATAACTATTATTTCTTTGGTGACTCTCTTTATCATGGAATTATGACTAAATAGACTGAAGATAGAAGATCCTGCTAGCAAATACTATCTCCAATTTATTAAAGAAATAACCCTTCTAATTTGTATTCCAGAACCTGATGAACTACAACTTATCCAGGTCTTGCATTTTCTCTATTTTACTTATTATCTGTCTCGTGTTAGCAATATCCAGAACTGTGATAAATTCAGTTAGTATTAACAGGCTCATTCTATTAGAATTAGATTCATACACTGAAGTGTTCGATATATGGGTGGAAAGTTAGAATTGTCTCATTCGACTCTGAAATACATTATTAGTGTTTAAAAAACCAGATTAGTGGACAATAAAAAATGTTTGGACCTCTATTGTTGTAAGAATCACGAGAAATTGTGCAATTAGCATCAAAAAATCTCAAAATAAGTGCTCGTGAAATAGTGGAACACATTGCAACAAAATACAATGAGCATGCTACACCTCAAACTGTATAAGGTATAGACTCCATGAAGCAGGTTACAGAGGAAGAGCGGTTAGGGAAAAACCCTTCATAAATGAAACAAAATATTACAGGTCACCCCGGGAGCATGCCAACAAACCACTCTCATTCAGATGAAAGCAAATTTAATATTTTTGGATATGATGGGTGGAAATTTGTCTTAAAACAGAGGGACAAAGCTTTTATTAAAAAATTGCAACCAAATGTGAAGCATGGTGGAGATAACGTAATGCCGGCAATACACGCCAAGGAGCTCGTCAACGAGGCCACCCAAGCCAAGCGGAAGAGAGCTGTGTACACGAGTAATGCAAGTACACCCTCACTTAGTGGCTCATAGACAAGGGAAGGTAAGCTTTGTAGGGGTTGGGTTGTACAGTTTTATAAGCTTCAGCTGAAAAGCCTCCAAAAAATGCATAACTTCTCCATTATCCCATTCACTTCATGGTAATAGAAAAGGTAACTATACCACATCCAGGTTAGTAAGGAACTGGAAATTGAATAACAGAAGCGTTAAAATGTGATTAAAAGAAACTTAAATGTGAATAACAGAAGTGCTTTGTCATTCGCAGAAATCTGAATCACGAGCTTAGGCGAGTGTAATGGGTCGGCTCGCCTAGTCGCTCATTTCCTCTCGGGTCCTTAGGCTCGTTCCCAGAGACGGAGTTTATTCAAGCTAAGGCGAGCCAACACGGGGCGACCCAGTACACACTCGTGCTCGCCTGCATTCGTCTTGGCTCGGTGAGTGTGTACTGCTGGCATAAGGGTTTGGGGTTGTCCGAGCACAAGTGGGGTTGGTAAACTCGTTATTTTCTATAGAATTTTTAATGTAGAAAAGTATGTGAACATGTTGCGAGGCAATTAAAAAAAAATGTACGAAAGGTTAGGGATTAAGTACAGTTATTTGTTTCAGCAGGACAATGACTCTAAGAACTCTGCCAAAAAAAGCAAAGAATGGATGCTGTAAAATGTTTCTAGGATGTTCAAACACCACCACAGTCACCAGACATTAACCCATTTAAAAATCTATGGGCATTACTTGAATCATAAATAAGAATAATCAAATGCTCATCATGAAATGACTTAACGTTCAATCACCAAAAAGCTTGGGCTGAAATCGACCCCAGGAAACCTACAAAATTATGTAACCAATGCCTAGAAGGCTTCAAGCCCTCTTAAATATGAAAGGTTATCCAACCAAATATTGTACTGTTAAAAAAAAATTGTTGGATAGATAACTATTGTTAAATCAATTTCCTAAGATATGTATGAATACTTTTTTTGCGTGTTGGTTTTGAAATTTTTGTATTATTCAAATTAAACTGTTAATTTAATTTTTGATACACATATGAATAAATGCAAATTAAGTTTATACAATGTTATATCTAGTTATTATGTGTTTAAAAATTAATTAGGCATACTTTACCCCAAAAAGTATGTGTACGAATACTTTTTTTACCCACTATAGTTAAAAAACAGTCTTTGGAGTCAGATGGAGAGATAGCTCTTATCATTTCTTTCAGGAACTCTCTGGTTTACATAAGAACCTCTCCCTAGAAAATAATCTGAACTGCTTTCTGCAGCTCTTATCACTCTTCTTACATTGCTTGGAAGAATAAGAGTTACTTCTCATAATGATGTACTCTCTGAAAATTCCTCTCTGTTTGTTGTTCTTGTTGTGAATCGGGAGTAGAAGGAATACTTAAATTTCAACAGATTATAAATGTAGGATGGGCGATGGTGATAAATGACTTGATAAAGGAATGAACCTAGCAAGTATGAATTGCGGGTGGATGGAAATTCAAGTCCACGTACAGGTGTGAGACATGGGAACGCCTCGGGGTTCCGAAAACAAATCGAACGAAGCAATTCATGATTCGTTTTAACCTGTTTTGGAGACCCACAGAGAGACCACCATACACCACGCAGCCATAATCAAAGTGAGGAAAGATGAGCTAGGAAACTAGGAGTTTGCGAGTTGCTTGGGGGAGGAAATGACAGGAACGATTGTATAGTTTCAGGGTTCCTATTGAATTTCTGGATATTTGGGCAATTTGAGGCTTCCAGGAAAGGTTTTGGTCGAAGATAATTCCTAAATTTTTGACGGAGGAGCAAAAGGTAATAGGTTGATTAATTAGGTTTAGAGAGGGATAATAGGAGTTTGATCTGAGAAGGTGACTTGAGCCGATTACTATCACCTGGGTTTTATTTGCAGTTAACTTTAAGTTATTCAAATTGGCCCGGGCACAGATTCTGTCAAGGTCTTCCTGAATCTTGGAGAAAGCATCAAGGATTTCGGCAGGGGAAAAGGATAAATATATTTGACAGTCATCTGCATAAAGGTGGTGGGAGCAGTGTAGAATTGACTGAGGCAGATCGTTAATGTAGGAATTAAAGAGGAGAGGTGATATGCTGGAGCCCTGGGCTACTCCAGAGGAAAGAGGTAGGAAGTCTGAAAAAGGTTGGTTAGGGATTGATACTGCTTGGGTACGGTTGAAGAGGAAAGAATGGAACCACTGGATAGAGCTGTTAGAAAAGTTTAAAGATTTTAGTTTTGAAAATAGGATAGAATAGTCAATGGAATCAAAAGCCTTGGAAAAATCGAGGAGTATAAGGATGGTTAGTTTTTTTTCGTCTATTGCAGCATGGATATCACTGGTGATTTTGATTAGTGCGGATTGGGTAGAATAACCAGGACGAAAACCAGATTGAAGGGGATCAAGTAGAAGGAAATCTTCCAGGAAGCTGGATAATTGGGATTGCACCAAACGTTCTAGTTGCTTTGAGAGGTTTGAAAGGATAGAGATCGGACGAAAGTCTGCAGGACAGGTAGGGTTGGAGTTTTTATTGATAGGATGAACAATGGCTTTTTTCCAGGAGGTAGGAAATACGGAATTTTGAAGGGAGAAATTATAGATGAAAAGAAGGACCGGCGTAAGTTCTGAAAGGCATAATTTTATAAGTTTATATGGAATACCATCTGGACCTAGGGAGTTGCTGTGGGATTTCATGACAGAGGAAATGACATCAGAAGGGGTAATATAGGAAAAATAAATATTATTTGCATTGAATGGTGTTTCGGGTAAGATACTGGCTGAGTGTAAGGGGGGAGTGGTTGGAGATGGCGATACAAAATAGGTGTTTAGGTCGTTAGGTGAAACTGGGAAGTTGGTCGAGGTTGAAGATTGGAGGGATTATGGAGGGAAAGTTTGTGAAGGAGCTGCCAAGCTGTTTTAGGATCGGGAGCGGACGGAAAGGCTTTGTGGAAGTAGGAAGATTTTTGTTTGTACCAAGTTGCGGAGCACTTTGAATGTTAGATAATCGTCTGCAAGTCTCGTTCTTCCTGGAGATCTTTAATTTCTTGAGACAACCATGGTGCAGGCCGGCGAAGAAAGGTGGAGATTTTAAGAGGAGCAAATGTATCGAGGATTTTGAGGAGATTAGTTGTGAGGTTGTCAACCATGGTGTCTATGGAAGAGGTGGTGTAGATCTCATTCCAGTCTAAGGCTTTAAAGAATGGTAAGATATTATCACGGTTGAGGGCATCAAGGTTGCGGAAGGTAATAGTTTTAGAAAGGACCGGAGGGGCTCGGAAGTCATAGGATATTTGGATTAGGTCATGACAGGATAGAAAAGACACAGGACATTGGGAGGAGGACAGGAGAATTTGTTGAGAATCGATAATATAAAGGTCTAACCATGAGTCAGACCAGCGGGAATGATGAGTAGGAGCAAAAGGAACGATAAAAAGGTGAAGGGAATAAATCAAGTTATCCAGGTAACGTTTGTTGTTGGAGTCGGAAAGAAGATTTGTGTTGAAATCACCCGTAATAATGATTTTGGGATAGAGAGGAACGAGGTTATATAAGGTTGATTCAAAGGACAGATTGAAAGGTACAAGAGAGGGACGGTACACAACTCCATAAAGAAGATGCTGAGTACCATTAGAAATTTCAATGAATAGGTACTCAATGTGAGGTTGTACGGATGAGGGAGAGAAATCAAGAATTCTTGTCTTTAGGCTGTCATGAACATAGATTCCTACTCCACTGCCAGTCTGGTCAGCCCGGTCATGGGGTGTTTGGTTGATATATAAATATATGAATATATATAATAATGAAACAAAAAAGTATAAATAGTGATATATAAAGACAGTGAATAACCGAAGATAACAAGATGCAGTGTAACCAAAATAAGAAAAAAAAACACATTAGTTGTGATTAGCCAGCGAAAAAACGATAATGTGAAGTGGTTATGCACGTATATGAATGCACAACTACATATAATAGTAAGGTATAACGTAGTAAAACGTAATGAATAAGCGGCAGTAAATAAACAGAGGTAATTAGATGCAATAAAACTTAAATAACTACCAGTTGTATTAAGTAAACTAAAAAAGATAAGGTGGAGCGGTTACACACACACACATATATATATATATATAATAAAGAGATATAAAAGCATATATCATGATATATAAGCTATAGTAAATATACTCTGATAATGAGATGCAGTTAAACGTAAATAAATAAAAAAAACACAGAAATGATAACCTTGCAACAAAAAGTAGTTTGTTATGTTGGAGGAAAACCATCCGAAACCATCATATCTAATTAATTATATAGATCAATCAATCAAGCACTGTTTTCATTTACTATTACTACCCCAAATCTTTTAACAACATTACAGTTTTTAATTTTTCTCCCTGACAAAAGAGTTTTCCTTGAGCGAATCTGTTCTAATGTAGTATGTAGTTTTCTAAAGAAACTTATTTTTTTTTTTGTTGATACATACAATTTGTGGAAGTATATACTCCTATATTTACAACATTCCCAAATAATGTAATCTTTAATTTTATTATTTTTTCGTTGATGCATCTTAATCAGTGACAAAGTGGTAATATTGTTTCTATGTGACAATGGAAACTCCTGCATGGGCTCGTTTACTTCTCTTCACTCTGCATTGCAACACCATATAATTTGCTAAGGTCCCTCACCTGTTAGTTTTTTTTTTTAGTTTTAGTCAAGACTCCAATACTCAGATGAGATTTATATAGTCCTGCCATATCTCCTCATTTTTTACTTAATCCTTGAATATTCCATGTAAGTCCAGTCAATGAGGGGTGTACAGTGCATGAAATATGTGATATACGTTATTGAAAATTTATATTTTTCACATAAAAATAATTTTTACCTCACTTTTTGTCAAACATTTGTTGGACTTAATCAAAATTTCATATATTGGGCATGATAGTAACTTTAACCAGATTTTTGTTGAAAAAAAGAAGTTTCAATGCAAACAAATAGTTTTGGAGTTATAGTGAAAAATGTGCCAAAAAAACTTGGATTTCTAAATAGGGCATTACCTATTTAGGTAAATTTGAAGTTAAACGGTTTTAGCATGTTGGCATGGGTATTTTACAGGACTTGATCAAAACTTAATATATAGGTTTTTATAGTAAATTTAACCAGCTTTCAGATGAAAAAAAGAAATTTTGGATCAAACTATTAGATACATAGTTATAGCCATAAGAGTACCGACAAACGTGTTTTCACAGAGAAGTGCGACCCCCCAGTCAAAGAGTGCTGAAATGAGGGGTGTAGAGTGCATGAAATAGGTGTTCATTTTTGACTTCAAAGCTTCAGAGTATTTAAAAGGTAAACGTACTAAAAGTCCCCGCCCCTGGGGGGTGAGCTAAGGGTGGGGGGAGGGGAAGTCCCATTTTTGTGTTTTTCAGTTATACCTCGAAAACGGTGGACTCTACGAAAATATGCTACAGATCAAAATTAAAGCTAAATAAATTTGCTATAAAATTGATTCCATACATATCTGTGTGTCTTCCAATCGTTTTTGAGATATACGTTATTGAAAATCGATAATTTTCGCAAACAAATAATTTTTAATTGAAATTATTTCATTTTCATGGCATCCACTCCTCTTTATTATTAATAAATCATGTTACATGTTTCGGGAACAACAATCTAAATCTAAATATTTAGATATGTAAATGGAACTGACACGGTGTGTTAACACCAAGAAAAAATTTTTAAAGTCTGAGGATGGGACATTGTTGTTCCCGAAACATGTAACATGATTTATTAATAATAAAGAGGAGTGAATGCCATGAAAATGAAATAATTTCAATATATGTAACTCCTTCATTGAAGAATTTATCAAATAATTTTTACCTGCTTTGCTTCTAGTGCTTTCCAGGATCGTTTCTCAGAAAAAATTACAGAATCAATGTTGTAAAGGATTGAATTTACTTTAATTTCATGTTTATGTTGTTGGCACTTGAAGCAAATGTTTGATAAAAAGTGAGATAAACATTTTTTTTTTTTTTAATATTATCAATTTTGAATTACGTATATATCTCGAAAACCATTGAAAGTTCAACAAATATGTATTATATAAATTTTATAGGAAATTTAATTAGCTTTAATGTTTATTTGAAACATATCTTTCTAGAGTCTACCATTTTCGATATATACTCGAAAAACCCAAAAATGGGGCCTTCTCCCCTCCCCCACTGTTAGCTCACCCCTCAGGGGTGAGGACTTTTAGTATGTTTATCTTCTAACTAATCCTAACGAAGCCCTTAGGAAAAATAATCATCACATATTTCATGCACTCTACTATATGTTTATTAACTGGACTGTGTTGCAAGCTGTATAGTCCATTTTCAATGCCTTAGTTTTTTATTATTATTTCTATGTCCGAGTACTGCTCACCTGAATCTTCCCTTGAATTGGGCCCAATTTTTTATTAAGGTTGCATCCCATAGACAGATTGTCTTCACCATGGCTTCGAGCCACATCTACCCAACCTTAAGAGTTAAGAGCTCTGCGTGGAGGTTGACATCAAAATTCACTCCCTTTGAGGGGCTTAATTGTAAATTTCCCTCTGGGATTAGTCAGGTGTGCTGTTTCATTCTTATATTATCAAATCCAATGGTTCAGCAAAACTTATGTATCCTATCATCAAGGCTTGAGAAGAAGGACCAAGCAAGTATGTTTTTCTGCCCAACTTAACTGGGCTAAGTATTTTGAATATGGATGGTAAAATAATGAAATAGCTCACCAATTTTCTTTTGTTACACTTAAAACCTGATTGATCTCTTAAAAATCGAACAAAGAATTATTATATGGATTAATCTTTTCTAATGCTTTGAGACATTTTCTATGTGAAAAGTATATTTGTGGAACTTATACCTGTATCTCGAATTATGAAAAAAAAAACTATAAAGAGGGCAGGAGCTACTTAAGGGTTGTAGAGACAAGAAAGGGATATTAAAAAAAATAATAATAAAAAAAAAAATAAAATAAAAAAATGTTGATTTTACTTTACTTCTAAATATAAATAATAAATAAAGAAAAAAATAATAAATTTAATTTATTGATATATTGTATATGTAGTTTTTTAGTTTCAAATTCTGAAATCACTTATTTCCGCCTTGGCTATGGTTATATGTAATTCATATTTCTTGCAGATTTTGGTTCATCATTAATTGAGCATGCTTTGATAAAAGCTAATTTTGATCCTGAAACCAAAATGAAATATTTTTCTGAAGAAGATTATAAAACCCTGGAAAAAGAACTAATGAGAGTGGAAGAATTGATGATGAACTTAAGTGAGAAGGATCTTAAAGTGAGTTAAAAGATACTATATTGCAATACTATGTATTAACTTCTCAAGGTATATTTTTTATTTTCAATAGTTTGTTTTAATATCTTTTTGAAAACTTAATTTTTTTCTTGGAAAAGAAAGATTCCTTCAATACAGCAATGAGAATGTAATCTAACTAATAAACTTTGCTATCTTAAAAAATTTAATAACCAAAATTACTATGTTCACGACTACATCACCAGATTCACTAGCCCCAAAAATACAAACAATTTAAGAAATATAGTTATATCCTTTAAGTACTTTGAGCCTATATTCGGCAGAATTATAAATGGAAATAAGTGTAATACCTTTTACACTTTGATGTTAATAACTCTAGTTTTTCACTATTTTAGGTCCCTACTACCTACACAAAAATTGTCATTCAAATTTGTGGGTTACAAGTCAAAACGCCCCCTTGTCAGATATTGTTGATTTTGTAAGAAATATTGTTGGAAAGAGGGGCTTACCTATTGGCTACCTATGACTGTTCCCTTTCCAGCTGTTTCACAGCATTATCCTTATAACTGTAAAAAAAAAAAAAAAAAAAAAAAAAAAAAAATTAAACAAAAAACATCAAAGAAAACAAAATCACAAACAAAAAACAGATGATTGAAAAAATATTCCATAAAATAAAAAAATAAAATTCACAGTTTGCAATGAATCGAATCAATAAAAAAATCTAAATCGACTTATAAAAAAAAACAACCTTAATTTACATAAACAACAACTTTTGTTAATCTTTATATAATGAGAAAATGATCAAATGAAACATAAGTCCATCCAAAACCCAAAAATTCTGCCGTTACAAAGATAATACAATCTTTTCCACGAATAGATGTATGAATATGATATATATTCCAGTGAGTTCTCTTCGCTTTGACCTCCAGTGAAGCTATGACTTAGGGAATTCCAACAATTTGGGACAATTTCAATTGAGCAAAAGAAAGCTAAATGTGACATCTGACAGAAAGTACAGCAAAACAAAATTGATTTAGACAGTAACCTATGAACCATCAAGATATAATTAATGAAAAAATTTAGTAAAGTTATGAAAATCATTCATTCCAACAATATGAGGATCACTACTCTTCCGAAAAAAAGAGTGGAAGCTGCCGAACCTCACAAAAGTTGTGAAATTTAATTACTTTTCTAACCGTGTACTCAGAACTGCAATCAACACTCAATTTCGTATTGCAATTGGAATGGGAAGGGAAAAATAACTGATGTCATGGTTATTTCATGTGGTCTTATCTTCAATAAATTTAATTTATTTTTTATGCAAATTACAAAGAAAAATTAAATTAATTCTTACATTAAAGTTAAATAGTAAAGAAAATGTCTGAAAATTATAATAGTTGCTGGAACTGGCCTCCTACTCGCAGTATACACTGACGACATCTGGTCAACACCGCTGATTTAGCTCTTCGAATCTCTACATGGTCAGCTTTCATTGCTACACATGATTCGCGAATTTTTGCGATGAGGTGATTAATCTCCTGAATGGGTACTCTGTACACTTCCAATTTAAGCCTGCCCCAAATATACTCGTAAAAATCAAGTGGTGTCAAATCAGCGCTTCGGGCCGGCCAATGCACAGGTCCATATCTCACTTCCTCAATCTATCTTCCTGGGTAATGTTGATTGAGCCAATTCGTTATAGCTCGCCCATTATGCACTGGCCACCTGTCCTTTTGCCACCATAGTGGTATTGCTTTGAGGAGTGCCGTACTTATATCATCCTGAAGTAGATCATAAAAAGTCTTTGAATTCAACCGAATAGGTAAAAAAATGGGCTGTGTCATATGCTGCCTACAGACTCCTAACCACACGTTCACACTGAACTGATGTTGGAAGTGGTGCTCCCTAGTGCCACGTGGATTATGATGAGGCGAGAGTTGTGAGAGTGAATGTCGTCAACCTCCCTGCGAGCTCGGCCCGCGAACATAACAGGTTGTCTTGGAATAGAGCCTCTTGCAGCCCCTACGCGAAAATCATATCAACATGCTCTTCAGCTGTATATAAATTGGGCATTGTACTTCTTGAACTAAAAACGAATTTAATAGTCTGAATATTTGCATGATACTGACAATTATTTTTATTTACTACGCGAAGTAGGCAGATTAAGAATGAGGGAGATAAGGTAAACAAACCGTAATGCGGATATAATCCATAAGAAATAAACAAGACGTTCCTTATGTTCTTTTAGGTTTCAACGCTCCTCTAGTAGGTTTCTTTGTAATTTACATAAAAAATAAATTAAATTTATTGAAGATTGAAGAGCAAATTGAGGTTTTCCTACAAAAACCACGGTTTTCTCGAAATAACCTTTGGAACGGCATATGTCTGGAATGGAATGAGATAGAAACGTGCGGTTTGCGTTGTTTAACTACATTTTTTATTTAGTTTCTCCGTCTTGCTTATCGTCATCTACTTGCGATACACCCTGTATAATAAGATAAGTGATATAGACACAAGGTTTGAAGTTAGTAAATTAAACACTTTACATTCTAGTATACTGACAAAAAAAAATAAATTGATTATATTACAGAACAATCAAATGTAATTCTAATATCTAATGATTTATTAACATGGTTAAACATTTTATGACAACTAGCAACTGAAAATTCTTCAATTCATGATTTATTTTTATTATATTATATATATATTTTGTGTTGTACTATTTCCATTTAAATCTACATCCTATGAAAAATATTTTTTTTTTTTCCTTTTAATAAAATAATGGTATGGGAACAATAAATAAGTATCCTTCCTGATATTCTGATATAATGAGTTATTAACAGAAACTTGTGTTTTTATTGAACAAGAATTGTTAAGGTAAAAATTTAACAAAAAGATTGTAAAAGTTTAGATTTAAGTAATACTAATATCCCCATTTTATATATATATATATATAAGTTAAGTTCATCCAGAAGAAAAGTAAAAAAAAAAAAGGAAAAGTAGGGAGCTAAATAACGCACACACTTCAGAATAAAGACTGCTTTATTGTTCAGCAATCCTCTTAATATACATTCTGTGGTTTGTTTGGGATTAAGCTAGAATTAAGATGTATATTATCCCCCTATACACCTTAACCCCCCCCCCCCCACCAGTTTACGAACAATCCTCGTAAACTCCTACACAGGCCAAACAACCAATGATATACAAAAATCAATGCTACAATTAAATAATAAAAAAAAAACAATCAATGTTACCAATAAATACACACACAAAAAAAAAACACTTCTTAACTTGAAACTTTCACTATACTTTGACAGATCCTTACATATCTCCTCCAGTACAAAACTAAAATACAACAACAAACAAAAAAAAACTGTTACACTTCTCCTAAGTTTACTTTTTCACTTTATCTACTATTTACACAAGTTCTCTTGCATAGAAAACAGGATATCCCTCGAAACCCTTCTAACGAAAATGGGTACCCAAGAATATAAAAACGAACTCAATGAATGATACCAACAACCTCGGAAACTGGAACACGCGAAAATCAACGAGAAAAACGTGAAAAAACGAGAAAAAACGCTAACTTAACGGGATCTTCAGTTGTTCCAAATGAACCGTCCTTCTTTTCCGGGGATCTTGAATACTTTGGATGGTAACGACATTATGTTCCCTAATCGCAACAACCTTGAAGGTTGTTATATCGTATTTCCTCTTTAGTCCGATTCGAAGACACCCTTCGATACACAATAGAACCTATTTATATTTTTTCCATACCATCCCGACTCTTGAGATTTTCACAGTTTACCCTCCTGCTTTTTTCAGACGCGAGCTTCTTCCGCTTCTTTTCCCATCTTTCCCCGAGCGCCACCCTATTTGCCACCAAAGTCGCCGCAAACTCCTCATCCACTATTGCACCGCGGCTATCCCTCTCGCGCTCCCGGAGTCCGAATAACATTTCAAATGGTGAATATCCCGTTGCCGAGTGAATTGAGTGGTTGTATGCTATTATCGCCTTAGGCATTGCCGTGTCCGCTTTCAACCCCTTTTCTGCGTAGAAGACGCGAAGGTGATCACCCAGGGTACTATGCAATCTTTCGACCGCTCCTCGGCCTTTAGGATGTCCCGGCGTATTTAAATGCCATTCTACCCCTAATCCCCGCATCTCCGACCTGAGACGGCTGTTATCAAATTCCCGGCCCCCATCTGACGTTATTCTCTCTGGTACCCCGTAGAATTGAAACTAAATACGGAGGGCCATAAGTACTGACTCGGCTGACCTGTCGTCAATCGGGTATGCCATGGCTATCTTGCTGAAAATGTCTATAATTGTAAGCCACTTAAGTCCTTTCCAGGTAAACGTGTCCTTCTGTAAGTCAGTCAGTGGTACGGTTGGTGTCATTGTCTCCTCCTGCTTCCCGGTTGGGGGGTGTCTGTCATATTTCGTGGTATTCCAGATCTTGCACGCTCCTATTACCTCCTCTATCGTCTTCCTCATATGCATCCAGAAATACTTCCTCTTTAACGCTTTTAGAGTTTCCTGCACCCCTCTATGATTCGTGTTTCCCTGGTGGTACGCGATTGTGACTTCCTTCTGCCGGTCCACCTCCCTCACCGTTTCTACCTGCAATTTTCATCTAATAAACGTCCGGTCTAACCCTATCTTTTCGGCCCGCCACAACCTCTTAATCTTTTCACAC
The DNA here is from genome assembly GCA_003667255.2 of Euschistus heros. Lineage (NCBI taxonomy): Eukaryota > Metazoa > Arthropoda > Insecta > Hemiptera > Pentatomidae > Euschistus > Euschistus heros. Next base: position 5,313,288 of record RCWM02000012.1, read on the forward strand.
AACCGCATTCCCCACGCATAAATAAAAAATTTTTCCCGGTCGAGACTCATCCTTCAACACCTTGCTGATGACCTCCTCTCCCACTCCTGGTTGAGACCATATGGTGGTGATATGATATTTCCCGTACGTCGCGTATTCCGCCCTAGTCAGTCCCGTTGTCTTCGTCTTCCATATTATTTGTCTGTCCTTGTCGTTTATTATTTCTTCCCTTTCTTCCATTTCTACCGTCCTCTCGCCCTCCGAGCTTTCCTCCCTCGACACCTCGCTTCCGACTTCTACTTCTTCCGATTCGCGTTCCCCTTCCCCCTCTGGCGTCCACTCCCGTATGAATCGTTGTAAACCGCCCGAATACTCCCCTGCTTCTTGCTCTATCGCGCTAACCTCTAGGGCTCGCGATAGCCAGTCGGCCACGACGTTTTCCCTCCCGGGCTTGTATACTACTTCTACGTTATATTGACTAAGAAATTCTTTCCAGCGGGTTATGCGCGCCGATGATTCCTTCAGCTTTCCCACCCCCATTAAGGGACGATGGTCCGTGAGTACCCTAAGCCTCCGTCCGAACACATACGGCCTAAAGTGCTCTATCGCCCATATTACCCCTAGCAACTCTCTTTCTAGCGCACTGTATCGGGCTTCCGTTTCCGTGAGCCGTCTGCTGGCATATGCCACGGGCTGGTCCCCCTTTTCTCCTTCCTGGGACAATACGGCCCCCAATGCGTACTCGCTGGCATCCGTGGTTATCGTGAACGTCCGAGTGAAGTCGGGGAACGCGAGTACCGGTTCCTGCTGAAGTTTCCCCACACATGTTCGAATATTTTGTTCAATTTCCGGGGTAATCACAATCCTTCGCCCTTTCTTCAGCAAATCATTCAGCGGCACCAAATATTTCGCCATTTCCGGGACGAACCTGCGGTAATAATTAAGCGTCCCTAATAGCCTGCGAATGCCCTTCACGTCCGTGGGTATAGCCAACCTATTTATCGCTTCCACCTTCCGTATGTCAGGTCTCACCCCCTCTTTCGAAATGGTGTGCCCTAGGAAGTTGATTCGATCTTGTCCCAGGATCGACTTCTCTCCTGACAACTTTAACCAAAACTGTCTTAGTCGTCCGAATACCCGTCTCAAGTCTTGTATATGTCCTGTTTCGTCCTTGCTAAATATCAGTAGGTCGTCCATGTATACCTGGCATGAAGCTTCATTCAACCCTCGTAAGAACTCGTCCACCAGTCGTTGGAACGTGATAGGGGCGTTCTTCAACCCGAACGGCATTCTTGTAAATTCATAATGCCCCCTTTCGAACGTGAACGCCGTCTTGTGTTGGTCCTTCGGGTGCATACGGATCTGATGATACCCTGCCTTCAGGTCCAGTGTACTAAACACCGTCGCGCCTCCCAACCTGTCTAGAATATCTTCGAACCGTGGTATGGGGTACTTTTCGTTCACTGTGTTTTCATTCAATTTACGAAAATCCACCACGACCCTGTATTTCTCCGGCGACGCTCCCTCATCACTCCTTTTCTTAACGGCCCATAACGGGCTATTGTACGGCGACGTGCTATCCACGATAATCCCCTGCCCCTTTAAACTCTCTAGCTCTTCCCTAATGTGCTGCCGCAACGCCTGGGGATACCGTCTTTCTTTAACGTACGTCACCCGTTCTTGTTTAAGCGGGATCTCGTGGACCGTTTCCCCTGTTACGCTCAATCTCTCTCCCTCCCTGAAAAAAACGTCGGAGTACTCCTGCTTCAATGCTTGTCGCCAATCCCTCTCTCGGTTAACCGCTCCTACAATTGCACATCTTCCCTTTTGATTCCTCTCACACCTAAACTCCTTTTTGCCGATTCGGACTACCCATTGCTCACCGCTACTTTTTATCCGAGTTCCGAATCTCCCCAATAGGTCGCACCCTATAATCCCTCCATACTCTCGCGGCATGTTTTCTACAACATGGACTTTTAGCTTATCTCCCTTTCTCCCCCATCCGTCTATCCTTATTTCCGCCTCACCCTCCACCTTACAGGGACCGCTAAGAGTAATCAACCTACACCCACACGCTCTCACCTGGGGTATCCTCTCTCCTTTACATAGTGCTTCTATTGTACCCCGGCTCATTACCGTATTAGTACTGCCGGTGTCAACCAGACACCTCACCCTTCCCGCGATCTTAATTATAGGCAACCATTCACTCCCACACTCAACACTATTTATTACCCCTCGGTTGCCCCTCCCCTTACACCCTCCTCATTCTTCGTCTCGTGATCTCCTTTCCGCTGCCGCTCGTCGTTCCTCGCTCCTATGGGCTACTCCTTCCCTCCGCCCGTGCGCCTTCTCCCGGCTCACCTTCTTCTTCTGTCTCTGATGTCTCTGAAGCCCTCGTCGATTCACACGGTCGTCTGCTTCTTCTCCACCCACGCTGTGCGTTCACCTCCATAGGTTCTCCCTGATTCGCTCCTCTGCGCCTACTCATGTACGGGCACTGTCGAGCGATGTGCCCTTCGGTGCCACATTCAAAGCATCTCGTGCGGGGGCACTGTGCTACCAAGTGACCCACCTTCCCACAGCCGTGGCACTTCCTCTCTTCCCTCCTCCAATTTCTCTTCTCAGCCCCATACCTCTTCTCCCGAGGTGACGTCCGCTCTCGCCTCCGACCTCTGCATCTCGTCTCCTCCATGGTTCCGTTCGAGGCTGTTTGTTTCTGTACTCCTCGCTGCGCCTGTAGGTTACTCTATTCCATCCTTCGTCCTTCCGAACCTCTTCTTCTCTCGCACTAGAGCCTACTAGTTCCCTAGCGCATTCGACAAAGGTTTTATCGCTCGGTAACCCTTCCTTCCTTCCCGTCTCGTTTGCCAGCTGCACCTTCAGGATCGTTGACAAGAAGGCCATCCGCGCTTCCACTTCTGCTGCTTCCGTCGTCTCCCTCATCTTTTCGGTGATCTTGTTATAGTGGGCCAATAATGCTCCTGCATATTGACCACTAGATTGATGAGGTCTTCTTATTTCCCTGAACATTCGGAAAATGTCTTCTTCCGGTGTCCACCGGCCGCCTCCGAAAGCTTTCTTCAGTCGGTCCTTCACCACCGACCATGGAGTATCTTCATCTGCCTGAATCAGGTTTAGTATGCCCCCGATTGACTCTACATACTAAAGCTGCTCTCAGTGAACACGCGTCTATCGGGTCCAACAGGTTTTCAGCTATCTTGGCTTCTATCCGAGCCATTACCCTATCACCTCCCTCGAGGAAATGATTATGCTCCCCAATTTTTCCCTCCATACTTTTCTATGTCCGAAATCGCCCTCCTTAAGTCCTGCGACAGCTGTTTTGAGTTTCAACAACTCCAGGGCATTCGCCTGCGCCGCTGCCATGTTCGCGTGTGCTGCCGCTAGGGTCTCAGGTGGTAGCGCTTGCAACTCTGGCTGGATTTCGAATGTAGCAGGTTTTAAAATGTTCTTCCCTTCCATTTCCTACTGTTCAAAATCTTAGTCCAATGAACACGAAAGAACAGGAAAATATCAAAACGGGATGATAAATAATTTTACGAAAGATTTCCTGCGGGAAAAATAAAAAAAAACTCACCAGAAGAATCTGCTCAAATCATCCCGGGTTTCGGCACCAGTTAAGTTCATCCAGAAGAAAAGTAAAAAAAAAAGGAAAAGTAGGGAGCTAAATAACGCACACACTTCAGAATAAAGACTGCTTTATTGTTCAGCAATCCTCTTTATATACATTCTGTGGTTTGTTTGGGATTAAGCTAGGAATTAAGATGTATATTATCCCCCTATACACCTTAACTTATATATATATATATATATATATATATATATATATATATATATATATACTCTAATTCTTCTCGGAAATGTAAAACTGACCATTCAATAATTCCTTTAAATTTTCTATTTCTGATTCCAGTTTTTTAACCTCATTCAAAGATAACTCTTTTTCTTTAGTTAAAACATTTAACATTTGAATTTAATTCAAGAACTTCAGATTCCAATAGTCGTATCTTTTTTTTTTTTTTTTTCATTCTGCTCACTTTCACGCTGCTTACTTTCCAGATGTTCTTTTTGTAGGGCTTGTAGTTCTGCACTAAGTTCCATGATTTTCTTTAATCTTTTTCTCAGCTTCTTCGGTTTTTTCTTTTATAGTTTTATCTTGATTTAACAAGTAGGCCTCCTTTTCCTCAAATAACTTCGCTTTATCTTGTAACATTTTTTAATTTTGTCCATCTCAGTATTCAGCGATAATGTTGCCTCAGAACTCTTATTTTGTAAAGTTTCATTTTCTCTAGTCAATTCTTTATTTATCTCTTCAAAACTGGTTATATAACGCTCTAATTCTGAAATTTTGGAAACTAATGTATTATTCTTTACTTCCAGGTTTTCTTTTTTCCTGTAATAAGTTCATAGCATCGTTTTTCAACACTAAGAACCCTTTTCTGTAAATCTTCAATTTGAAATATTTTGTTTGCTAATTCATTTTCAGCCAACGTAATTTTATCTTCCTTTTCATCCTAACTTTTCTTCAAGCTGTTATTTTGAGTTGAATAGCTATCAAGATCAACTTCCAACTGATCAATTGTTTTCTTTAAATTATAACACTCATTTCGGACTGTTGTTTCTTCATTTTTAAGAAGTTCTTCAAGTTCTTTGCATTTTAAATTATAAGCTTCTTCCCATACACTTAAAATATTTTTCACAGAATTTTCTACACGTCCTTTTTATTTTCAAAAATAGCTTTCTCTCCTTCCCTTTTTGAATGAATCTAACATCATTTCCAATTCTTGTGAAAGTAAATATTAGGAATTTGTTGTAAGGAGTGATGACCTTTGGAGTTATCTTGAAGTGGAGTTATCTTGAAAGTGCTCTAAAAGCATTAGTAGAAATTGCAGATTGGAGGGTACTGCGGACTGATCTAAAGGAAAACCTGATTGTGGCCATAGACCAAATCTGTGATTACGTAAACAATATAGCTCATATAGCACATACATAATAGAATCATTCATAATGGCAGAGTACTTAATCTTGGTCAATAAAACTTCCAAATTAAGAACATTTGGTGGACTGAGAGGTAAAAGTAATATTAATTTGACCTTAGCGAAATCTGATACTGCGCACTTAATTCATAATTGGAAAATTATCAATGACACCAACTCCTCGGATCACAACTCAATTTTCTTACAAATCTCTTCTTAATCCTATGGTAACTCACGAAACCATCAAAAAAATTATTCATAGCCGAAAACATATGCAGGGTGTTCAATATTCGATGGCGACCCCCTTTTTTTTCCACAGTTTTTGAAATTTTGAAATGAAACTTTCAGGGTCTTAACTGCATATTTGTAAATGGAACTACAAGAATTATTTAGGGCACTACTACACCACTACACTACACCACTACAAGAAATTTGTTAGGGCACCGTAAGGGTAACAGAAGTTGCACCCTTGAACAGCTTTTTTTTTCCCTTGCGTACCAACTCTGGAACGCTGGTTCTGAAAGTTAAAGGTTCACTAGACCAATAATTAGTCAATAAAAAAAAATATTGAATGCCTTTTTTTTTTTTTTTTTCCCCTTTTGAAGCATTTATTTATTAATAGACAATAGTAATATAATTCATTCAATTTCTCTCATATATCACTCTCAATTCCATTTACATTTTGTGTTTATATATTTAAAAAAAATATATAATCTGCCGTAATGTTCAAAAAAAAGATAATAAAACAAACAGAACTCTGGTTTAACAAAACAAAAAAAATTCAACCAAAAAAAATCAACTGCTAATATATATACATATTTGAAACTAATATTTATCTTTACGACAAATTACAAAATATAAGTACGTCTAAACCTTTATACTGAAGCAAACATATTAAAAAAAAAATAAACTATATATATAAATTTCTTGCACAATTCCATTATAAATACCCTGTGAAAAATGTCATCCTTTCGGTCCTGTTAATTACTAAATTTGATTCTTTTCGTCTTGGCCGGCCGCATACGAACTCTGCTTGACGATGGTCGTGGTCCAGGAGTCCCAGACACAAAAAAAATAAAGTCCTGAGTTGAGAAAAAAAAACAATATAGGAGCTATACGGCCTCCCAATGGCCGATAACCGAAAGTTTGGGTATATCTTTCGGAAATTTAATCGTAATAATTACGATTAGTGATAAAATGTTACATGACGCTCACTGGTCAACAACTGGCCACCAACTGGGAGGTATTCCGGGTTCCCTGATTAATACCAAAGTTCCTACAGTGACATTTTTAGTGTGTGATCTCCATTTGCTACGTTGCTGTAGACTGTTTAAGTATTCTAATCGCCATCTCTGTCATATGTCCTAAATTGACCTTTTCACTAACTGCCAACGAGTTAATCTGTTCACCAGGACGTCGGGGAGATCCAATTCTGGTGTGCCAACCAGCGGACCACCAATCAGGAAATGACCAGGTGTTAGAGTATCGATGTCATCCACGGATGTGGAAAGTGGGCACAATGGCCGAGAATTTAAGATGGCCTCTATGTTGGCAATGATAGTATATAACTCCTCAAACGTAAGGCAGCGCTCATGTAATACTCTTACTAAATGTGCTTTCATTGACTTGACCCCCGCTTCCCACAGACCTCCAAAGTGAGGGGAGGCTGGAGGGATAAAGCTCCATTCTATCTTTTTCATGTTGCAATGTTCGGTTATACGGCAATGTTTCAGCCGTTCGTGTTATATTTAAAAACAATTTCTGATAATTTGTTTAAATTAAATTATTTTAAAACTTTCTTTCTCAATTTCATATTTTTGGAAAAATAATCTATTTAAAAATGTTAATAACAAAATATTGTTATATTTTATATTAAATGTTAATAACAGCTATTTGTTTTCATTTGATACAATCATGTATTAGGACGTAGTATTAAGGCGAGTTGGTGGCCGGTTGTTGACCAGTGAGCGTCATGTAACACGGACGATGTTTTTTTTGTTAATTGTGTGGCTCGCCAGAACATTTTTCCTTTTTATCATTAATCGTAATTATTACGATTAAATTTCCGAAAGATATACCCAAACTTTCGGTTATCGGCAATTGGGAGGCCGTATAGCTCCTATATTGTTTTTTTTATCTCAACTCAGGACTTTATTTTTTTTTCGTCTGGGACTCCTGGACCACGACCATCGTCAAGCAGTTCGTATGCGGCCGGCCAAGACGAAAAGAATCAAATTTAGTAATTAACAGGACCGAAAGGATGACATTTTTCACAGGGTATTTATAATGGAATTGTGCAAGAAATTTATATATATAGTTTATTTTTTTTTGAATATGTTTGCTTCAGTAAAAGGTTTAGACGTATTTATATTTTGTCATTTGTCGTAAAGATAAATATTAGTTTCAAATATGTATATATATTAGCAGTTGATTTTTTTTTTGGTTGAATTTTTTTGTTTTGTTAAATCAGAGTTCTGTTTGTTTTATTATCTTTTTTGAACATTACAGATACATTTTATTTTTTATTAAATATGTATATAAACACAAATGTAAATGGAATTGAGAGTGATATATGAGAGAAATTGAATGAATTATATTACTATTGTCTATTAATAAATAAATGCTTCAAAAGGAAAAAAAAAAAAAGGCATTCAATATTTTTTTTTATTGACTAATTATTGGTCTAGTGAACCTTTAACTTTCTGAACCAGCGTTCCAGAGTTGGTACGCAAGGGAAAAAAAAGCTGTTCAAGGGTGCAACTTCTGTTACCCTTACGGTGCCCTAACAAATTTTGGTCCTCCGGTATGCCGGATGCCTTTTTTTTAAACTTTATAAAATTTATCAAATTATCTAACATAAAATTTCTTTCAGCATTAAATATTTCAAGATTCACTTACATTTTTTTTGTTAATCGGACACGAATTCTCCTGAAATAATTACTAGTCGTTATATATCGTTAGTGGTTTCTCTTTTCGTAAATTGTTATTTTCATTATCATTACTATGGCTCCCAAGGTAGATAGCAAAGCGGAGGCGCTCGAAGAACAAATTGAAGAAATCAAAGACTTATCTTCAGACATCATGGCTACCCAATCTATAGGTCTATCACTGGTTTCAAACCCCACTAAAATAAATTTGTTTAAAGCTAAATTGTCTCGAATTGATTCAACATGGGATAAATTTCTATCTATTGCCATGAAAGCAAAACGCGCAGCAGTTCAGTTGGAGAAAACGATTGAATCAGAACATATTGCAGACCTGATTTCTAAAACAAGGAATGCATTTTATGAGGCACTGGCCTCCGAAATGCCTTTTAAGGAAGGTTCAAATTCATCTTTAGTCAATAATTCCGTAGCCGAGGCACGTGACAATGCTGTTTTTAAATTGCCACCAATATCGTTACCAACCTTTAATGGTGACATTTCCCATTGGGTATCTTATAAAGACATTTTTATGTCATTAATTCATGGTAATAATAACTTATCACTAATTCAAAAATTTCATTATTTGAAAGGATCCCTGAAAGGCTTAGCTCTTCAGTCATTAGCAGCTATACCAATTACAGCAGAATCATATCAACAAGCATGGGACGTTTTATGCAAGAAGTACGACAATAAACGCGTACAGGCTGCTTATTATCTGAATAATATTTTTTCCTATAAACAAATGTCAAAGATTTCGCTTTCAGCACTTGAGCAATTTTCCAACATTGTATTAGAAAGTTCCTTAGCTTTTAAAAATCTAGGCTTAGAAGATCCAGCAGGCTTCATTCTTATATCATATGCTTTAAGGTTATTGGGTCCTAAAACTAGGGAAAAGTTTTAGTCTGAAATAGGAGGAAAAGAACTTGTCTTTGCAGAATTTGTAAATTTCATGCACAAACAATGCACAATAGCACAATCAGAAGCCTTAACTGTAGGCACCAGATCCCATTCACCTGTCTTAGCAAGGTCTAAAACATAGAAGCAAGTATTTATGACAACTACTACCTCTGAAGATATTAATTCATGCCCATTATGTAAAGGCCCACATCGTTTGTATAAGTGTAGTAAATTTCTGGGAATGACTCCCCAGCAAAGATTTTAAGAAATTAAAACCCGCCTGTTATGCGTCAACTGTTTAATTTCCAATCATACTACACGGACATGTAGGTCAACAAATACATGTAAATATTGTAACCACAAACATCATAGTTTGCTTCATTTTAAACAAACCAAGGAGACCCCTTTAAGTCCAAGATCTCATCAAGCAGCAACAAACCCAAATGGAAAAGACTCTCCGATAGAGCATGTACCTGCAACGGAAACTGTGGTCCAACCGTTCAAGGATCAGTCCCATGGTGCAATCCTTTCGGGCTTACGAAAGGAGATCCAATGGTACTATTAGGCACCGCAATTGGTAGAATTAAAGATCTTACAGGAGAATTTCATATTATTCGTCTGCTTATAGATAGTGGAGCTCAACGCTCATTTATTACAGAAGCTTGTGTTAAAAGGTTAGCGTTGCGGCAACAACGAAATTCCCAAGCTCTAAGTGGTTTTGGTAATAATCCAATTGAAGACGGGAAATTTAAAGTTGCATGCGTATTAGCCCAAGAAACAATAGTCGCCCGCAATTTCAAACAGAAGCAGTGGTTGTAAAAGAAATAACAGCACTTATGCCTAGTGTAGAAGTACGTCGCAGCGTAATCAACTATTTTAAAGAATATCAATTAGCCGATCCAGGGTTTTGGCACCCAGGGCGCATAGACTTTTTATTAGGAGCTGACCTGTTTGGAGAAATTTTGAACGGCGATTCTGTCATAACAGCAAAAGGATATCCTAATGCGATTAACTCAGTCTTTGGATGGGTTATCACAGGAAAGATTGATGTTGCATCACAACAAAATCAAGTTAATGCAATGTTAGCGGTGACACCCTCATTAAACCAACTAATAAAATTTTTTTGGAAAATAGAAGAAGCTGAGGTTCCAATACAAGTCAGCACAGAAGACAAATATTGTGAAGAATTTTTTGCAAAAAACTCATTCTCGAACAGATTCAGGAAGGTATATGGTACGTTTGCCATTTAAACACCCTTCCAAAATAATTTTAGGAGATTCCAGGAATCTACATCGCTTTTACAAATTAGAAGCTCGTCTCCTTAAATCACCGGCTCAAAAACTGGAATATTCTTCAGTATTTCACGAATATTTGGAAAAGAACTTTATGGTTCCCTTTTCTTCGGAAGATGCATATTTTTTACCTCATCATGGGGTGTTTAAAGAAAGCTCTACTACAAAGCTGCGCATAGTGTTTGATGCTTCAATGCCAACTTCCAAAGGTTCAATCAATGAAAAACTGATAACTGGTCCAAAATTACAGGCGGATCTTAAGAATGTTATTTTAAACTTTCGGAAAATTTCCGATTGCACTGACTTCAGATATATGCAAAATGTACTTACAAATTTTAATACACCCCGATGACCGCATATATCAGCATATATTTTATCGTTTTATTCCGTCAGAGAAGGTTCAAGAATACGAATTAACCAGGTTAAGCTTCGGCATGTCATGCTCTCCCTACTTAGCATTGCGGGTACTCAAACAGTTAATTAACGACGAAGGATCACCTTTTCCCCTAGCTGTTAGCGCTTTGCAGCATAATCTGTACATGGATGACATTTTAACTGGAGCTAATAATACTGAAGAAGCCTTAAAACTGCATCAAGAATTACAACAACTTTTAGCTCGAGGAGGTTTTGAATTGAAAAAATGGGCTAGTAATTCCACCAAGGTAGTCCAATATATTCCAGAAAACTTAAGAGACACACCAATGGAATTTAGAAATCCTGATGAATCATCTATAAAAATTTTAGGAATGATGTGGGACCCAAAATCCGACATGTTTTACAACAAGGTTCGTACACCGTCAGTAATTAGAACAAAACGTGCAATGCTATCCACGATAGCTAGACTATTTGATCCGCTAGGCTATTTGGCTCCGGTACTTTTTAGAGCAAAACGACTACTGCAAAGCTTTGGGAACTTAAATTAAATTTGGGATGAACCCTTGCCCAGTAGTATTAACATACAATGGGAAAGATTTATCACGGAACTCAAAACATTAGAAACGATTTGTATCCCTCGTTGCATCATGCCAAATCAAACACACCAATCCTTTATTATGGGGTTCGCAGACGCATCGGATCTGGGATATGCCGCAGCAATCTACATAAGATTACAATCATATGAATGGGAAAGTTAATACCTATCTGTTAACATCAAAGACACGCATCGCCCCTGTAAAAACCTTATCCATACTCAGATTGGAATTAAGTGCAGCGCTGCTATTAGTGACTCTCCTAAATTCATGCAAGGACATAATTTTACAACTATCTCCAACATCGACGTTTCTATTTTCCGACTCGACTGTGGTCTTAGGCTGGTTGGCCACGTCTCCACATAAGTTAAAAGTGTTTGTTGCAAACAGAGTCGTACAAATTTTACAATTATCACGGTTACAAGTACCACATTTCTTCAAATGACAACCCAGCCGATATAGCCTCGAGAGGGATATTTCCAGCCTCTCTTAAAGATTATACATTATGGTGGCAAGGACCAGCGTGGTTAGAAGAGGATCCCAACGAATGGTCCATCACACAGGCATCTCCAAAGAGTTCTGAAAATTTACCTGAAATGAAATCAGAGTCCACACTTTTGTGCCATACATACCTTGCCAAAACCTCAGAGGACGAATGGTTAAAAAACGTTTCTTCCTTTTCTAAAATTCAAAGAATAACTGCCTACATTCTGAGGTTCATAAACAACTCAAAAAAGAATTCTGTGCGAAGGACAGGCATCTTGAGCTTAAAGGAGATCCACAAGGCCACAGAAGTGTGGATAAAGTTAGCTCAAGATCACTTCTACCATAAGGAGCTTGTTTTGATCTCTAATAGAGAAGGCGACAAAACGCAATTATCATCCGTCGCACCCTTCTTGGATTCCCTTGGTGTTCTGAGGGTGGGCGGGCGTTTACAAAATAGTCCCTTAACTTACGAGGCTAAACATCCAATTATTTTACATCCCAAATCTCATTTTACCACTAAGCTGGTGGATCATTTTCATAAATGTTATTTACATGCTGGACCTCAATTACTCCATTCACTAATTAGAAGACAATACTGGATACCCACGGCAAGAAAAGTTATACGGTCCAGGATACATCAGTGCGTCACCTGCCATCGATTGCGTGTAACTTTACTCCATTAATGAACACAATACCAGTTTCTCGTTTTGAGCAAGGTCGGGCGTTCCTCACTTCGCCGGACCTTTTCTTATTAAGGAATCTTCCAGAAAAAAGGCGCCTATAACCAAGGCCTATGTATGCTTGTACGTTTGCATGAGCACTAAAGCTGTCCACCTTGAATTAGTATCACAACTTACCACTGATGCTTTCATAGCCTGCCTGGAGAGGTTTGTGGCCCGAAGAGGAGTACCTACTCGATTTTCTCAGATAACACAACTAATTTCGTGGGTGCTGATAGAAGATTAAAAGAGGTATGGAATCATTTCCGAGACCCTGCAATTCAAGAGCGTATGACCGAACATTGCATCATGAAAAAGATAGAATGGAGCTTTATCCCTCCAGCCTCCCCTCACTTTGGAGGTCTGTGGGAAGCGGGGGTCAAGTCAATGAAAGCACATTTAGTAAGAGTATTACATGAGCGCTGCCTTACGTTTGAGGAGTTATATACCATAATTGCCAACATAGAGGCCATCTTAAATTCTCGGCCATTGTGCCCACTTTCCACATCCGTGGATGACATCGATACTCTAACACCTGGTCATTTCCTGAATGGTGGTCCGCTGGTTGGCACACCAGAACTGGATCTCACCGACGTCCTGGTGAACAGATTAACTCGTTGGCAGTTAGTGAAAAGGTCAATTCAGGACATATGGCAGAGATGGCGATTAGAATACTTAAACAGTCTACAGCAACGTAGCAAATGGAGATCACACACTAAAAATGTCACTGTAGGAACTTTGGTATTAATCAGGGAACCCGGAATACCTCCCCGTTGTTGGCCAGCAGCAAGAATTATTGAAACTTATCCGGGTAAAGATGGTGTTGTAAGGATAGTGAAATTAAAAACCACAACAGGAGAATACGTGCGTTCAGTTGCTCAGCTAGCACCTTTGTTACCTCCTTCAGAGGTATGAACTGTTTGAAATTTTATTACTTAAAATTTGGTTGGCGGTATGTTTCAGTCGTTCATGTTGTATTTAAAAACAATTTCTGATAATTTGTTTAAAGTAAATTATTTTAAAACTTTCTTTCTCAATTTCATATTTTTGGAAAAATAATCTATTTAAAAATGTTAATAACAAAATATTGTTATATTTTATATTAGATATTAATAACAGCTATTTGTTTTCATTTGATACAATCATGTATTAGGACGTAGTATTAAGGCGAGTTGGTGGCCGGTTGTTGACCAGTGAGCGTCATGTAACACGGACGATTTTTTTTTTGTTAATTGTGTGGCTCGCCAGAACATTTTTCCTTTTTATCATTAATCGTAATTATTACGATTAAATTTCCGAAAGATATACCCAAACTTTCGGTTATCGGCAATTGGGAGGCCGTATAGCTCCTATATTGTTTTTTTATCTCAACTCAGGATTTTATTTTTTTTTTCGTCTGGGACTCCTGGACCACGACCATCGTCAAGCAGTTCGTATGCGGCCGACCAAGACGAAAAGAATCAAATTTAGTAATTAACAGGACCGAAAGGATGACATTTTTCACAGGGTATTTATAATGGAATTGTGCAAGAAATTTATATATATAGTTTATTTTTTTTTTAATATGTTTGCTTCAGTATAAAGGTTTAGACGTATTTATATTTTGTAATTTGTCGTAAAGATAAATATTAGTTTCAAATATGCATATATAGGGTAAAACACCCAATAGTGGACAGGTTAAGAAATTATTTCGACATTTTGAACTGTCCTGGGTTTATTTTAGCCCTCAAATGTTAGTGAGAAGTAGTTGCATATGCACAAACCCTCTAAGAAAGCAAAACTTTTCCCAAAAATGCAAACTATGAATTGGATATATTTTTAAAACTTATTATCCCGAAGGACCAATTTGCATGATTAGTGGACACATAAAATTGAAAAAAATTTGAATAGTGGACACACCCATGCGCCAATAGTGGACACTATAAATTCTTTATTGTAAGATAACTTAAGCCTCTTATTTGTACTTTATGTACATTTATCAGAATAATGGTTCATGTGGAACAATATTCTTGTCCTAAATTTGTGAAGAAGGACAGAAAATAAAAAGTACTTATGCACATATAATTAATTAATTAAATATCAAAGATTTCAACTGTAAATAAATATTCATATTTATAAGTAAATATAAAATAAAATAATAGGTATAGTAAGAACTAAGAAGTCTGTATCAATAAGAACGAGTTTCTTCAATAAAATTACCGTGGGACATCAATTGAGTTAGGAAATAGATATTATTCACTCCCGGATACCCCGAAAACTAGAGGCCTTGGAAGTTTGTACTGGGATTAAAAACGTTGACAGAGAACTGTTTCTTCGTTGTTTCGTGTTATGTGTTATGACATAATACGAAACAGATTTGGCGAACATAGGGCAAAACAGTTTCGTGTTGCGTGTTAAGGCGAGAGGTATTCGTAGAAGAGAGCGCATGTCATCCACCCCACGGTAACTAGAACAAGACGGTAGGGCTCACGCGCATCTGGGTGTGAGGCCGTGACGTCATCAGCACCAAGTCGGCCGCCTCCATGTAGGCTAAGTTAGTTTACTACTGAAGAACTACTTATAATAATTGATTTTAATGTCTTTAAAAGGTATTACAAGTACAATCGAACTCAATTTGTCTTCATAGTGATACGTCACTAAAACAAAATTGTATTTTAAAAAGGTTCAGGGGTTAAATAATAAGAAAATGAGAATCCATAATTAACTCTTTATTTTTTATTCATGTTCTTTGATTTTTTTCGTGCAGTATCAGAAGTTTCATCTTTCTTCATTGCTCTTTTCAGTTCTTTCTTTTTGTTTAGTTCTTTCATTCTTATAAAGGATTGAGTTCTGACATGTGTTGCAATAGCAAATCGTCCACTTAACTTTCCTTTTATTATACCGATCAGCTTCTTTATCACTTGAGGATTGTTATTCAAGCCATCACCGTGAAATCATTGAAAGTCATTTTCAAATTCTAAAACAATGCTTCACTTTTTTATGACGGATTTATTACAGCACCTCTTGTCAAAACTGAAACCCATTCAGAACTGTTTAGAGTTTCCAGTTTTTTTATTATATTGAAAATCAGTTTTAAGGCCTTTTTTATTAAGACGGTATGCTACATAACCAGCTAACATTTTCTGTAAATCAGTATTCTCTTTGGAATAAACTAGTTTGTTATTGGTGATTTAAGTCAATTGATCATCCAATGATTCTGCAATAGACATAAATTCTTCATTATGGACATCCTTCATTTCCAACTTGTCTTCTTTCAAGTCTCAAGTTTCACAATCTTGTACTGGTTCTGGTTCTGCCAAGTCAATTTTTTTAATAACTTCAACACTCTACACTTCACACTGCTCAACAATACAATTATCTGTTTTTAATGTATCACATCCACTTTTGCTCAATAACAGATATTTTATTCAATGTGTCACCAATGTGGGAGGGGGTGGTCGTAAAATTTTCCAAATCCTCAAATTAGAGAAAACTACGATTCCGAAACATCTTGATTACAGTTTGCTGCTAATAAATATTAATACCCTTCGGCTTCTAACTCTTGAATAAGCCCTGTAAACTTCGAATTGAAACCATAAAGCCTATTCGAAAAGGCAATAGTTCTTTTTTTACCTATTTCTCTGGCAGAAGAACAAAGATCATACAACTTATTTAAAGTAACATCCAGGTCCTGTAAACTAGTCACGTACACACTTTTTAGTTTATTAGTAGGATGGTGAGCAAGTCTCGAGTTTATTACATGTATATCAAACCCGTCGTTAATTGTGTTAATAAAATCAACTACATGGTCATTACCTCGGAAATTATATGATACTGCTTTAGCCACTGTCCTGGACAATAGATCAGCTGCTTTTCTTACATTTTGCCTTTCGCTTCCCGATACTAATAAATGATTTTCGGTTATTTTCTGTTTGTTTACTAAATCAAACAAAATATCCTTAGATACTTGCTTAACATGCTCCTCAAACGTAATACTAAATCCTTCGTCTAAAAGATGGTTTATATAATAATAATGATAATAATCCCGATTTCAAATCTCTTTCATAATTGCTTTCCAAGAAATGTTCCAAACAAATTCGCGCTGTTTTAGTGTTGAACTCATCTCTTCGCTTGTAAAAATTCTGCCATTGTTTATGATCTTTGTCTTTTGAAAAAACGTGAAATGACAATTTCAGTTTCTTCGCATTATATGATTGGTTTGTACAACCGGCAACGGCTCAACATGGCATTTTAAAGCAAGATGAATAGTTAGTTTATCGATAAAATCCGAACACTACAAACCCAACTGTCGCGTCGTAGTGACAGATACAGAACAGACTTCAAATAGCTGATTATACTAGAGTGCTGTGTATAGGGAGGGTCGGTCCACGTGACGTCATCTGACCGGCAATCCACTGCGCATCCACCTCGTGAGCACTACCGTCTTGTTCTAGTTACCGTGATCCACCCGCTTTCCGATCTTCCCAGACCCCAGCCAGCAGCAACATTATTTAACTTTGAAACTAAATACGCACAGGCCGATCATCAACTAAGTCGTTTTTCCTCTTTAATTCTTTTAATAGTTTTTGGACACTGTCCAAAAGATCATTTTTGTGAACTGGAAATCCTGCGTTTGGAACTGCTGTAATCCAAAATACCAGTTTTTCTTCGCCATCTTGAGGAAGGACTGGAAAACGCCCTATTTTATTAATTTTTGTGCCATTGATCAATCTTCTTAAACTTGTTCAAGGAAAACACCTGTTTTTTGCTACAGTTGCTAGAGGAATACCTAGTAACACATCTTAGGCAGCGTTCTCCATTTCCTATTCATCTTACCGCCACCATCCAGACCTCGATGTCATCTTTGAACCTGACAATAGATAATAAAATTAAGAATTTATAATACAATACAAATATAATAAAATATAATCGAAAGAACCATAAGTGTACAGGGGTTTTCCACTATTTAAACACGAATCTTATATCGAATCATTAGTGGACACCTAATCTTACCGCAACAAGAAATTGTTTAACGCGAAACAAAATACGGAAAACGCAAAGAAAACATTCTACTATTAGTAGATGGCTTGAATATTTGAAGTTTATCAATATTTAAGTGTGAAAAAAATAAATGTGCTCGCTTACCTCCTTAGCAAATCCAACAGGTGTAGAGCCAAGTTCAGCTATAAACAGAAGACGCCAAGTGCAAAGGCAAAGGTTGGTTTTCCCATGGTTCCTTACGCCATTCCTGGTATACCACATCAACTGTAGAAGACACTACTAACCTTGCTTGGCAAATTCAACTTGATTGGACCGCCATAAACCTTATTATTAGCATTTAAAACTCCAAGTGGCCACTATTGGGTCAGTGTCCACTATTGGGTCTTTTACCCTATTAGCAGTTGATTTTTTTTTTGGTTGAATTTTTTTGTTTTGTTAAAATAGAGTTCTGTTTGTTTTATTATTTTTTTTTTTTTTTTGAACATTACGGCAGATACATATTATTTTTTATTAAAATGTATATAAACACAAATGTAAATGGAATTGAGAGTGATATATGAGAGAAATTGAATGAATTATATTACTATTGTCTATTAATAAATAAATGCTTCAAAAGGGAAAAAAAAAGAAAAGGCATTCAATATTTTTTTTTATTGACTAATTATTGGTCTAGTGAACCTTTAACTTTCAGAACCAGCGTTCCAGAGTTGGTACGCAAGGGACAAAAAAGCTGTTCAAGGGTGCAACTTCTGTTACCCTTACGGTGCCCTAACAATTTTCATTGGAACAATATTTCTTCCACAAATCTAATTTAGATTTTTTTAACAAAGCTTGATATTTATATCTGCTTTTTAAATACTGTGATTTATGTTGCAATCTTAGTGTGTCGTTCTTCGTCTTTTGATATAAGTTTCGGAGTTTATTGGTCGTCTTTCGTAATTCTGTCAGTTGCTTGTTCCACCACATGACTGGTCATACTTTTTTTTTTTAGATTGAGAATCAGAAATTTTAAAACTCATGTAGTAAGCTTTAATAATGGATTTGTTTAAACAATTTATTGTCCTGTCTATATCGTTAGTAAAAATTATTTTGATAATTTGTTAATCTATTTGCGATGTAGTCAGGTTAGTCTCATTAATTAAAAACTGTTTTGAAAGTTGTATGTCCAGATGTTTTTCGAATTTTTCCCAGTCTGAGGTTTTATGCAGGGTATTCAATGTTCCAAGGCCACCCCCTTTTTTTTCCAAAGTTTTTGAAATTTTGAAATGAAACTCTCAGGTTCTTAACTGTGTCAAATTAAGTTTCTTTTCAAGTTATAGTCTGCTCTCCAACCTTCTCCAGTTCTTCTCCTGCGACCCTAACTTTGGAATTCCCAATGGGATGTGGTATTTTTTATGACGGATTTTGGTAGAAAATCAATTTTATACTGTTGAATTTTTTTTATCCGGGGCACCGTTTCGCCACAAATCACGAAAAAACATTTAAAGAAAATAAGCAATCTAAAACTGGTATTGCAAAAATCAAATAAACTTTGAACCAAAATATGAAATTAAGGCCTTCCCGCAACTGGTACAACGAGCGACTAGAACAGGCCGACTTAAAAAATTTCCCCCGAGAGGCTCAAATCGTCGACAAGCCCGTTTTGGTTTTTTTTTCCCTTCATAGCTTCTATCTAGAAAGAAAGACATTGTGGGAGCTCTTTACATCGTTAGATGTGAAGATTTCTACCTCTTCACATCTAATGATGTGCTAAATGCCTTTCTTTTTTTTCCGTGTTACACTTTAAGGCCTGTATGAGTGAAGGGGAGAACTTGACTTAGAGGGTGCTATGTGTCTGCAGAAGTGTTGGGGCACACCTTTTGTTGAAGTCCTTTCTCCTGAAACATTCTTAAATTATTGTTTGTGAAAAAATAAAATTTCAATTTTTGAAATAAAGATAATTAAACTGTCTTTTGCCATCGTACAGGAGGTGGTGCGGGAGTTAAACAATGGATTGTGAAAGTATTGAAGGGAGTCAAAAAATTTGATATGCCTCCGCTTGATGTATTCAGGAACAGTCGGCATATCATATATTTGGTGCAGTTCCCAGAGCTTCTTCTTCTGAAGCGACGTTTTCCTCACAATTCTTCAGAGCATGGTGTCCTAGAATGCCTGAAGACAGCGCTGTGTGCCATTAGATAGGTGCATGAACAATGGTGCGCCGTAGAGGAGTGCCGTGTCGAAGTATGGATTTGTATATAGCCAGTTTTAACCTGAGGGAGGAGAGCAGGTGGTGCAGCCGATAGGACTTTCTCCTTACCACTCGAGCTTTGTTGTAGAGGTGAGCTGAGAAGTTAAGGTGGCGATCAAGGTGAATGCCTACCAGGTATGCAAGTTTAAAATGTCGTTTATTTCTTAAAATAAATACACAGTAATTTAAAAAAAAGTATAATATATTTTATTCAAAGTACTGACCCTCGCTTTCTACACATTTTGCCCATCTCTCGGGCAATATACGGATACCATTCCAAAAGAATGCTTCATCTTTATTTGAAATCCATTCATCGAGCCATTTTCGTACGTTTTCGAAATTGTTGAAGTGTTGCTCCGCCAATGAGTGTCCCATCGATGAGAAGAGGTGATAATCAGAAGGCGCCAGGTCAGGTGAATACGGGGGTGGGGTAGGAGTTCCCAACCAAGCGAAGAAATCGTTTCCTTAGTCAATCTGGCCGAATGTGCAGGAGCGTTATCATGCTGAAGAATGACTTTGGCGTGCCTGTGAGCCCATTCTGGGCGTTTTTCGATCAATGCGTGACTCAAATTGATCATTTGTTGTCGGTAGCGCTCGGTATTGACTGTTTCGCCGGGTTTGAGAAGCTCGTAGTAGACTACTCCCTTCTGATCCCACCACACACACAGCATTGTCTTCTTCCCAAAACGATCCGGTCTTGCACTCGATGTGGATGGTTGTCCTGGCGTTACCCATGATTTTTTTCGTTTGGGATTCTGAAAATAAATCCATTTTTCATCGCCAGTTACAACTCGATGCAAAAAACCCTTTCTTTCGTGGCGTAAAAGCAGCATTTCGCACACAGTTTGTCGTTCGTCCAATTCATGTGGAACCCATTTTCCAACCTTTTGAATCTTTCCCATAGCTCTCAGGCGATCGGAAATGGCTTGCCTAGTGACATTAAACTGTTCTGCCATCATTTGTTGGGTTTGGGTATTGTCTTCGTCTAATAAAGATTGCAATTCGAAGTCCTCAAACTTTTTTGGTCGATTTTCTCGTTTTGATCAGTAACATCAAAATCACCACGTTTGAAACTTTGAAACCAACGTTCACATGTCCTGACGGTTGGAGCAACATCGCCATAAGTCTCAACAAGAATTCGATGACATTCAGATGCCTTTTTCTTTTGATTAAATAAGAAAATCATGACATGCCGCAAATGCTCTTTATTTGGCTTAAAATTAGACATTTTTAACACCAAAGAAAGGTATGATACGTCCACGTAAACGACTTAAAAACAACTGACTTTTGTAAACAAATGACTAACAAACAAAATAGCGTTTAGAGATAAGCAAATCCTTCAATAGGCTAAGAGCGCATTCTATTGGAATTAAAACGACATTTTAAACTTGCATACCTGGTAAATACAGTATTTTGTTGGAAGGAGCTAGTTCCATGCCAGCCACGTGGAGCACTCTCGGCAGTGTCGTTTTCTTCTTTGATTGGTGCGAGAACACTACGCAGTCTGTTTTGGCGGGATTTACTTTGATGTTAAGTAAGTCCAGCCATTGAACAATCTCCTTACAAGCTTGTTCGGCCTGACATAGTGGACAAGCCCGTGATGAAACTAATAAAATTTATGTACTGGCTACGGTGGAAGCGTATCCTCTTTGGAGCATTCGAGACATAGCCTAGGATACCCACTAAAGCATTGGAACGGAGTAGGCCATACTAAAACAACACCACATGAGGCCGTACCGCATTTCACTTCACCAGGCTCTAACTCCCCAAGATGCTGAGAGACTGAGGTGAAGGTTCTGTCATTAAATGGGTTTCCCTGGCTATGTCTCGAATGCTCCTATGAGGATACGCTTCCACCGTAGCCAGTACATAAATGATATTAGTTTCATCATGGGCTTATCGACGATTTGAGCCTCTCGGCGGAAACTTTCCAAGTCGACCTGTTCTCATCGCTCATCATACCACTCACGGGAAGGTCTTAATTTCATATTTTGGTTCAAAGTTTATTTGATTTTTGCAATACCAGTTTTAGATTGCTTATTTTCTTTAAATCTTTTTTCGTGATTTGCGGCGAAACGGTGCCCCGGATAAAAAAATTCATCAGTATAAAATTGATTTTCTATCGAAATCTGTCATAAAAAATACCACATCCCATTGGGAATTCCAAAGTTAGGGTTGCTGGAGAAGAACTGGAGAAGGTTGGACAGCAGACTATAGCCTGAAAAGAAACTTAATTTGACACAGTTAAGACCCTAAGAGTTTCGTTTCAAAATTTCAAAAACTTTGGAAAAAAAAGGGGGTGGCCTTCGAATATTGAACACCCTGCATAAAACCTCAGACTGGGAAAAATTCGAAAAACATCTGGACATACAACTTTCAAAACAGTTTTTAATTAATGAGACTAACCTGACTACATCGCAAATAGATTAACAAATTATCAAAATAATTTTTTCTAACGATATAGACAGGACAATAAATTGTTTAAACAAATCCATTATTAAAGCTTACTACATGAGTTTTAAAATTTCTGATTCTCAATCTAAAAAAAAAAAAAGTATCGACCACTCATGTGGTAGAACAAGCAACTGACAGAATTACGAAAGACAACCAATAAACTCCGAAACTTATATCAAAAGACGAAGAACGACACACTAAGATTGCGACATAAATCACAGTATTTAAAAAGCAGACATAAATATCAAGCTTTGTTAAAAAAATCTAAATTAGATTTGTGGAAGAAATATTGTTCCAATGAAAATAATCCTTGTAGTTCCATTTACAAATATGCAGTGGGGAAAGTAAAATACAAGAGGGACTAAAAACAGTTAGAATCCAAGGAAACGAACTCACTTTGGACTTTGAAGAAACAGTTGATTATTTACTGGACTCGCTAATTTAACAAGACGACCCAACAAAAGACATCAAGGAACAATGCGAAATCTGCAACAGATTTAATATATCACTAAAGACTGAAGGCACATTGATAAAAATAGGAAATTCTAAACATTATGAGACAGTTTAATAAGAAACAAACACCAGGACATGACAAAATCACAACAGACATACTACAACATGTGACTGCTTGTTATCCAAATCTAATATCGAACATTTACCAATTGATTTGGCTATTTGGAAGTACAGTAGAATGTCAATTATCCGAATGTTCTATTAACGGATTTTTTTAAAAATGTAATTTTAACTAAATTGATCATCTAATTACTTATTTGTATTTTTAAAATTATTTTTATTTAAAAATTAAATTAAATGAAAAACAAAATGATTTTTTTCATGAATTTCATCATGAAGGGATAAAATATCTATGTTTATTTCTCAGAAACTGCAAAAAATGAATTTCTCTACATACCTACATTTTTTTTTTTACTGAGAACTGTATACCTAATTAGACCATTTCATTTGTTTCTCTCAATATCTTCCAAGTCTGTTGGTTGGTAATAGACACACCTTCAGTCTTAAATCGTTCTTTGTGAGGTATACATCACCTTTGTGATCACTTTTTGTTTTAAAAACTACATGTCATTATCCATGCTGACAAAAAGGAAACGACGGCTCTTTTCATTTAAAGATAAAATGGAAATCATTTACATGGCTAAAAAAAGTGAATCGGTTCAGACATTAGCTAGCAATGTCAAGGTTAGTAAATCAACAATAACGAGAATACAAAATAATTCTAAATCAATCATCAGGTACCCCATAATCTTTACAGTGAGATTGCAAAACTTAGAGGCAGTTTGAGTCGTAAAACTTTGAAAAAAGCAAAAAGTGAACTTATGGAAGATATTGTTTGCACATAATAATTATTTTAAAATGAATTTTGATTATCCAAACCACCTCTGACAACATTAGTTCGGATAATCGACGCTCTACTGTATACCAAAAATATTGAAAAAGGGGCTTATTAAAATCATACCTAAACAAGACAAGCAAACTCAGACCTATAACTATCCTCCCTATTATGGCTAAAGTATAAACTGGTTAATACATGACTAATGCATTTTTTTTTAATGACATTAGAAACCATACATGACCAACAGTTTGGATTCCTGTAAAGCACCTTCAACGTACTTTATAAAATAACAAATCATATAGAATCCTCCCTGAAATCTAAATCTAACATTCTAATACTTAAGTTTCATATTTCAGGCACGTTCGATAGTGCTTGGTGGCCAATAATCCAAGAAAATCTGAGATTATACAAATGCCCTAATGACATCTATCGATTGATTTCTAATTTCTTCAAGAACAGGTCAGTTGAATTTCAAACCAATTTTTATACTACCTTCAAGCAACTGACTATAGGTTCTCCCCAAGGTTCCTGTCTCTGACCGACCTTATGGAACATTCTGATCAACACCATTTTTGACATACCTCAAAATACTTAAATCATCACTTACGCTGACATCATACTTCTAGTAACCAGGGGCGGATCGGGCCACCGGGATACCGGGAAATCGCCCGGTGGGCCGGACAGGAAAAGGGCCAGTGGGCCGGGAAAGAAATGGAAAAAGTAAATATTTACGTTTTATCGGTTATAGGAAAACTAAATCCGTATAAAAAAAAACTCCACTCGAGACTTGAGGCCCTATTTGGCCCCCTAAAAAGCGAAATTTCTTGACGTGCATTGTCTAAGTCAGAGGTGGGCAAACTTTTTAAGGGGAGGGCCGGATAAAATAGAAAAATATCTAGGTGGGCCGAAAAAATTGGACAAAACAAAGTTTTACAACTAATGAACTTTATCTCATTACACTCAACTTATATGGTACAACGGTAGAAGATCCAGAACGCAACGAGAAGAAAACAATAATTCTATTCTAGCTTTGCAGAAAATAAATTTAGTCTTATGTATAATTGTGTGTGACCATGCCGCGGGCCGGATTGGCTAGCCCGAAGGGCCGCACTTGGCCCGCGGGCCGTAGTTTGCCCATCACTGGTCTAAGTAAACACTACTTCTTATCAAGTTTTGTAGAATATAGAAAGTTTCTTAAAATCATTTCATCATTTTGGTAAAATTATAATAAAATTGTTGTTTGAATTGTAATTTATATAAAATTGTATGCTTTAGCATTTTTTACAACCTTTCGACGCCATCATAAAATGAAAGAGCGAGTATGTTTAGAATTGAAGTTCATATTGTGAACAAGGTTATCTTTTGTGGATGTGATGTGGGAGGGGGAGGGTTTGGCCCTGAGGGCCGGTCAAGAGCATTTGCCCGGTGGGCCGAAAATTCCCGATCCGCCCCTGCTAGTAACTAGCAAATTATTTACAGAACTTCAATCTCTGACCAACCAAGCACTAACATCTTTCAATAACTGGGCAAAAAGAAACATACTAACTTTCAACTTAAACTAAATTACATACATCATCTTCCCAAGAAAAGGAAAAGTTCTGAAATTAAATATTCAATTAAATTCATTAAAATTAAAAAAGGCACCAAACTTGACTTTTTAGGTTTGAAGTTTGACAAACAATTGAACTGGAAGACTCACTTTGGAATAGTTACTTTTAAAAAAATCAAAAAATATAAATGCACTGACAAATGCAGCAAAAATGATCTGGGACCTCTGTCCTAAAGCTCTAAGGGTTATCTATGATGTAGCAACATTGCACAGACTTCTGTATGGTATTCCAGTATAGGAAGCAGCAGCCTTAAAATCAGTTAATCTTAAAAAATTGCGAAGAGTTCAAAAGCTAATTGCATCAAGAATCATCAAAGCTTTCCATACTGTGTCATATAATGCTGCCTGTGTACTTGCAGGATTGATACCTATTGAGTTTAAAATAACAGAAATCTCAACAGTATATAAAATAAAAATAAACAAGGACTATCATTCAGAGATATTCCAAACAAAAACATTGAACTAGAACTGACACAAAAATGTTGGCTACACCCATTCTGTCACACTAAATTGATACAATACTTAGACGAAATTAAAACTAGTTCACATGACAAGCACAGACAAATAAACAGACAGTAGCAAAACTGAACAGAATACAGGCTGTGCTATAACCTTAGAGAAACACGAAAAATGACACAATGAACAATATCATTTAGCACCAAACTGCTTAAACAATAAGCAGAAAAATTAGCTGTTTTGAAAGCCACCGAATATATTCAACAAACTAAACATATGACAAAATCTTTAAACATTTTTAGAGACAACAAAATATTGACAGTCTCTATAAAAATCCCAAAATACATGACCCACTCATAAACAAAATTAGATTGAATTTTCATCAATTAATAAATGAGGAAATCTCTGTTAAATTATTAACATGGATCAAGGGACATGCAGGGATTTATGGAAATGTACTGGCTGACAAACTAGCTAAATTCGCATCGACAAAAGACTCATTACCTTTTGAATACTTCAACATATCTTTCACTCATCAAAAAACTTTTAGAAACGACACAACTAGATACTGGAACATACACTGGCAACAAACAAAGGACAACCAGTTCACAAAATTATACCAGGCCTTAATTTAGGAAACTACAAAAAACTGAAAAGTACACATTACAAACTGACAGAGCATGGACCTACCAAATACTATTTTAAACATTTTTATCTTTCAGACAATGGAGCATGTCACTGTGAAGGACAGACAACACAAACATTTAATCATATAATTATGTAACTGCCCACTTTTTGACAGGGACATGTTTTTTTAAAAATCATATAATTAGTGGAGGGGAATGGTCAATTTCAGAAAAGAATCTATTCAATAAACCATATTTCTGAATTGAAGAAATTTGTTCAAACTTTAAAAAGAAGATCATAGAGCATATATTGCATATATATAAAGCAGAGCATATATAATAAACTTTTTGTGTATTATTGATATATATATATATATATATATATATATATATATATATATATATATATATATATATATATTGTTATGATTTTATTTAATTTTTACTTTACTTAATCCGACCCTCTTTTACCGCTGAGCAGTGTGAGGTTCCGTCTTATACAGCCTGACTCAAGAAGCCCTGTCTTGCACCAGCTGCCTTCTACTCCAGTCCATTCCTCTTCTGTTAAAGACCTCTTTGATTCCTTCCTCCCAGGTCTTCCTTGTGGTCGTCTTCCCTCTACTCTGGTCTCATGGGTAACTCTGGCAATTTTGTCTTCAGCCATTCGCGAGACATGCCCAAAACACCTGAGTTGGTTTTCTTGAATAATTTCTTCTGCCAGCCTCAGGTCTAAGTTTGTTCTTATTGTAGAGTTCCTAACACGATCTCTTCTTGTTTTTCCCTCTATTTTTTTTAAATAGCGTATTTCCCTGGCTTGGATTTGGCTTTTGTGTTTGGAAGTGAGGGTCCAAGACTCGCTTGCATAAGTTAGAATAGGGAGGAAAGTATTCTTGAAGACCACCTTCTTTGTTGCCTTTGAGACTTCTTTCTTGTCTAGGAAGCCTGTCTTGAGGGAATAAAAGCATCTTCCAGCTGTCTTTATTCTTTCCTTAATGTCCCCATCTACCCTTCCATACTCGTTGAGATGGGCTCCCAGGTATTTAAAATCCGCCACCTGCTCCAGACGGTTTCCTGCCAGCCTAACGATTCGGTCTCCAAAGTCTCTTCTTCTCCCCATCCTCATAAATTTTGTTTTGGAGATATTTATTTCCATATTTATTATCTCCAGTTCAGCTTGGAGGATCCTTAGGTTAAACTGCAAATTACGGCAGTTATTTCCCAGTACAACCATATTGTCGGCAAATGCTAGTACCGTATACTGGACACTGAAGTTTCCTATATCCAAGATGGTATGGCTTCATCCTATTTATGAACAAAAGAGGGCTTAGGCTGCAGCCCTGTCTGATCCCCTGACCTGTCGTAAATTCTCCCGAAGTGTGGTTGCACATCCGGACTATATTCCTCTGCATTTCATACAGGCTTAGTATGGCCTTCTTCAGTCCTGTGTTAACACCATATGCTTCCAGAGCTCTTGAAATGTCTCCTTTCTGTACCCTGTCGAATACTTTGTTTAGGTCCACGATGCAAGCAAATACCTCTTTGTTCTTTTCTATAACCTTCTCGGATATTTGTCTCATGGTGAATATCAGGTCCTGTGTGTTTCTATTAGGCCGGAATCCATATTGTTCTTTCCCCAGCTTTTGTTCAAGAAGAGTCCTTAATCGTTTTTCAAGCACCTTAGAGTATACTTTGTAGGGAATGCTGAGTAGGGATATGCCTCGATGATTCTGGCATTCACGATTGTTCCCCTTTTTAAAAATTGGGAAGATGGTTGATACTTTCCAATCCTTTGGGATCACTTTCTTTTTCCAAGCCACATTGAGGAGGTGTTGGAGCATTTCATGTCCCTTCATGCCTATACATTTCAACATTTTTGGTGAGATGCCATCAATGCCAGCCGCTTTCCCCAGCTTTAGTGAGCTATTTAACTCACTTAGCTATTACTCTCAATACTTTTGACTGAAGTCAGAATCATACATTCACAAGGCTGCACAGCGCACAATTTTCAGCCTCAGATGCTGAATATCAAGACTGGAGCCGATGACACAACCCGGTTTCAAAGATATAAATTTGAGTTCCTTTGATCTTACTTGGCCAGAATCCCTCATTAGACTGCACTAGAAGCCAACTGAGAACGCCAACTCATGTCTCCCTGTAAACATCTGCTTCTAACGACTTTTCAACGGTTTTTCTAAAGACAATTTTGTATACCTTCTGTATCAATGACACTTTTTGTCTGCCAAATTTGAAGGTTTATAAATTCAAATATCACAACAATATATATATATATATATATATATATATATATATATATATATATATATATATATATATATATATATATACATATTATTTTTTTTTTTTGTTTTTTTTCATTTGCTTATTTTATTTATTTAGTTTTATTTTTGTTTGTTTTCTTTAATTTTTTGTTCTAAATATGATATAATTGACAATGAAATGAAATGAAAAATAATCTTTATTCTGGGACACCTTGTCCCCTAAGAATAATATAAAAGTACAATAAAAAGGTATTATTGTCTGGCTGCATTCATATCAGGCAGCAACTTATATAGAATGTAAATTATATACATATAAATATATAAGATGAAATTTTAGATTTAAAAACAAGTCTTCGGGTTTATATGAGAAAAACAAAAAATAAATAAATAACAAAATAAAAATATAATAAAATAAAAATAAAAAATAAAATAAAATGAAATATTCTAAAACTAATATTATTACATAATTTCGGAAGATTGATAATTCAGGAGGTAGATGAATAAATTATGTTTAAAGGAAGTGAAAGAAGGAGCATTGCGGATTGAAATGGATATGGAATTCCAAAATAAATTGTTTGGGAACGAAGAGTTACAATAATGTAACTGTGTCATTTTTTTTTTTTTTTTTTTTTTTATTCTTTTATTAATAGAAATTTACAACTGTATTAGAAAACACATCTAGTACATATGCGGTATATATGAGATATAATGACATGAATAAAACTTGTAGAGGAACTACCCAGTACTAGTACTCTGATGAATATTTACAAAAGATCACGAGGCCATCTTCTTTTCAGAAGCCTCGGAGGATTGCCAGGAATGGAATGGGAAGCAAGTTGTGCAACAAGTGGATTTGGATGAGCAGTGAGTTTATTATGAAAGGAAAGGTATCTGGTTCGTGCCAAATCAGCAACATATGGGATACTAAGGTCATTGTGGATCAATTCATTTGTGACAAAGTAAGGAGCATCTAGGATTTTTCGATGGATTTTGGATTGGAGTGATTGGATGCGGGAAGAATTTGATGGTTTGGTGGATCCCCATAACTCTATTCCGTAAGTCCAAATAGGTCTGATAATCGTCATATAGATGAGTTTTTTTGTAGTGAATCGGGAGATTTGAATGTTTGTCAAGTAGGTGTTGAAGTAGTCGAAATCTACGTGCAGCTTCTTGTCTTTTCAATCTTGTATGAGTGTTCCAGGTAAGTCTCTTTTCCAGATAAAATCTAAGGTATCTTATCTGTTCTACATTATTTAATGGTACTCCATTAAAGGATACAGGAGGACAGTATGAAGTAGGTTTTTGACGTAGGGTAAAGGTTATTGGCTGGGATTTATCTTAACTCTCCAGTTATGACACCATTCTTCAAGGGAAATGATATGTGACTGGAGTGTCTGGGATGCAACAAATGGATCATCATTGACTGATAACACGCTTTTGTCATCAGCATAGGCTGTGAGGATAGTATTAGGATGAGTTGGGATATCAGCTTTATATACGGTATAAAGGATGGAACCGAAGATACTACCTTGAGGAATACCAGAAGTCTAAGGAAAGGTGGGTGAGTATGTCGAATTATGGTTAATTTTAAATACTCTATCAGCAAGATAGGATCGGAGGATGAGGAAATATGTAGAAGGAAGGAATTGGCGAAGTTTATAAAGCAGACCTGGGTGCCATACTCGGTCAAAAGCCTGTTCAACTTCAAGAAAGACACCCGTGCAGTACATCTTGCGCTCCAATGCAGATGAGATAATGTCCACCACACGATGGCATTGTTGGATAGTGGAATGAGACTGGCGAAACTATGTCATTAAATTTTGTATTTGTTATGAGCTAAGCACACAATATCCTTATATATATGTTTAGTAAGGTTCTTGAGGTTCAGTCAATAAATAAAAACAACTATTTTGGTGATGTTTCGAGACTATATTGTTCTCATAATCATGCCCTGCAGTGAAAAAACAGGTTACAATAAAATTAGATAAGTTAATCTTGTATAACTTAAAGTTAAACATAAAGTTAGCTACAATATAAGTACATAAAAATGCGTTAAAATAATTAAATACATGTAATTACAAAATATGAAGGAGTGGGAATTTTTTTAAATCAACACTGCAAAAAATTTAATAAATCGTGCAATAAAATTATCTACAGAAAAATGTAAACAAACCGCCAAAAATAAAGTAGTAGACCTTCTTTTAATAAATGGATACCCACACAAAGTCATTTGCAATCTACTAAAACAAACAAATACTCAATATGAAATTAACAATAAAAGATATTACACTATTCCATACATACAAACACTATCAAAAAGACTCATAAAAACACTCACAAATAAACATAAAACTGACTACACTGTCACATTCAAAAATACGTCCACCATAGAAAAATTAATGATTTAATATCATCATCATCACGGGCTCTACAACCCAGTATGGGTCTTGGCCGCATCAAGGCGCCGCCTCCACTCCTCTCTATCTTGTGCCAGGGTCCCCCAAGCTCTTGATCCAACAAGGACACCTGAACACCTGAACCTCATCCACCCATCTCAGTCGCGGTCTTCCACGTCTCCTTCTCCCATCCACATACATAAAGAGAATTTTCTTCAGAGTAGAATCATCATCCATCCTAGCCACATGCCCAGCCCATCTTACCCTGGAAATTCTTATATGCTGTACCACATTAGGCTAAATATTAAATATACATCATATAAATCATTTATCCATTTATATATTACACAGAAATCCAGAAATCCATTTTGTACCTGTATCGGGGAATACCACCAGTTTTGAAAAACAAACCCTTTTAAGCTTTACCTTTTTTCTGAAAATTCCCCAGGTCATTTGTGTCCTAGAATTGTTATAATTTAGTAGTAGATACCAATAGCATATCCACCAGTAACATTGTAAGTAGTTTCCCACTCCTCCATATTTTGTAATTATATGTAGTTAATTATTTTAACGCATGTTCTTATATATTTATATTGTAGCTAACTATATGTTTTGAAATAACTTATATGATTTTATCGTAACCTGTTTTTTCTCTGTAGGGCATGATTGTGAGTACAATATGGTCTCAAAACGTTGCCAAAATAGTTGTTTTTATTTATTGACTGAACCTCAAGAACCTTATTAAACATTCAATAGTAACAGTCAAGAAGTTATCCATAAATATATTTATATATATATATATATATATATATATATATATATATATATATATATATATATATATTATTTATTTATTTATTT
Source organism: Euschistus heros (assembly GCA_003667255.2). Classification (NCBI taxonomy): domain Eukaryota; kingdom Metazoa; phylum Arthropoda; class Insecta; order Hemiptera; family Pentatomidae; genus Euschistus; species Euschistus heros. The sequence goes on from RCWM02000012.1 coordinate 5,344,789, forward strand.
ATTTATTTATTTATTTATTTATTTATTTATTTATTTATTTATTTATTTATTTATTTATTTATGAAAACTCATTTTCTGTTGAATTTTGAATATTAGTGCAGGTGTCTAAAAAAAAAAAATAAAGGTGTCATAATCAAGCTTAAACAATTTTTGTGAGGTCATACATTAGACCTGGGGCCTAGCATTAACATGTAACAGAATTGGTCTTTTCCAATTTACCAAAGATGGCTTTATTAATGCCAATTTCTGATGCATAGCATAAATTTTAGAACAATACAGTTCAGCATTGATTGTTTCACCAAGATTCAAAAAACTGTTGTTAATTAGCCCAAATGAAGCTAAAACAAAACAATAATCATTACCTTCTTTTGATGAGTTAGTGGCTTTGGAAAATGTTTTACTGCTTCTCCTTTGTTGAACGAATAGATAATCGACTTTTCATCACATTTGGCTAATCTGTCTAGAAAAGGTTTGGTTCTTTATTGGCAAGGAAGTGCAGTGCAAACTTCATAATGGTAATTTTTTTGCAGTCTGTTATGCCAGCTTGTTTACCTTTCTGATTCCCTTAAGGTCGTCAATGGCAGCTGATTTGCTGACTGAGAGATTCTTTGAAAAATTTCAAACAGTTGTCTTAGGGTTTTCTTTGAAAAAAGCTCTCAGAACATTTTCATCAAGTAACTGAGTCCTTCTGCAGCCTTCCTTGCCTTCATGGCTGAAATAATTCACCTAAAATTTTTTTAAATCGTTAAACACTGCACTCACTCATACTGCCATCACCCCACAGTTGGTTAATCTTTCTGGCCGATTGGTCTCCATTCCGATCGAGTTAAAACTCATTAAAAAAAATGAGGCCAAAATCAAGCTTTGACATCTTAGTATAAACTGGATTATATCCAAGCAGTGATATGCTACAGAGGTAAACAAACATTTTTGTTTTCAAGGGGATTAATAAATGAAGACATCCATACCATGAAATAAATCATCAAATGTAAACGGTTTATTATCTAGAGTTAATGTAATGTAAAAATATGTAATCCTGAATTCATTTCTAAACTACCCAATATTTAAATAAAACCGAAAAATAGTTAAAACTATCCTAAAATTATTATATATCCAGAAAGTTATGCACCTATACCCTCAGAAAATGATGTATTTCTTTACTAATTTTATTTTTCATTAAATTCTTATAGAAAATACCTATTTAACAAACTTCCTCAAGACAATCACAATGTTTTATTTATAGTATTATCTATATTTATGGTAATATTTATTATGTAAATCACCATAAAACAGCGTGACTTTGCACCAAGTTCACTAAAAATTTTCAGTCGAAGAAAAACTGTTTTGATGTCTAAATGAAGGATATTTTATATTTTTGCTTCCTTACATTAGGATATAAAATATAAAATATCCCTTTAGAATATAAAATATCATTTAGAAAACAAAACGCTTTTTCTTCGACTGAAAATTTTTAGTGAACTTGGTGCAAAGTTAACTCACTGGTGCAAAGTCAGGCCATTTTACAGTACTTATCGACTTCAAAACTGAATATTTATTTACAAATATTAAGTTCTCTCACTCTTTTTAACAAAAAACTACAACTTCAGCAGAAAAGATAATCTAGTCCTCTTAGGTTCCTTATCTACCTTTAACTATTTGCTGAGTATAGGAAAGATCTTCAGAAATAAGAAGTTCACAGCTACAAACGACACACATCTGAAATTACAAGATCAGCACCTATGAAGCTATAAGAACCCCCATCAAGAAGTTGATGTGTCTTTGGCCCTTTATCTTTACCATTCCTTTGTCACTATTCATTATTTGTCTGTAGTTGTTCAGATATATAAGTAATCATTACATAAAGTTTTTTTTTTTTAAAAAAAAACTTAAAGTTTCTTTTTATTTAACTATACAACACAAAAATATTATTAAAGTAAGTGCATTACTTACAAAAAATTAGATTGATCACTATTCTTATGTGGTTAATTATTTATGTTACTCATTTATTCTTAGATTAAATCACTTGTTCCTCACTACTCTTCTACTTGAGTGAATATCTAACTCAGTAATTACTAAATAATCATTGTTAGGTTCACATAGTGGGACTAATAAATATTTTACTTATTTTGCTCTCCATGTCTTCTTTTGTGCTCCTCCATAGAATCTCTTCTAGTGAAAGTATCAGGAAATTATTGTTTGAAAAAAAATTTCACTAGTTTTATTTCTTTTTAGTTATGATTCATTTTTTGCATTTTTATTTTTTTCTGGATTTACTAGCTTGATTAAAAGTAGATCATTTAATTTCTTAACGTATTTATTATCTAACTTATTTCTTGTTTATTGAGTAACATTTAAATTTATTTTCTTTAGGGATGTGTTATTTACGAAACAGAGACTGTTGATGGAAATGAGTTACATCAAATGTTTGAATTCAGTCCATGCTTATTTATTCAACATGAAAGATTTGAAAATAAGTGCTTTGATAGTTTTAATGAAGCTGTTGATGAATATTTTTCAAAAGTGGAAAGTCAGAGAATGGAACAAAAGATTTTGGATCAAGTAAGTGGAATTTTTTTTCTATTATATTATTATTATACAGCCTAAAAAAAAAATGTAATTATCTGCAGACTGTTGTCATTATAACTGGGAGAATTTTAGGAACTAATTGCACATTCAGTTTGTTATAAATGTTATCCTAAACATTTTTTTTTCATATTATTGATTTTCGGGTAATCTAATTAAATTATAATTCACAAGGGAACCTTTTGACTTGTAAGTCACAGATTTGAATGCCGATTTTTGTGTGGGTAATAGGGACTTGAAGTAGTACAAAACTAGTGCCACAGCCGTCCATGAGCATTGGGAGCTGAGAAAAAAATAAAATATCAAAATCACGTTTTATTTATTTCCCAGATCTCAGTCAAGATAACAAGATAAAGAAATGATTCTTTCACGTAAAATTGTAGTTGTTTAGAGATTATTCATTTGAAGAAAGATAATCTAATAATAATATCAGGTTTTGTTTTAAACATAAAATCCTGCATTATTTTCCGGGTAACCCAATATCTTCCCCTCTATCAATTTTGCTGTAAATGTTAGATCCCTTAGTGTAGTATATAGAGCTCTTTTTTTAACCAGAACCTGATATTATTTTTAGATTATTCATCTGAAAAAATATCTAAATAGCGAATTCGGCTGAAATAAAAAATTAATGGTTTTTTTTTTTTTTTTTTCAAAAATATAGGTGAGGAAAATTTTCAAACTAAAAACTAATATCATTTTCAGATTCCTTCTCTCAAAAAACATGTAGAAACCAAATTTGGTCGAAATCAAAAATTAAAAATTGTTTACCTCCAAGGTTTTGTAGGATTTTAGAAGGCAAGAGGCTGTCAATTTGTTAATAAACGTAAATAATTTGCAGTCTCTTAACAGATTTTGCCACCAATTGAAACCAAATTTTAAGGGCCTGTAGGGGTTAAACGTCTGTTAACGTCCTTGAAAGGGTTAACAAAATTTTTTTGGGGGATTTTGATAAAATTTTACATATAAGGGTTTTTTTTTTTGTCATTGAATCAAGATTTGAGGTCAGTTTTCGATGAAAAAAATTTCCCACTTATCGGTAAAAATTTATTTAAAAATTATAAAAAATTAAAATTATTATAAAAAAATTAATAAATTATTTTTTTTTAAATATTAAAAATTTCCAATTGTTTAAAGCGTATTTCATTTGAATTTTGTCATTTTTATGGAGTTTTTGAGCACCCTAAAGCCAGGTCATGTTTGAGCATAACAAAAGTACTTGCATTTCGAATAGCATACTAAACTAATATTTTTCGTGAAAAAATCATTTCTCAATCTTGACTAAGAGCTGAGAAAAAAATATAAAACATGATTTTCATTTACTTTAAATGTTTATTATTATACAATATATTAAATCATGAGAATAAAACCAAAAATAGAAAAATAATGGAAGCAATTTATATAAATAAAACAATAGACCAGGCAGTAAACTACAAAACAGATACACATAAAATTGGTACAAGCTATGCTAAATTAATAGATAGACTGAAAATATAAATAGTCCATATAAGAATAAAATCATTAATAAATAAAAGTAATAAAAATGTAAATAGTAGTGACAATACATCTAATAGAATGGAAATGGAATGGTAAAATAGGAACCATATTAAATAGGCCAGAATGTTGACAATAAATAAACAAAACAATAATTGAACATTGCCCAGTGGTGTCAGTGTAGAAGAGATGACCAAGTGAGAATATCACAGTGTTAGGTAAAAAACCAAAAATTGTAAAGTGATGTAATAATATAGTAAGGAATTGTAAAATAACATAATGATTGTAGAACCTGAAGATGGAGCAACAGACAAGCTCTGAAACATGTAGTATAAATGAATAAAAGCAAATGGGGAGTTATGCCTTTTTAATATAATAAGTGATTTTCATATTTTTTTTTTCCTCGCCCTTAATACCCATTGATTTGGAGGCTATAACTCTAGTTTTCCACTATTATAGGTTCCTACTACCACACAAAAATCAGCATTCAAATCTGTTAGTTACAAGTCAAAACGTCCTCTTGTCAGTCATTTTCTCTGTTGAAAATTTATTTTTTTTATTTATAAGAGTCTGATTTTAATTTTAATCTTAACTTCTGAATTTTACACTATTTGAATTTGAGTCATGACCTTCCTACATTGTTTAAATATTTAATGCCATAGTAATCAGTGAGTTCCTGTATAATTAAAATCAACGCTTCTAATGTTTATCTAAACCCCAACTGTCCAGCAATTTTCAAACAATCTTTCATAGAACTCACTGGAAACTTGATATTTAAACGTGCTCTAGTAAAAAACTTAGAAAAAAGAATCAAATGCTTCATTGTGAATAATACAGCAGGATTTCAAAATAAATAGCATTTCTTAGCACTGGGTGGTGTCATTTTAATGCTTGATCTAGATTTATGCTCTCCTCACTGTACATAATTAATTAGAACATATGTTCACTTATCCCAGGTAAGGCTGTTTGAATAAGTTATATAAGTAAAGTATTCATAAATATTGGGTTTTTTAAAACTAGTAATTGTAAAAATTATTTATGTTACTATTGTATAAAAAAAAAAAAAAAATATATATATATATTTTGTAACTAAATTAAGGGATGTAACTAAATTATGCCACATTTTAAAGCCCTACAAGATAGAATTAAAACAACAAAATGCTTTATGACTATACTTAACCAAAAATTATAATTTTTAAATAAATATGCATTAATTTTATTACCATATACTTCCTCAAATATTATTTTCAAAGTCAAGATTAATGCACAAATATGCTTTGTCAATTAATAGTATTTTATTTCTGTAAAATAATTGAAAAATAATTTATTAGGTTGCAAAGTTTATTGTTAATGTTTAGTGTGTGAAACTAAATATATATTACCTTTTTTTATATATATTAAAGTGCTGTAGTATAAAATATTTATATGTGTATATTGGAGTAAATCACATGAAAATGTCTATATTAAAACTAATATAAGGTATAATAATTTCCCAAACTGTGATTATACCTGGAAAACCTCATTCATCTTCACTACCACTCTCGCGAGGAGTCCCCCAGGGATCTTCTCTTTCACCTACCCTATTTTCTATTTATGTTAACACTTTGACTGCGGAGTACTGCCCCAGGCAGTAGTGGGGAGGTACCTGGTGTGGCGGGCTACTGCCCTGGGCAGTACCCAGTCTTATTCTTCTTATAGCCTTGTCAGGTCTCTCGCTTTCCAGTGTTCACATTGATAATCTGCCCCGCTATTTGCAAGTGTTCAGTGATTTAAAAATTGCTTTCCGTTTTTAATTTTTTCTTATTCTTTTTTTTTTATCGCAATTTGAATATTCAGTTACGTTAATACCACAAATTAAGGTAAGTTGATTTTCTATTCAAATTTAATGTGCTTTTATAGCAATGTTATTGATATAAACAAGATATCTAAATATGTGATGACAATTCTAGATAGAAAATGAGCAATAAAAGGAAATCCGGAGAAGAAAAAAAAAAAGAAGAAGAACCTAGCTCATCTAGAAAACGTAAGTTTCAATTTTTTCTTCTTTAAAAATTATAGTCAAATTGATAATTGTGTTTTATTAATTATGTTTAAATTTATTAATGTGTACAAAATAAACTCGTAGGTATCACTTTTGATGCAGAATCTGTTGATAGAGCAATAGATGATATTACTCCTAGCACATCTAAAATTACCTCAATCTGTAAGTAAATTGTTCTTTGCATGCTGTAGTTTGTTCTAAATGTATTTTAATTTTTTTTTACAGTTTTTATTAAAATACTTATTTTAAAACATATTTTATAGCTCCACCGAATGTGGGAGGCCATCAATTTTCAGCACATTCGTCTGAAAATAAGCCTTGTAAGTATTAACAATAGAAATTTTATAAAATATTATATAGTATGGTCTGCTGTTACTAATTTTTTTTTTTAATTTTTATAGCAATTAGTGGTATTGCTACCACAATTAAAGAAAAGTTACATAGTGGGCAGAAGATTCCAGTTTCCGAGCTTGACCAGTTAGCTGGAAATGAAATACTTGATGTTTTTAGTTCGGGGGAAGAAGAAATTTCTTCAGATGAAGATGAATCATGGGTCGGATCTTCCAACGAAGAGGAAAGCGATCCAGATGAAGAAGCAATTTTTGCTGAACATGGTACAGCAAATGTACCAACTTCAGCAATCCCAGGTACTTCTAAACAACCCTCTATTAGCCCTAGGTCTTGGAGTACCGTTAGGCCAGCTGTACCTCCTATCCCTTCAGGTAAAAGGAGGCAACTAAAAATTTTACCTGCCGATAACTCTCCTTACCAATTTTTTCGGTTGTTATTTACAAATGAGTGGGTTGACTTAATTGTCAAGGAAACAAATAATAATGCCGAAGAGATTCTGTTCAAAAATCCTTCCCCTCGAGCAAGGGTTACAGATTGGAAACCATTAGATGGGGAAGAGTTTATGGTATGGTTGGGATTATTTTTTTCAATGGGGATTATTAAAATTAATAATATTCACGAATATTGGCGGACAGATAGATTTTTTAATTTGCCCTTTTTTAGAAAAAATATGAGCCGCGACCGCTTCCAAATCATTTTGAGGGCGTTACATTTTTCCCCTGTCGTAAATTCGGAAGAAGCTCCTACGGACAGATTGTACAGAGTTCGCCCAATATTGGATCTTTTCCACAAAACCATGGAAAATGTGTATTATCCGGGGAAAGAATTGTCTCTAGATGAGTCCATGATTTTGTGGAGAGGTAGACTTATTTTCCGACAATACATCAAGGGAAAGAAGCATAAGTACGGAATCAAAGTGTACATGCTAACTGAGCCAAATGGCATTGTAAATAAAATGTTAATTTATTCCGGAAAGGGACAGACTGTAGGCGATAAGGGGCATGTGAATTGCGTAGTTAGCAATTTGTTGGAAAATTATAAAGGGCAGGGGCACTCATTGTATGCCGATAATTACTTTACCTCAATAAATATTGTCCAGCAATTGCTGGAAGATAAAATATATTGCACTGGCACATTGCGGGCAAATCGCAAAGGCAATCCACCAGAGGTTGTACAAAAAAAACTTAAGCAAGGGGAAGTTGTTCAACAATTTACTGGGGATGCGGTGTGTGTATTGAAATGGAGAGATAAACGGGATGTCTTGGCAATTTCATCGGAACATACCGGTGAATTAGTAACTGTAAAAACTAAAAGGGGAACGGAAAAAAAAAAAAAAAAAAAAACCGGAGGCGATTGTAGAATACAATAAATATATGGGAGGGGTAGATAGAGTAGATCAGCTACTCAGTTATCAACTGACCTCCCGAAAAACTGTACGATGGTACAAAAAAGTGGGCCTCCATATTCTCCAAATTTTACTTATTAATTCTTATAATTTATATAAATTGTTTTCCACGGAAAAAAAAACATAATATCCACGATTATAGGCTAGCGGTTATCGATGGGCTAGTTCCAGAAAAAGTGGAATGTACATCAACAAGTACAAAACCAATGCAAAGCCATTTCCCGGCATTTTTTCCTAATTTAAAAGGACAAAAAAAAAAATCAAAAAATTGCCGCGTTTGTTCCAAAAAAGGAATAAGGAAACAAGTAGTAATTTATTGTCCTGATTGCGAAGAAAGCCCTGGGCTCTGTTTAGAGAATTGTTTTAGGAGTACCACGGGATAAAATAGTTTTTTTTTTTTTTTTTTTTTTTTTTTTTTTGTGTAAAATCTATAATTTTTAGTAGCCGTTTTATTTTTATTTTTTTTTATTTTATTTTTTTTTAATAGTGAATAGTTATTAACAATATACATTTGGTTGAGTTTTATATATTTCTAATAGTGTTATTTACGTAGTTTTTAAGAACGTAAAGTATGTTAAATTTTATGTATATATATATATATATTTACATCTTAATAATGTACAGTAGATTAAGTTGTATAAATATATTTGTTGTGTCATTCATGTTTGTTTTAAGAATGTATTGTAGGTTAAGTTTTATATTTTTAGTGTTATAACGTTGTTAATAGAGGGAAATAATTTGAATAAAATTTATAAAATAAAAATATATTTTAAAAATGTTTACTAGTTCTTTCCTTTTCCATATTAAAAATAGTTTGATACCATTCAATTGAATGATATAAAAACTCATTTCCATTTTATTTTCATTAAAAATGTGTTTCTATATAATATAGAGTAATATTATTGGTATATATAGAGTAATATCATTAATTATTATATACATAAGACATAAGATATTCTAACATTATATATACATAAGAGATATTTTGAACTATACTTATAAAAAGAAAAATTTTAAAATAAATGTTTAAAACTATTTCCTTTTTTCATAAAAAATAATTAAATATTTTAAAAATAATTTCTTTTATTCTTTATAAAGTATTTTAAGCAGAATGAAACTGTATAAAGAGCAGTTTATAAAAAGCGCGTAAGTTGTACTAGACTTGTATTGCGGGTTGCATACCCTATGGTATTCGGTGTGGCGGACTACTGCCCAGGGCAGTAGTAACTTTCTACGTATTTTTTTATCACTAATTTAGTTTTAATGCTGTTATTAGCATGTTTCAAAGCAAGATACAAGTTTATAAACTAAATTAAAGAAAAAAAAATTTCCCGCCACCGGCGATATTAGTATAATTTAATGCCCAGTCAAAGTGTTAATGACTTACCGAATCGCATCCACTACTCCCAATATCATCTTTATGCTGACAACTTGCAAATATATTTATCCTTTCATCCTTCAAATATGCTAAAGGCGACTTGTAAGCTACAGAAAGTCAAATAGCATTAACCTTTGGGCAGTAGAGAATAAATTAAGTTTGAATCCAGAAAAAACAAAGGCTATCCTCATTGGGTCAAAACCTCACCTAAAAGCTCTTCCCTACTATCCACTGCTTTTCCTCAAAAACCATCCAATTCATTTCCAAAATTCCATTAAAAATCTGGGAATAACTTTCGATCAACATCTTGCTTGGAATAACCATATTTCTCAAATCACGAGGAAATATATTTTTATTCTTAAGCAACTTTCACATTACCGTGATTTATTACCATTAAGCACTTCGAAAACTTTTAGTATCATTACTCATTTTTCCTAATTTTGACTACGGATGCATAGTATATGGAGGACTGTCTGATGAGCTCGAGATGAGTTTTAAAAGAGTAATGAACTGTTTTATTAGATTTATTTTCGGGATCTCCAGGCGTTCTCACATATCTGACAGGTATTCTGAAATTGGGTTGCTTTACCCTAGTTTTCGACATCAATACTTCTTGGGTGCTCTCATATTTCAAACCTTGAAAACCAAAAACCCACCTATATCCATGACCTCCTTACTCTGCTCTCCTCCATTCACCTCTTAAATACTAGAACCCAACCCATCAACCTATACACTCCGGCGCATCGAACTGCATCCTTCGACAAATCCTTTATTATCCGTGCTTCCTCTTTATGGAATTCATTGCCCATCACAATTCGAAAAAGCTCCACTCTTACTTCCTTTAAACATCATTTATTTCTTTACCTTCTTAATTTTCAATCTTCCGAGCTAATGTAAAACATGAATATTTATGTAATATACATTATAATAGTATACATAAGATGTATCCTTTTACAAGATGTCTCAGTTATTTTGTAACACATAATTTAACTATTAATCAATTTTTATTATTATTATTTATTATAATTAATTATCAAAGCCAGATGATTGTCCTATGTACTGTAATCATATGTTATTCTTAGGGGACAAGTAGTTCCAGAATAAAGTTCATTCTCTTTTTTCTTCTTATATATTGCACAGTGAGTACCTCTTAGTGTAAAAAAAAAAAAAATTGGGTGAAACTCGATCAAAAATAAAGAAAAATCTTAAGACTTTACTTACCTTTCTATTCCTATCCATTGCTGATATATGATAATTCAAAGACTTTTTTGAGGAAACACGTTTTTTGCTATAAAAGCTGTAATATCTCCACTTTGTTTTAAATATTTTTCAAATTTTGACCACATTTTCCGGTTTAGCAATAAATTTTCTACAAGAGCAGGGTACATGTAACCTTGAATTTTACAAACTGGAACCTATAGAACAGCTTGATCTTAACTTTATTTAGGCAAGTTACGTCTTATATTACTTCAACGCTCACTGTTTTTTGAAAAAATCTATCCAAAAACTGCAAATCTCACAAAAACTTGCAAATTTAACCAGCTTTCAAATGATATGTTAAAAGGAATGATTCTGTTTCGATTTCATGGAGAAATTTACTTTTATAACCCGAAGTTCAGCAAAATATGATTTTCCAACACCATGGTGCTCCTCCACATTAAACCCCACATGGATAGGTAAGAAATGCCTTCCTCTGTAAAAATAAAAACAGATGCATCCATCCATAGAATTAACCTCGAAAAGTGCTATTCTTCCATAGACTCCATGGTTGACATCCTCACAACTAATTTCAAAATCCTCGATACATTTGTTCCTCTTAAAACCTCCACCACCCGGGCTGGACCATGGTTGTCTCAAGAAATCAAAGATCTCCAGCGAAAGCGTGAGGCTGCAAGAAGAAGATTCAGAAGGACGATTATCTAATGTTCAAAGTGCTCCGCAACTTGGTATAAACAAAAGTCCGGTGTGCAAAATCTTCCTACTTCCATGAAACCTTTTTATCCGCTCCCAATCCTAAAACAAAATGGCAGCTCCTTCGCAAACTTTCCCTCCATAATCCCTTCGGATCTTCAACCTCGACCAACTTCCCAGTTTCACCTAACGACCTAATCATCTATTTTGTATCGCCATCTCTAACCACTTCCCCCTTCCTCTCAGCCAGTATCTTACTCGAAACACCATTCAATGCAAATCATTTTTATTTTTCCTGCACTACCCCTTCTGATATCATTTCCTCTGTCATGAAATCCCACACCAACTCCCTTGGTCCAGATGGTATCTCAAATAAACTTATAAAATTATGCCTCCCAGAACTTACGGCGGTCCTTCTTTTCATCTATAATATCTCCCTTCAAAATTCTGTATTTCTTTCCTCCTGGAAAAATTGAAGATTTCCTTCTAATCGATCCCCTTCAATCTGGTTTTCGTCCTGGTTATTCTACCCAGTCCACACTAATCAAAATCACCAGTGATATCCATGCCACAATAGACGAAAAAAAACTAACCGTCCTTATACTCCTCGATTTTTCTAAGGCTTTTGATTCCTTAGACCATAATATCCTTTTTTCCAAAATGAAATCATTCAACTTTTTCTACAGCGCCCTCCTTTGGTTTCATTGACCATTCTATCCTATTTTCAAAACTTAAATCTTTGAACTTTTCCAACAACTCTATCCAGTGGTTCCATTCTTTCCTCTTCAACCGTACCCAAGCAGTCAATCCCTAACCAACCCTTGTCAGACTTCCTATCTCTTTCCTCTGGAGTAGCCCATGGCTCCAGCATATCACCTCTCCTCTTTAATTCCTACATTAACGATCTGCCTCAGTCAATTCTACACTGCTCCCATCACCTTTATGCAGATGGTTGTTCCTTCTACTCCCGATTCATTGATCACGTTCCTCTGACCTATACTTGCCTTTCCAACGAACAGCTTTATACCAGCCTTTCTTCCTAGTCCAATCCATTACACTATGGAACACTCTCCCGCCTGAAATAACACATGCACCTTCCTTAAGCTCATTTAAAACACTCCTTTTCCAATATCTCCTCTCTTCCCAGTCAGATGCCAGTCCATATGAACAATAATTAACATTAAATTTGGTCAAATTGAAAAATCTGATACCCGTGAATTGGTTGATAAATTTTCTTTTATTTAATAATAGTCCTTTATTTTTTCCATAATGGTACACAATCATTTGTTTTATAAAAATTCAAATTTCTTTTCACTTTAAATGTTTTTCCTATACAATGAAATATTATCTATTAACTTGACAATTCATATGCGTATGGTTGTGTGTATGGGTATGTAAGTAGATGTGTGCTGTATACATAAATATATATTGTGGTATCTGTAAATATTTTCTTCATTCAATGTACATATAGACATAGTTCATTCTCTGTATATATCTTTTCTTATTTTCTCATGGTTATTTTTTATTTATTTATTTATTTTAGTTTAGTTTCTCCTTCTTATGTTATCATATCTACTTAAGTTCTTTAGAAAATTATTTACAATTAACTGTATTTTCATGTCTCATGTTTCTCATATATAAATACCTTTGTATGAAAATATGCAAGCCAGACCATTGTACTACCTTATGATACAATTTTGGTATTGTTAGGGGACAATACGTCCCAGAATAAAGATTATTTTTTTTACTTCAGTCATTCATCTGCATTCAGGAGCCAACGGCAAACTTGTGGTCTATTTTCATTATCATTGGGTTTTTAATCTTACATTGAAAACCTAATAAAATAAATTCTAAATAATGTTAATAAATAAATAAATCTAATAACAAAAATCCTTCGATCTGGTGTCGCTTTATTGACAGTTTTCCTTTATTTTCTATTAAACAATAAATTTACACTAAGAGGTACTATTTACTATTTTATTTTTTGTTCTATTCAGAAAATTTCTTTGATTTACTTCTTTATGTATTATATTTTCATATAGTACATATTTCACATGTTTTTTTGTTGTTTTTTTTCATCTATGTTCAAATATTTTTCATTCATTTCATTTTTTTTTTTTTTTTTTTCACTCTTTCTTTTTTTGTCTATTTAAATGTAGTAAACTACAATATACGATAAGGTATATACATTTTCTTGTTCCTTACTTTTATTTTTATGGGGCAATGTTTTTGTTCAGAATGAAATTTTCTATTCTATATTATTCAATTATACATTTAATAGAGTGGAAGATACAAGAAACCAAATCATGGCATTAAAGGTTCCATTTTTTTTTTTTTTTTTTTTTTTTTTTACTTGGTTCAGCCATCTTATGGGCTACGATTACACAGCTTTCATCATTTTTTCAATTTCTCTTTCTCCTTCCTGTTTCACCAGTACTCCTTCATTCGTTGGCTTGTTGGCGCTCGTTCTTCTGCCGAAAATATTCTGTTCCTCCTCATTCTTTCCTCAGTCAAGACTTGCTTGTCTGCAATTTCTTTCGCCATGATCCCAAATTTTTTCAAATCCTGATGTACTTCTTTCATTTTTGTACTTTATATCAGAAAAATCATACAGAGCTATTTAAAAGGAATTAAATGAATTCATTTTACTTTTGTTATTAATTGATTATTTGGTTTTAAGGGGAGTGGATAATCAGCCCACTACCCCTGATTCAGGTGGAAGGACTGCCTCCTCTTAGTACCCTAAATGCACTCCCCAATGCAGGGTGGCTAACTAGGAGAGGTGACCCTTGGCTATTTACTGTTAGTGATGTTTGTAAACAATAAGGGGCTATGATGTGCTGATTATTGAGCACTGTGTGAGTGTTTAAGTATTAGTGTTTCTCCAACCTGGAGATGTATATTTTTCATTTTTTAACTAGCATCTTATCTTTAAATTTCTTGTATACTTTTCAGGAAAAAGAAGCGATGAAAAAAGTAAATAAAATTCGCGAAGACCAATCTTCAAGACTAGAAGAACTGTCTACAAAACAGCAATATAATAAAAAGAAAGCTGAACTTATTATAGCTAATGCCTCTGTTGTTAACCAAGCCATAAATGTTTTAAGGTCTGCCATAGCATCACAGATGACTTGGAGAAGTATAAAAGATCTTGTTGATGAAGCAACTCGTTTAAATGATCCTGTTGCCTCTTTAATTACATCTATAAAATTGGAATTCAATCAAATATCCATGCGATTAAGGTAAATTAATAATTTTCAACTTTCATATTATATTAATTCATGGATAGCTTTACATAGTTTATGGTTGCTGTAGTGTATCTAAACATAATTATATCTTTACCTCGGAGGTACTATACACTAAGCCACATTTCCGTAACTGTACAGGAAAGCAGTTTAAAGAAAAAAATATTTCATTTCCTGAACTGTTTATTATACTTATGTGTACGAAATAAATCTTGACTTTCCCATCCAGGCCAGAATAGGTTGGTAACCCGTCCTTCCTGTCCTAATTGGAGTACATAAGGACGTTATGCCCTCCCCGCTCCCTATTCTATACCTCTTTATAAAGGGAAAAAAGTTGAATAAGAATACGTAATAATATATTTTTGGTAAAAAAAGGACATAGTGTTCTGTACCCCCGGGGTACAGAAATTGTAAACAGTCTACAAGAATAATTTGAAATATTTAGGTCTTGGTTTCAACAAGTTTGGAACAAATAATTTATAAAATCTTTTTAATTTATGTAAAGAAGTACTTTGAAGTTGTTAATGGTGATATCTATTTCTAACTTCTGAAAATATCTTGGAATTAAAGTGATAAGTATTACTTAATATATTAAATATAAATTAAAATCAACTTTCAGTTTAATTTTCAGACTAATACTTTTAAAGATATTTATAACATATTATATTGTCTTCTTTGTTTATTTTTTGTTATGTATATATATATATATATATATATATATATATATATATATATATATATATATATATATATATATATATATATTAGTTATATATATATTATATTATATATATATATATATATTCAACTTAACAAATGGTTTCACAATGAATATATATATACACATCATGAAACGATTTGTGAAGTTGAATAGCCTTATTTTTCTTACACTATTTTACAAACCTGAGCAATAATAATATATTTTTTATTTATTTTAGCGATCCCTTTGCTGAACCAAATATGAACCAGGAGTCTATAGAAGTAGATCTTGATTTGTCATTGTCAGCTTTTGCTAATGCTAAAAGGTTAATATTTCATGGTTTTATCTTTATCTCACTTAAGTTATCCTTGAATTATTTCACATCTACCTTTTGTATTTTTAATTGTATTCTCAATTAATCTGTCTTTTTAAAGTATTGAAACAATTCCTCAATTCTTGTTTTCTTATTATTAAAATATTGATTGATAAGAACAGAGTTCTTAATTTGTATGTGCTGTAACAGTCTGCTATGAGGTAATAACTTTTATTCCAGTTCTACAAAAACTTGGTCTTGATTTATGGTTTATGAAATCCTCTACTCTTTCATAAATAATTATGATTACAATCGTCTATTCTTAAACTCGCTCATAGAAGTCATCTCACTGAAGTGTGTTTTCTTCTTTTTCAAAAGTTACTAGGCTTTGTGAAGGGGACTTGATGGCCGAGTGAGTTTGGGCGAGGGTCTCAGTGTGCTCGGTACTGATGGTCATGGGTTTGAATCCCACCTGGACTGGTTAAAATTTATTTCATGGCGAACCCGTGAATAAATCTTGAATTTCCCACCTGGGCTGTATAGGACTTAAATGGAAGTCTGCCCCCCCCAAAAAAAAAAAAAAAAAAAAAAATTAAAGAAAAAAAAAGGCTTTGTGAAGTCAGGTCCACCAATCATTCCATTCTCTTGCAGCTATCTTCCAGTTGGGAAATCCCCGTATGGATCATGCATCCATAGCTACACCAGTTTAGTTTAGGTCACCCCTATCATATTTCGAACTGAATATTTTCCTCAAGAAGCGTTTTAGGTAACTCATCTGCATTCATTCTAGCCACAAGCTCAGCACTCCAAAGCTTTCTAATCTTGACAAATTGGACAATGTTGCAGTCTTTGAAAACCTCAATCACTTCTGCATTAATTTGGATCCTCCAAGTAAGATTGTTTGGATTGAAGACTGCTCCGTAAATTTGTCTTAGAATTTTCCCCTTAAATTGAAGCAGGTGATTTTCCTGAGTCTTTGTGAGCATCCAGTTCTCCAATTCAAAGGTCAGCTCTAGCCTGGTGATAACTTTTACAAATTGGATTTTTGGCCAGCATTTAAAAGCAAATACCCCTACCCCACTGTGTGTCGGATGGAGAGCGGGAGCCACGCGAAATGGATAAAGACTGGGAGTCATCAGGAGAAAGAAGCTCGGTAAGTAAGAGAGCGGTTAATATGGAAGAGAGGGAGGAGATTGTAAATAATAAACCTAATCAGGTCATTTGGAAAACCAAAACCACAAGAGTTATGAAAATTGAATATACTCGATAAAGCAAATCGCGTATAGCGACCATCTGGTTGGAACCAGGGATAATAGAGGAACAGCTGGTAAGGGCTTTGAAGGACGTATCGAAACCAGGGAAAACATCATACTTTCATGTGGGGAATGCGACCGTCTGGGGGAAGAGAAGATACGGTGGTTATGGCAAACTGAAAAGATTGGGCTGGATAGAACGTTCGTGCGATCCCTGTTGATTGTGGAAACAGTAGCAGAGGTGGAGAGACAGCGGGAAGTTATGCTCGCCTACCACCATGGCAAGACGAACTATCGGGGCGTGAATGAGAAACTTCAGGCTTTAAAATGGAAGTATTATTGGATCGAGATGAGGAAGACAGTGGAAGAAGTACTCGGGGCTTGTGAGGTTTGCCAGACTACTAAATATAACCAGCATCCCCCCATGGGACGGCAGGAAGAGATGGAGTCACCCATGGGGCCACTAAGTGATCTTCAAGTGGACACATTCACTTGGAAAGGATTCAAGTGGGTGACGGTGATCAATGTCTTTAGCAAGGCGGCCATGGCGTATCCGATAAGGGAATGGTCGGAGGAGGCAGTTGTCACGGCTCTAAGAACATGGTTTCAGTTTTACGGGGTACCGAACAGGGTATCATCAGACGGAGAGCGGGAGTTCGACAATGCTAACATTAGGACGGAGATGAAGAAATTGGATGTGGAATGGCATATCAATACCCTGGGGCATCCCAAGAGTAGAGGAGACGTAGAGTGGCTCCATAACACACTAAAGGACCACCTCTGTGTCTTTCATGTTGGTAAAGGGTTAGAGATATGGCGGTTGCAGCCTATAACCATTCAGTACAGTATTATATGGCAACGGGTTTCTCTCCATTTGAAATACACTTTGGTCACCGTGATAGAAGAAAGGACGAGCGCAATACAGTAGTGGATGAGGACCTGGCGGAACGGTTAATAGCTAACCAAATTGTATTGTTTAGCCAGTAAGAGAAGGTTAGAAAATGGATGGTTACTGAGAAGAGTAAGAGGGTGGAAAGGGAAAACCTGAGGGTTCGGGATGTGATGGAAAGGTTGCGAATTGGTACTTTAGTACAGGAAAGGAGGGTCCAACAAGAGCAAGGAGGTTAGGCGCTATGAGGGACCTTACAGGGTCATTTGAATTTGCGAGCATAATGTCGTGACTTTTTAAAGCGTCCACGACCCCCAAAAAAGGAGGACGGCTCTCATTGAGCAGTTAAAAATTCCAATGGGGCAACCATAGTAAAACCAAATATAAGCGGGTAAAGTCTCTAGGATTAAGCCTTTTTTGTTTTTTCTCTTTTTCCTTATTTCATTGTATAATTTTAGTTTATGCTAGACAAGAAGGAATTTATGTTCAGTAGATGTACATATTGTTTTTCGTAATGATCATATGTATATAGGTGATGTGATGAAAGTGGTCCTTTTTATTTTTTTAATATAAATCATTTGAAAACTCTTAACTTTATATATATATATATATATATATATATATATATATATATATATATATATATATATATATATATATATATATATATAAAATTTATGTGTTAACAGATTAAAGTTTTTTGCCTTATTGAAAATTCATGACCTGGACTTACAAGGGGAGGACACACTCAGTCTCTCACAGATCTTGTTGGCAATTTTTTTGGAGGTTTCTGGTCAAAAAATATTAGACACATATTTTGCCTTTCCGACCAATGAGCCCTAGAAGCCGAGAAAAAAATAAATAAAATAGCATTAAGCTAATTTATTTTATATCTCCAGTTTAAAAAATGATATTGACATGATTCTTGCACCAAAATTGTTAGTTTTGATTGTGGAATTAAGGAAATATACAGCTGCTCCATAGATTTTGGTTTTGGTTAATTAAATTCTAAAAAAATGATTTGATTTTCAAGCAAACTACCTCTATAGATTTTTTCACACAAAAATTGACCTCAGATTCTAATCAGTACCTACCCTCCAAAACATTGAAAAACGTTTATTCAATAAAAACAAAAAAATATAATTTTTTTCACCCTCTTCGAGGAAAATGAAATTTTTAAACCGATTATTAGTCACTTTCCTTTAAATCGCCATTACGTTGTCATGCAATTCACTGGTTGGCATCGCTGGAAAGAGAAGAACTTCAGCTTTCTTTTGATGTACATAAATGCAAAATTTGATTAACAAAAACCTATTAAATAAATTGGAAAATACATAAAACATTTTGATTTTTAACTTGAGTTTGAAACCAGATAGGATGAAAGCGAAGACATTTCAAGCGTATTACCATCCTATATTTCGGGTAAAAAAAATGAAGTTGATTACGTTTAACTGTCTAAGCTTAATTTATGTTTTTGTCAATTGAAATAAAAATTGCCTACCATTTGATTTGCTCAGGCAAATTTTGAAGCTTACAAATTTTTATTTTTCTATTTGGATGAAACTTTGTATTTAAGGGTTCTTTTGAATGCTTAATTTGAATCCGATGTCGGTTCTTGTGAAAAAAATATATTGAATGTACTTTACATGAAAAGTTATAGCTTTTATACCTAAAATGTGATAGAAAATTTTTTTTAGCCTTAGAATTCTATATCAGCACCCTCAAAAACTTAGGAAACATATGTATACATATAGATATCAGTATATATACTGGGAGTCCGGTTCAGACCGGTAACAGAGACAAGTCGGTCCCACGTTTACCTCTTATAACATTTTTTTTTTTTCCATCTTTTTGTGCCCAAATTTGACACAGGTGTTAAGTGCGATTACATGGACAGATTTATAGAATTTCAAGCAAATCGCTCGAGGATCTTTGCCAATAATTGAAAGTACAGGAAGCGGTATTTCAGCAAGACCGAGTTCGTTATCAGAAGATAGGTACGGACTTGCAGCCCCCCACCGCGCCTCCGGCCAGCTGTCTAGGGAAGCATTGTGGCACTACGGCAAGGTCAGTGTCAATATTCATAGATATGTAGCTGTCATCCATATCATAGCAGCTATACTCCCTCTCCTGTCATCGGTGTAGTCCAACTTATTAAGAAGATATTGTACCTAATTGTTTTAATGCTTTAAATGTAGTTATTTTAATATCTTAACTTTATTTATTTTAATTTTTTTAACTGCATGTATTTTAGGATTTTAACTTTATTTATTAAAGTTTATTAGTTTGATGTATTTTAAAATTTAACTTTATTTATTAAAATTTATTAATTTGATGTATTTTAAAATTTAACTTTATTTATCTTAATTATTGATGACAAAGAAGAATGTGAAAGAGGAGAAAAATCTAATTAATTTTTTTTTGCTGTAGGATAAGGTTTTATAATTCCCTTTTATAGTTTAAGTGAATATTTATTATCATTAATGTTATTATTGTTGTTTTTGTTTTTTTTTTTTTTTTTTTTTTTTTTTTTTTTTTTTTTTTTTTTTTTTTTTTTTTTTTTTTTTTTTTTTTTTCCCTTTTTTTTTATCAGATTTTAATTTTTTGATTCATATGTTTTTTTTGTAAGTATGGAAAAAGGGATAGGTACAATTAGGTGCAATTGTATACTGATATGTATATGTATATAAATGTGTGTGTTTTGTAATATTTTTATCCTATTTATTTATTTATTGATTTTTATAGATCAAAATTATATATTTATTTTAGTACATTAATATCATTGTTGACACTTTTTAGTAGGTATATTTAATAACAAATTTTAAAGATATTTAGCATTTATTTGATTTTTTTATAGTATATGTGAGTATACGTATATGTGCACATTTATGTTGGTTTTTTTTTTTTTTTTTTTTTTTTTTTTTTTTTTTTTTTTTTTTTTTTTTTTTTTTTTTAAATTCAGGGGTCTGAACATGTAAGTGTGTTGGTTTAGATTGACAGGAATTGGCCTAATATGATGCAGGGAACAGATAAACAAAGGATAACAATTTTGAGATTGGCCAAATAGTATGGGTTTCGAGGACCGAAGGGCTTACTCAGGAAGCGGTTGTTGCCTCCGTGATATCGGTGCCTGCCGAAGGAGGGGGAAAAAAAAAAATCTGATTAATGTAGAATGGCCTGATGAAGAAGGAGTGGTATTGGGCAAAACGGTTCCTATTGAGGATGTATTCACTAAGCTGCCCAAACTAACCACTAAAACCACGGAGGCGGGTGTCAACCGAAAAGAAAGAGTCTCTCATCCTGATGATACAGTTTGCCCTATTTGTGGCTTGACATTCAAGGGTGAGAGAGGCCTTGGAACCCATATTGCCAAGAAGCATCCAAGGGAGGCCAATAATAATACGTTAAGGGGAATAATTAAAAAGGTGGTTGGCCCTAAAAATGGAGAGGAAGAATTACCTGAAATTAAGGAGGGCATTGCTAAATGGTCTGCCACGTTCAAAAATCTTTGTAGCCAAAATAATATGGAAACTGCGGAATTCGATGCAGCGGTCGTTGAGTTTCTCAAGTTTTTAAATAATATTAATGAAGAACTTCCAGGCCCACAGCACCCGGCAGTTAAATTTTACAAATTAAGGAAAAAAAAAAAAAAACAATATAGAAGACAAGGGTGCTGGTAAAACTTCGAATCCGCAGAGAGCGAATAAAGCAGACCGAGGGCGTCGGCAAGAACAATATCAATATGAGATGGCCCAGTACAATTATTATAACAGAAGAAAGAAA
This sequence comes from Euschistus heros, assembly GCA_003667255.2. Classification (NCBI taxonomy): domain Eukaryota; kingdom Metazoa; phylum Arthropoda; class Insecta; order Hemiptera; family Pentatomidae; genus Euschistus; species Euschistus heros. The sequence goes on from RCWM02000012.1 coordinate 5,366,132, forward strand.
GTCGTCCAGACAATAATGAATGCCGATGCCCCTAAGCAATGTCCCTTAAAGGTCACCGAAATCGATGCCCATTTCAGAAACCTCTTTGAGCATGTGAACTCCTGCAAACGTGCGGATTATGAGAAACGTGCCCCGATGCCAAATGTCATGAATCTTGATGTCCAGGCAATACGAAAAGCCATTAAATCTACGTCACTGGACACATCACCGGGGCCTGACGGGGTCTTAATCCGCACGATAAAATTCTATGATGTATCCCACATTATTAAGACAATAGCGGAGATCATGCTGAAGGTGGCCTATATACCAGAACCTTTACGTCAAGGGCGCACAATCTTAATTTACAAGGGTAAGGGCGATGTTAAAAATATTTCATCATGGAGGCCCATTACGATATACTCTATTGTGCGCCGAATCATAGAAAAGGTTCTGGACCAGGAACTGAGAAAGCAGGTCACCTTCCATAGGAATCAGAGAGGTTTTATTAGGGGCCTTCCGGGAGCACACGTAGCGCGCGAGAATCATTGACGCAGTCATAAAAGACGCAAAAAATAAGAAAAATGACTGTGCGGTGGTCTTTCTTGACGTTGTTGGCGCTTTTGACAACATTGGGCACGATCACATTGTTAGATCGTTAGAAGCAAGAGGTGTTTCACTGGACCTGAGAAACGTTATCGCTGCACTCCTATCCACAAACAAAATTAAAGTAACTGTTGGAGCTCATTCTACTAGCCAGATCAATGTGCTGCGAGGAGTTCCCCAAGGCGGCCCACTCTCTCCCTCGCTTTTTAACTTAGCTATTGATCATCTGTACCAAGACCTTTGTGATCATGATTTTTCGAGACGATACGGGTACAAGCTGAGAGATGACCAAGATTGTGTGGTCCTCACAGGATTTGCAGATGATCAGGCGGTCTCTGCACGTAATAAGTATGCGGCTGAGAGAATTATAGATAGCACCCAAAGGATACTGGCGGAGATTGGTCTGGCTGTAAATCCACAGAAAAGTATGGGCATTGTGTTGGATGGGGGTGAGATGCAAGCAACGACGCTCTCTCTTGAGAATGGAGAAGTCATCCACACGGCTAAGGAAGACGACTATATTAAATACTTGGGATGCACATTCTCGGGAGAGCTAAGGTTCAGTGAAGAATCAATAGAGAAACTAAATAAAAATTTAGATAAATTAGTAACCTCTTGCCTACTTAAACCGGAACAAAAGCTCAATGTTGTCAATCAATATGTGTTTCCCGGATTGACATATCCTCTCCAGACTGCACCCCTTACAAAGCTCAGCCCTGCGTTGTTGGATGGTATAGATGTGATGATCCGCAGGAGCGTCAAGGCCATTGTCGGACTCCCTTCGAACACCTCAACTGCGATGCTCTACGCTCCGCGAAGGTACCGTGGGTTGGGACTGATCCGCTGTCAATGGGAGGCTCCTCTGCAGCACTGGTCCATTGCTCAGCGACTGTCTAATGTTCCGGACGCTCTGTTCCAGTCTACATTCCATTATGAAAAAGAGATAACTGAATGTGCTGAGAGGCTGGGTGTAGATCAGAGCCACCGAAGCGTGAGAGCTCTACGACGGTCGCTGAGAGAGGGCGCTTTTGAGGAATGGGCCAATTGCAGGTGGCAGGGCGTTGGTGTATCTCATTTTAAGGAGACACCGAAAGCTAATAGATATATTTGTGAAAAACAAATACTTTCGGGGTCTGAATGGACCAACGCCCTAAAACTCAACATCAATTATGCACCCCTGCGTGGAGTCCCAGGTGCCAGCGGGCAGATAGGAGAGGTTGGGTCCCTTTGTCGCAAGTGCGGCAAAGAGTCCGAAACACCAGCCCATGTGCTGGGAAAATGTCCCAACAACTCACTCCTGATCACACGCCGTCACCACAGGGTCAAGAATGAATTGATAAGGCTCCTCAAGAATAAAGGCTTTACCTGCTTTGACGAGGTATACTGCATCGATACCAACGGATCCACGAGGTATGCGGACATTGTCGCGTTTCCGAAGAACGGACGGACAGCGCTGATAGTGGATCCTACTGCAAGGTATAAAAAAAATAACCTCGATCAATCAGGTGAAGTAGAAAGGGAGAAAATGGATATCTATGAAAAATGTATCCCTTTCCTCAAAGAGAAATTCCGCGAGACATTCGGTAATAGAGATTTCTCCGTGAAAGGATTATGGTTTGGATCTCGCGGAGTCATTCCGGAAAAAACAAGGAGCTTCTTGGAGGACCTTGGCGTGGAGGTGAGGGAAATAGCGATAATGGCCGAAAATATAATATTGGACTCCCTTGGAATTATTCACCACCACATACATGGTGCATAGGATGGCCCATTACAATTTACAGTTGTTAAATATGTAGTAATTTATCCTATATCTGATTCTATGTGCATATATGTATATGAATGTGTGGTATATATGTGAATAATAGGGGGGGAATAACATAAAAGGAAAAAAAAATGAAGTGAAATAGGAAAAGAAGGGGGGAAAAAGAGAGGAAAAGATAGTAAAAGGAATAAATAGGGAAAGGGGAATAATAATAATAATAATAAATAATAAAAAAAAAAATATAAATATATAAAAAAATATATATATAAAAAAAAAAAAATTAAAAAAAAAAAAAAAAAAAGTTATTAGTTTGTCTATTATTGGTTTTTCTAGAATTAGGTAGTATTAAGTATATATTATATAACTAAATTACAAATTATATTGTTATCTGTAATTGGATTGATGAGTATGCTGTGTGTGTAGCAACCCAATAAAGTTGGGCAGCACTATGTTTATTGTTAATATGTCTCAATAAAGCATATATCTCTCTCTAGATATCAATATGCAAATGTAGGCAATTTTTATTTAAATTGACAAAAACATGAATTACGCTTACACGATTAAACCTAATCAACTTCGTTTTTTTTTTACCCGAAATATAGGGTGGTAATACGCTTGAAATGTATTTGCTTTCATCATCTTTTCTGGTTTCAAACTCAAGTTAAAAATCAAAATGTTTTATGTGTTTTCCAATTTATTTAATAGGTTTTTTTTTCATCGAATTTTGCATTTATATACATCAAAAGAAAGCTGAGGTTCTTCTCTTTCCAGCGATGCCAACCATTCAATTGCATGACAACGTAATGGCGATTTAAAGGAAAGTGACTAATAAACGGTTTAAAAATTTCATTTTCCTCAAAGAGGGTGAAAACAATTATATTTTTTGTTTTTATTGAATAAACGTTTTTCAATGTTTTGGATGGTACTGATTAGAATCTGACGACAATTTTTGTGTGAAAAAATCTATAGAGGTAGTTTGCTTGAAAATCAAATCATTACATTATAGCAGAGTATAAAAATGAAAACTTGTTTTGTTTCTTTTTTTTGCGATTTTTCTCTAAAATTAAGCAAAAACGAGAAATCTCTAAAGGACAGAAAGCTTGTTGAGAATTGGGAGTAAACGGAAGACTTAAATTTCAACCTATAATAAATGTAAAACACAATACTTCTACCTAAAGTAAGCAAAATACTTCAACATGAAAGCTTGTTAGGTTTAGGTAAAAAAACACATAGTAGAAAAATAAAAGAGGCAATTTACAGCAATAAAACAATTAATAATACTGTTAACTACAAAACAGACACAGATAAAATAGGAGCAGTGTATGCAGGAATAATTAATAAATTAACATTATAGATTGACCAACTATGGACTATAAACAATAGTTTGAGATTGACCCTTGTACCCATTAGGTAGAAGTATTGTTATTTTAGATATGTGAAAGGAACAGACACGGTGTGATAACACCATGAAGAAATAACAGTTAAAGGTAAAATTATAATGATATGTAATGGGCTAATTAATCTATTGATTAATTAGTATAATTAGTATCTAATTAATGTATTGATTGATGTTAATAATAGAATAGTAGTGTAATTATAAGAAATACTGTTTTCAGTCTGAGGATGGGACAAAGTTCCCGAAACATGTAACTTAATTGAGGAATAATAAAGAGGAGTGATGCCAAAATAAGTGTGATATTTCAATAATAATAACAATATGCTAATAGAATAATTACAATGCGTTCAGAAATAAAAAGAAATATAAAAAAAAGTAAATAAATAAAATAAAATAAATATAGTGAAAAGAAAGGAAAAGATATATAGAGAAGAAAAATAATAAGACCTATTTGAATGATAATATGACAAAATATTTACAAATATCTAAAAGGTAATATATATACAATTGATAATAGCACTTTATCAGTTAGAAGAAAAAGGAAAGAAATAATAACAATAATTTATAAGAGAAAAAAAAAAACAGAAACAATTGTTGGAGAAACGAGTTTAAATTTATATAATGATATACTCATTGAAGCAAACTCATCGGCATCGGATATGCTTAATTTGATTAACTGACTTTCAATTATCACTCATATTGGCGGGCTGTAACTGGGATTTAAGGAGATATCGGAATAGAAGAGTTTTGAATGAGTTTAAGGAAGAAGCATGTCTAATTTCAGGAGGGATCGAGTTCCAGAGGGTAGTGGATCGAGCTTGGAAGGAGTGTTGGTATAATGCCGTTCGGTGGAAAGGAGTATATAGGTCAGAGGAACGTGATCTTGTTGTGAGTTGGGAGTGGACGGAAGACTTGAATATCAATAGGTTACAGATGTAGGGTGGGCAATGGTTATTAATGGCATGGAAATATTATAGTATGGCTCTGGACGTTTCAACTATGGATCCATTTATTTGTAGTCAGGGTATTTCCAAGAATTTGTAATGTGATAGGCGACTGAATAGGGTTCTTTTTTAAAAACAATTTCACAACTATGTTTTATGTGTGAGTTTTTTTATTTTGTGCACAGTTTCTGTAGTAATACGATTATTCTCACTGCCAACTTTTTTTTTCCATTGCATGCAAAGGGAACCAAACATTAAATCCTAATTCCTTTCAATCAATGTTTTATGATGGAAATTTTTGTGAAAATTGAATAGAAGTTATATAAGATACTTGATTGTTCAATGTTATGAAAATAAACCAAATCATTCTTACATAATTTAGTTGTTAAATATGTTTGTTGTAAATATGGTTGTTGGGGTATTTAGTCATAGATACACAGCAATTAGAAATAAATTTTGATTTATAGCTACATACAGCTGTCAAGACTTCGATGGGCGGAACATGTTGATGTTGTTCGAATGGACGATAACTCAGTCCCAAAGAAATTGTTTAAAGTTGAAGCACTTGGTAAGAGGAGGATGGGGAAACCAAGACAGAGATGGCCAAAAAATGTGAGCAGTGATGCCAAAACCTTGGGCATCAGGAACTTTATATCTCTAGGAAATTTATACCTTTCTCTTCTCAACTGTTAAAAAAAAAAAAAAAAAAAAAAAAAAAAAAACGGTTGGTAGGAGAAAGGAAGAAGAGAGTCCTCTAGGAGTTAAGAATGAAACTATATGGAAAATGGGGGGGGGAAGGTTGCAGCTATCTAGCGGGGGGGGGGGGGGGGGAGATATAAACCATAGAAAGAAAGCGGGAAAAATTGAAATATGATATCAAAATAAAAGGTGATAAATTTGAATTAATAAATTAGTTGTGATTTTATCTTCCGGGGACAATTAGCTGATTTAGTTATAGTTGTTTTTTCCCAACTCTGTCCTGTCATTGCTATTTATGCTATGATTTCTAAGTGTATGATTTACATGTGAAAACTCTTGCATTGGGCTCTTGTACTATTAGCTTCTTCTAATTCTCTTAAACTTCTTCCTTTCTCATTTTAAATTTCTTCCTGGAGTAAATTTGTTAATGTTTTCTAAAAACATTCTTTCCTGCTGTTTATTATAGTAGGTAATCCTTTTATTCTTCTCTACACTTACTAATTCTATGTATATCCTTATTTCTTTATGGGTATCAATAAGTAATTCAGATCTGTTCAACTTTCACCACAACCAGGTCTTTTCACAAGATTCTCCTGACCTCTTCTTGTGAAAAAACACTTCTATGTAAGCCTTTTACTTTTCCTTAGTTTTTCTTTCTTTATTACTGGTTTTATGACTTTCTGATGTCAAGAATATTTTTACTACTTGTAAAATAGACAATTATGCTGCTACATCCTCTTCCACCTTCGACCTCATGTGTTATCTATATGTCCATAGAAAATGGGTCGAATCAATAAAATATTTTTCTCTATAGACACCTATTGCTCCATTGGCAAAATACTGATTGCTGCTAGTTCTTATATTAAGATGTAAAAAAAAATAGTATCTTTCAATTTCTATTTCTTAAAGAATCCACTTCTCATTAGATCCAAAGGTCTTCATAGAATTTTCCCTTCATGATCTTTGTTGAGTAGGAGATTATATTTGGATGGTTGTCTTTTCCTCTTTAGTAGGATGCCAATACTATCTTGGATGAGGAGTGTGTTTATTATATTTTTATTTCAGGAATTAATTTTTTTGATATTGGTGATAATATATTATAGTGATTTTTTTAAATTTTAATCATATAGAGAAAATGTTTGTTGAAGTATATTATTCATTATAATTATCTCTTATAACTTAGTTAATTTTATTAATAGATGAATTTATAAATGTTTATGTTAAAGGTATTATGACGATAAGAAACATGCAGCATTAAAAGAGAAAAAAACTTTAGAATCACAGAAAAAAGCCTTAAAGTCAGCGGAAAAAAAAGCTCGTGAAACATTAAAAACTATTAAATCACAGGTCATTATTTCTAAAACTAGAAAGATTTATTGGTTTGAGAAATTTTATTGGTTTATTAGTTCAGAAAATTATCTAAGTAAGTAATAAAACCATTTAATATGATTTTTCTCTAGAATATATCCATTTTACAATTTCTTTGATTAAATCATCATTATCAATCATTATTCTTTATAACTCTACTTTTAATATTCTAATTTATAAGAAAATCGTAGATTTATTTATGAACTTAGGTTTTTTCTTGGTCACATTGGGTAAATGGTATTGGTAGCATTGGATAATTTCAAGCTTGGGAAAGGTATATTCACTACAATTTCTTAAACTGTTGAAGTTTAAGTATAGTTATCATGAATGTATAATAATAGAAGAAACTTTTGAGTACAAAACAAATTAGAACTTGCCTAAACCAAAGCATTGTCTCCTGGTTCTCTCTTCTGACAATTGCTGCCTCTATTTTTCATTTCTACTTTGAAAATAAAATGAAAGTTATCTCTCTGAATCCATATGACTACTTGTTAAACAATTCCGAGTGTCATTAAGAATCTGGCAAACTATTTAGAGTGGAGATAAATATCGAAACACCATGTTTATTCTGAGTAGTGGAACATTGATTAAGCTAGACACAGCACGGACAACCATATTTGCTAACTGTCTATTGCCATGTTGCCAGTCTTATTTTAGTCTAGTTTAAAGCTTATTATCTTCACTTCTGAAGTTTGTTGTTAACAATTATCAAAGCTGGTGCTTCATACATTTTCTTTTTATTAGAATAATTACAAGCTGCTTCACTCAAGAGCAATGAGTGATATGGATGACAAGGACTTATTCATTCAGTATGTACAATGATATAAAATAAAGTAAGAAAATGAAAATATATAGCCTCTAAAGACACAAGAAATACAATAAAATATACAAGAAATAAAATAGAATATAATAAATGATAATATAAAATAGGTAATGATTGTTGAAACTAATAAATAAAAATTTAGGAAGAAAAGAAAAAATCATAACTACATTTATACTCTATATACAAAATTTACAAACATTCCGAGGAACACCCCGATCCAAGTCCGTCCCCATAATTTGGAAAGCAAGCCGGGCTCAGATAGTGCCCAGCGCAGTTCCATCAGCTGCTGCACTAGTAGAATAGAAAGCGTTATGGAACAGTCATAAGGACAAGAGTATAGAAGCTGACCATTGCCAGAACTCCAATAATAAATATTTACAATAAGTCTCGAGGCCATTGCCGTTTTAATCTGCGAGGTGGGTTATAAGGATGCGTGGAACTGGATAATGAATGAGCCAGAGGGTTGGAATGGTTGGAAATATTTTGATAGAATTTGGAGAATTTAAGGGGTATCAGGTCAAGGACAAAAGGTATATTGATATCATTTTGTAGGGTTTTGTTGGAGACATAATATGGAGCATTTACAATAGTAAAGAGGACTTTGTATTGGAAGGATTGAATGCGTTTGATATTCGGTTGTTTTGTTGTCCCCCACAGTTCAAGTCAATAGGTCCAAATTGGTTTAATGATGGTCTTGTGTATGATGATTTTGTTTTCAATAGAGAGTTGGGATGTCCTATTTAGTAGTCTGTACAATTGGCTGAAGCATTTGTTAAGTTCTTGCCCTCTAAGTCTAGTGTGTGGGTACCTAGTAAGTCTTTTGTCTAAGTAGAAGCCAAGATACCGTACTGTGTCAGCTATGGGTAGCGGAATATTATTGATATGAACAGGAGGGCAGTATGTGCGGCGGAGGGTAAAAGTTACGTGGGTTCATTTCGATTCGTTAACTTTGATCCACCTGCTGTTACAACAATCTTCAATTAAAGATAAGTGGGTTTGGAGGTTATAGGAAGCTATTGAGAGATCTGGATGGGATGAAAGGATAGCAGTGTCATCGAAAAATGTTGCTAGGAAAGTATCAGGAATAGTAGGGATATCTGCAAATAGAGGATATATAGGATTAGACCAAGAACGCTACCGTGTGGAACACCTGCCTCAATTGGGTAGCAGTGAGAGGATTCTATTCCGCAGCGAACTCAAAAGGAACGGCTAGTGAGGTTGGATCGAAGGACAAGGAATAGCGATTGAGGTAAAAGGGTCTTAAGTTTGAAAAGCAAACCGACATGCCATACCCAGTCAAAAGCTTGCGCTATGTTCAGAAATTCACTGGAGCAATATTATTTGCTTTCAAGTGCAGAGGATATATGGTCTACTACTCTAAGGCCTTGATGGACTGTGGAATGCTCAGAGCGGAATCCAAACTGGTGTGAGGGAATATTTTGGGATTCAAGGAAGGGTAGAATGCGTTTAAGAAGGAGTGTTTCAAAAAATTTTGAAAGGATTGGAAGAAGGCTGATCAGTCTGTATGGTGATGGATTGTTGGAAAGTTTGACCTGTTTCAGGAAAAGGATAATGATAGAATGTTTCCATTGCAAAGGGAAATAGGTTGTCTGGAGGATACAATTGTACAGGTAGGTAAGGAAAAAGACTGTTTTATGGGGAAGTTGTCTGAGGATCTGTGAGCTAAGGGGATCGTTTCTGTGGGATTTCTGGGTTTTTATTTAAAGGAATTTGACCTCATAGGGGTTAATTACCTTAGGAAGTAAGGATAGAGGAATTGGTAAATCAAGGTTCATGGACCGTTGTGTGGGTGGGGTTAGAATCAGGATGAAGAACAAATATTCTGGAGAGGTGCTTGTCAAATTCTTCGGCACTGTTCTCTTCAGAAGCTGCCCATGAACCATCTTGGTGGAGAAGATGGGAGATGGGTTGATATTTTAGGATTCTTTTAGTAATAATCCACAGGGAGTTATCAGAAGCAGATATTGAGGAAAGATAGGAATATTTTAGGAATCTATTAGTAATAATCCACAGGGAGTTATCAGAAGCAGAGAGTGAGGAAAGATAGGAATTATAGGATTGGGATTTGAAGGTAGCCGTTTTTTAAAAGGAGTTTTGTAAGATAATTGTAGGATTTCCGATTGTCAGGATGTCTGGTTCTTTGCCAAATGGTTCTGGCATGACGTTTGGATCGGATAAGGTCTCGAAGGTCTTGTGGTAAAGGATTTTTCTTTTGAATTTTGGAAGGGGAACGAGGTGTGGATGCTGCCCAGGCTGCTTGCTGGATTATATTTGTGAAGGAATCAGATGCATTTTCAAGGTCTTGGAAGTTTTTTAAGGATACTCTGAGGTCTATAGTATCGGATATTATTTGACGGAAGTGGTTCCAGTCTACTGAATCTCTTATAAATGATGGGGGAGGAGGTTTTGGAATCGGAGTGATGGAAAGGGTTAGAATTAAAGAATTGTGATTGGAGGAAAGTTCATCCAAGCATTCTATGGAGTAATGGAGGGGTCCTAAGCCTGAATGTATAAAGAAATCAAGTTTAGGGTTTCGGTTAGGATCCATGGGCCAATATGTATAGAGCGAGAGCCCGTGAACCCCAGACCTTCGTTATTTTATAAAAGATGAAAATTTGTCAGCGCATGCTCCCAATAGAGGTACGAACGATGGGTCATGAATGAATTTCGGGTTATTGTGGCCTTGGCAGGTAAATGGTGCTAAAGGTGTGTAAAATACCTGCCTACTATCGTCAAATTATAAAGCGTGATTTTTTGATATTTCCTTCAGAATTGTACTTACGTTATAGTATAAAAGCTGATTTTTTTATATATATTACTCGGGCAATGATTAGATGATGTTTCCTCATCAGCCAGACACTTACCATCGTGGCAACCCCTTGCCAGACAACCTTAATGCTCATTTAATTGTAATTGTACTTACGTTATAGTATAAAAGCTGATCTTTATATATATATTACTTGGCTGATGATTAGATGATGTTTCATCATCAGCCAGACCGTTCTGACAGTTCCAACCCCTTGCCAGACAAGCATTTAGGGTAGCTGTAGTAGCTAGCGCGAGGCAAGATACATATATCTGGGTGGGAGTGAGATAGTGAGTGATGTCTGTCGCGATCCTTCACCACGCTCTTGTATTAAATTAATTCTTGACAAGAACATATAAAATTATTTAAGCTGATATAAACACGCACTGAGTAATAAACAATACATGTGCAGTAAAATACAATACGTAGTGAAAGATCGTGGCAGACCTCACTCACTATCTCATTTGCACCCAGCCATATATATCTTGCCTCGTGCTCGCTCTTACAACTACCCTTCATGCTTGTCTGGCAAGGGGTTGGAACTGTCAGAACGGTCTGGCTGATGAGGAAACATCATCTAATTATTAGCCAAGTAATATATATAAAGATCAGCTTTTATACTATAACGTAAGTACAATTACAATTAAATGAGCATTAAGGGTGTCTGGCAAGAGGTTGCCACGATGGTAAGTGTCTGGCTGATGAGGAAACATCATCTAATCATTGCCCGAGTAATATATATAAAAATCAGCTTTTATACTATAACGTAAGTACAATTCTGATGGAAATATCAAATAATCACGCTTTATAATTTGACGATAGTAGGCTGGTATTTTACACACCTTTAGCACCGTTTACCTGCCAAGGCCACGAGAACCCGAACTCATTCATGACCCATCGTTCGTACCTCTATTGAGAGCATGCGCTGACAAATTTTCATCTTTTATAAAATAATGAAGGTCTGGGGTTCACGGGCTCTTAGTCTAGTAGGAGTGCCAGGAGAAATGAAATGAAATCTTTGGGAATTAAGTGCAGACTGCAATGTTCGCAAACGGGAGTTGGTGCTTAACATTGAAGTCAGCCCCTAAGAGGAAGCGGTGACCTGGAGAAGGTTCTGATTATAACTGCTGTGGATTGTAGGAGTTCATTTTCAGGTAAAGGAAGAATGTGGTGATAGAGGGAATTGTGAATTGAAGTGAAGCAGTTGCTGTCAGAGCCCCGGCATGGGCTCTTTTGTCAGGGTGGTCTGTTCGGTATGTTCAATATTGTGGTATATTGATGCGTTGTTTACTGGTCAGTCTAGTTTCTGTAATTAAGGGCCGAATTCATAGACTGCACTCAAGTGAAATTTTTCACTCTACTCAGATATAATTCTACTTAACCATTCCAGAAACAAAACTCACTCAACTTTGAGCTCAAGAATTTCCACTTGAGTGTTTTTTGTTGTCATTATTTGGTATTCATAACCCTAACTCAACATTTAGGTGAGTGAAATTTACCACTTAACTTCAAGTAGACATTGTTGTGCCCTCAAATGAATTTATAAAATACTATTTTTTTGTTATTATATTTTTTAGGCTTTAGCTAGACGCCATTGGCCAACTTTAAAATAATATTTATTCAAAATAAATGATTTTTTTTTATCTTCATCAATGAAAGTCTGCTTTTTTATAATTTAATGCCAGTATATTTTATAAAATGGCCTAACCCTTCTTGTACAGAATTAGGATTTTATATTATCTCTATATAAGAAGGGTTGTCTTTATTTATAAAATGATTTCGTTCAGCAGAATATTTTATGCATGGCATTATTATATGTTTCGGATCGTCCTTAACTTTGCAAAATTCACAATAAGCTGTATCTTTTCTTATTATTGTTACCAAACCATGGTTCCATTGAGACCAGTGGGCAATGAAATTTATAAAACAATCCCTTACCTTCTTTTACATAACTTTTCTGCCAATCCATCTTCATGGAAATTTTTAATTCGTGAAATATATCTGAAAATGGTTTACAGTATTTATATAGGAGAGTTAATATTCAAATTCAAATACATTTTTCTCCTGATATATATGTACAACCTGAAGATAACCTAGAAGCTGGAAACGTGTAGCTATGTAATTAACAGTGAAAACTGAATTCTAGATGGTGTGTTTGGCTTCTCATTTCAAGCTGTTATATTATTTATTTATATCTTTTATCAACAATTCTTCTTTTAAGCCTAAAAACTTCAGCTCCTTCATCACTACTTCCTTTCTCAACCTCATAATGTCCAGCTCTTCTTCTAATAAGTTGCATTTTAGGCTGGTCTCATAGACTCGGAGCACATCAAGTCCCTAGTCACTCTGAATTTAGTTCGTTGCACTGATGACTCTCAGCTCTCCTTTTTTTAAAATAGATTCTTTTACATCCTGTTTTGCTTCTGAAAAAAAAGGTATTCATTATTAAAAGAAGTAACTGTACAAAATTAACTTTAACGCTTTTTATAACGCTGCCCATAAACCATACAAAAGAAGAAACAAGATACATACCTCTTTTTTTTTCTTTCTTTTCAAAGAATTGCTTGGGGAGCTGTTTTAATCTTTTTGGTAGTATCTAAGGTTTTTGACACTGCTTTTGCAAAAATAAATATTTGTTGTAACAAAATAATACATGTTTACTTTGGGTCCAAAGAAATTTATTGAATTACTATTTATTCTATTCTATTCTATATCGGGCACTACAGTCCATGGAGGACCTGGGCCTCTGCACACAGCTTTCTCCACTCCTCTCTGTCATCGGCCATGTTCCTCCAATTCTGGATATTCAGCCGCCGTATGTCCCCCTCCAAATCATCCATACATCTTTGTCTGGGCCTGCCTCTTCTCCTTGCTCCTCCTGGCATTCCCGTCCATATTTTTCTTGGCAGCCTTTGAGGTTCCATTCTCTCCAAATCACCCAGCCATTGCCACCTCGCTTTTTTCACAACAGTGACAACATTCGTCTCATCATAGAGCTCTCTGAGCTCTGCAATGCTTCTGATGCACCATCTTTGTTGCTCTTTGATTGGGCCATATATCTTTCACAGAACTCTTCTTTCCCATACTAGAAGAGACTTCTGATATTCTTTTTTTAGAGTCCATGTTTCACTACCATATGTCACTACTGGTCTTATTATAGTTTTGTATATGGTAACTTTTGCCCGTCTGGAGAGGCTTTTAAACCGTAGAGCTTTCTCCATCGCATAAAAAACCTTGTTCCCGCTACTATTCTGGCTTCAATGTCAGCTCCTACATCATTATTCTCTGTTATTATGCCTCCTAGGTACTTAAATTCCTTACAGGTAGGGAACATATACTTTCCTATTGCTATATATCCTCCACTATAATTTGGGTTGCTCGAGGTTTCCATAAATTTAGTTTTTGATGTATTGATCTCGAGCCCTATCTTCTTTGCTGCTTGGCTGAATTCATTAAATACATCGACTAACGCTGAAAACGTTCTTGCAGAGATCACCACCTCATCCACATATGCCATGTACTGCGTAAGTCTGCTGTAAATATTTCCACCTGGATTTGTTCTTATGTTGCGAATGGCAATTTCAAGGCATAAGTTGATAACAGATCCCCTTGCCTAAGCCCACTGTATACCTCAAATTTATCTGACATCCCTGCTTGTGAATTGACTTTACACACGGTTCTATCCAGGGCCATCTTTATGAGTCGTACAAGCTTGTATGGTATACCCATGGACACTAATGCCTCCAACATTTTGGTATGGTCCACTGTATCATAAGCCTGGTGAAAGTCAATGAAAAGGTGATACAAATCGACGTTATATTCATGAGTTTTCTCTAACATTTGCCTTAATGAAAATAAGTGGTCTATCGTAGTCTACCAGGGCGGAAACCACATTGATTTTCACCCAGAATTTGTTCACTTCTCTTCGTCAACCTTCTGCAAATGGCTATTGCTAGAACTTTATATATGGTGGGTAGTAGAGCTATCCCTCTACAATTTTCACAATTTAACCTGTTTCCTTTTTTGTGGACCGGGACAATTCTGGCTTCCTCCCACTCACTTGGCATTTTCTCTTCCATCCACACTGACCATATTATCTGATACACTTCTTCCCATCCATCCGCTCCAGCATACTTTAGCAGTTCTGCCGGCATATCATCCACTCCAGGTGCCTTACCATTCTTAAGGGACATGATTATTTCTATTATTTCCTCTTTATCTGGTGGCACTTTTTCTTTCTCGAAAAAGGCACTGTCTTTTTCAGCCAACCTGAAATTCTGTATGGTGGTATTACCTGAATTTAGTGCGTCTTTTAAGTACTGTGCCCATCTTTCCCTGATTTGATCTTTCTCTGAGAGAACGTTTCTGAACTGGTCCAGACAGAATTCTACTGTAGGTCTAAAGCCCTGTTTCATGCATTTTACTCCTTTGTAGAATTTGCGAGTCTCTTTTGCTTTATATTGCTCCTGCATTTCTGCAAGGTTCTTTGAATTACTATATAAAGTAACAAAAAAGTGGGTTCTTGTTCTATTAATTCAAGTGGAATTGTGTACTATAACAGAAATAAGATCCAATTTGGACAAGAGATTTGAGTAGCAATTATTTAAGTACATCTATAAGAAATATGCTTTTAATATTTCACCTGGAACTGGAGTTAATACTTCCTCAGGAGTGATGTTATAACTCCCTATAATCTTTCTTCCCTAATTCCCACAGTTTCTTTAGTTGGTTTCCAGTTTTCTATAAATAGAACACAGAAATTAGAGCCTAACATACTGTAATTTGGCTTGAATACCAGTCTAGTTGTGAAATATATAAATCAGTTTTATTGATCTTGTTTAATATAATTTATCTTAATTAATTTATATTACACTTTTGTTAAAAAAAGAATAGTGTACTTACTGGAATGTTGTTTCCTTGGGAATTAAAATTCCTTCTTACATTTAACACTGTCCGTTTGGAAGCCAAAAAGTTTTTGAAGCAAATAGGCATTCTGTTAGAAGTTTCTTCTCCTCCTCAGTAAAAGGAATTTTCTTTCTCCCTTCTTCCATTTTGATACTTTAATATAATAACCGATATATTTACAATTAATTACTATATAAACAACAGAGTTTGGCTTGTAAAACCGACACGAAACCTTTTGATAATGGCATTAGTGCGCATGCACCACTTCTACTTTTCATTCCGATTCTTACTCACTTAAGTGCCCATTTATGAATACCGTTTTTTTTAATTTTTCCCTCAATCCTAAAATAAAAAATAAAATCCTACTTAAGTGAGTACTGCTTATCCCTCAATCTAAGTGCAGTCTATGAATTTGGCCCTAAAGCTTTATCAACTTCTTTGTCTTGCTGCAGGGATGTCAGTTCATTAGTGTGATTTCGAATACCATTCGCATTCCAAAGGAGAATGGTTAAATAAGGGTTTTTTTGTGGATGGCATTTAAGGATTTTTTTGAAGAGGAATTAAAAGAGGTATGAAATTTGTAAGGAGTGATATAAGGATGTGAGATCTGAGGTAGTTGGGGAAGGAGGAATATTGGAGATCTGAGGAAGGGTGTATGGATTTGGTTGGGTTAATGGTGCTGAAGTATGTTGTATGGCGTATTGGAATTGTGATTGAGGCAGTAGTTGCTGAGGTTGAGGGTCATACAATTGAGGCTGTTGGGGAGGAAGCGGCATGGCTCCATTTTCATTCTGGCATCTTTTTCCACCTAGCATTTCAACAAATGAAACAGATGAGGTGACAATTTTTGAGGGCTGTCTTCTTCTGGTCTGTAATTTCTTCGGCCGGTGGTTGATTTGGCTGTAACCTGTTGCGAAAGTTGTTGTATGTTTGACAGCCTTTGTAGTTGGCTGGGTGACCTTGTTGACAGAGGGCACAGACTGCTGGGACTTCCCGTTATTTTCTGTATTCATTTGATTTATGAATTTGTCCACATTTAACGAATCTTGATATGTGGTGGCAATATGTTTTTTTATGGCCGTTAGCCTGGCAGTTGTGACGATTGGACGATGTCACATTTGGGATACGGTTTTTCTATTTTCACTCTTGTGTAATAGATATACGAGACCTCATAGATCTTTTCAACTCCAGGGGTGGTTCGAGATCCACAAAGAATAATGGTAATGGAGTTTTCCACTAGCCCCAGATTGTTTCCTGTAGTGTTTCAGAACATTAGTCACCTACCGAACTTTATTGCTCCTGGATATTAATTCTTTACTAACCTTAGTTGGTGTTGTTGGATGGAGGTTTCTAATGACTACTCTCAGTGATCTCTCTTCCTTGGCTGCACAGTAATGAGTAATTTCCTATGTTCCTGACGAAGATAGGAGGAGGTTGTGGAGGTTGAGATTTGGCTGCATCGTTTCGATATCTGTATTAGTTAGCACCTGATATAGATTTGAAGTGAAGAAGGGGAACTCTTCTGACATCCCTGGTTGAGGTTCTAGGGATGGTGGCGTTGAAGGAGTATTTCTCTTGGATTTTCTTGGTTTTTGCTTCGCTGGACTCATTCTACCAGTTTCTAGTAAACGGCTTTTCTTGCTGTTTTTTGATGACATCACGTGATAACATAGCATGGTTTATCTACAGGACATAAGCCCACCCTCTTGTATTGAGGGCTATCGCCAAACTAAACTTGGCTGTGAAAAGTAGGTAAAGGAATTATCCCCACTATTCCTTATCCAACGTCCACATGGCTGTTCTTGTATTTTCTATCATCCCTCAATAAACCATTAAAAATTGTGCAATTTTCTTTCTCATTTCAATGAAAACATTGTAATTTAAAATTGTTTCCTTTAACAAAATCCTTACAAACAGAGAAAAAAATCACTAGGCTAATCTCCAAACACTATCAAGAAATGACTTGCATCTCATAACTACTATCAAGCTTTGCCTTTGCTCCAGAATACGTTTCTAATGCTTTTTTAATTGAAAAAATATGTTGGTGCAAAGTCCA
Source organism: Euschistus heros (assembly GCA_003667255.2). NCBI lineage: Eukaryota > Metazoa > Arthropoda > Insecta > Hemiptera > Pentatomidae > Euschistus > Euschistus heros. The sequence continues at coordinate 5,383,494 of RCWM02000012.1, forward strand.
CGGGTATCCGGTTGACTTTGCATCAAAGTTTAAAAACAATAAAATTAATTATAAGTTTTGTAAATTTTTCAATTCCAAGATTATGTGATGAATCAACAGCATTTTTAAACTAATTATTCAAAGCGAATATTTTAATACATGCATTTTGGACATTATTGATAGGTAGTTAAAGAATGAAGTTCAACAAAAGTGGTGCAAAGTCCGTAAAAAGTTTTACGGTATTTAATCTGGTCAGGGTAAAAAAAAAAAAAATTTAGTTATATTTTGAAAAATATTTATTGATAAATGTGCATGTATAAATGAATTTATTTCTATCTCTATCATTTATTGCTTTTGAGTGAGGCAGGTAGTAACAATTCAGTCAAAGCAGTTTTTTTTTTTTTTAATTCATTAAATGTTATTTACAACTGTATAATTACAATTATACAATAAGTAAATTAGAGGAACTGTGAACAAATGGCATGTTAATTGACTTGTATGGCAAATACCCCCATTCATTACACTTCTAATAAATTAATTTTAATTTTGAACCTTGAAATCTTAATTAATTTTAGTGCTGAAAGATGACACTGGTCTACTTAAATAAAAAAGAACAGTATGGACTTTTTTCAGTGATCCTAAAACTATTATTCTTGTTTTTATACTATATCGTACTATATTCATGCTGCATTGTTTTAATTTAGAGTGCAGTTTACAGTCTATTATTTATTTGGTATAAAAATTTTGTATTGTTACTTTACAACATTAATTTACTGTGGTTTCATTTGTAGTATATACCTACTGAAAAATAGATAAAGTTTGAGTATTATTTGCAAAGATATTTTGTTTCTTTTATATTTGTGAATCGTATCTCAGTTAATTGATTAAAAACTTCAGTCTGTGTATACATTTTGTAGTATTGACAATAAATACTATATTGTATTTATATTATACTGTAATATAACTGAAGGAAAGTTTATTTATGAAAAAAACATTGCAAACATATTTATTATGGTCATTTTACAGCACACTTAGTTAAACTTGGTCCGGGTTTGGTCTCATCTAGTCCAGATTTGTGATTTTAATCATTCAGGATTAAATTTATGCTTTGTATAATAATTTGTATATTTTTCACATAATGTACCTTCTATTTTTGCTTTATATATTATATATATATATATATATATATATATATATATATATATATATATATATATATATATATATTATTTTTTTTAATTCTGAATTTGATAGTTATAGGAGGACGTGATCAAAAACAAAATGAAATTATCGTTAAAAGATATATGAAGGCAGGTGATCTTTATGTTCATGCAGATGTGCAGGGTGCTAGCAGTGTAATAATCAAAAATCCTTCTGGTAAACCAGTACCGCCACGGACATTGGATGAAGCTGGTCTTATGGCTGTCTGTTTCAGGTTAATTTATTTTCTATATTGATTTTTAATTAGAAAATGTCTACCAATACTGAATGCTGACATATTAAAATAAGCTTTATACTATTAAGATATGTACAGTTTTTCTTAGGAATGTGTTGTTTTCATGTTTCAACAACTAATTGTACAAATGGAATACTTTGATTTCTTAGCCTTACTCCATTAACTAATTCCTCCTCATGAATAATGTTTTATTTGTTTTATTGATCTTATGTTGTTGTTACGTGTTTCTTATGATATAAATTTGCATTACTCGATTTTTCTTACATTAGTTATTTTATCTCTGAATAATTGAATCAAAATGATTCAACAGGTGTTAATAATTTTAATATTCTATTATTATTTTTCAAACATCTATCAGCATCTGTTATTTAAGCTTAAAGATGTGGGAAAAGTGTTGATTATGATAATAATTATTTTAGGATGCTCTAATAGTTGTGGATTTGTAGTGTAATGAGTGAACAATGACATACTTGGCTACCCAAAGTAGATCTATGGATGCAGAGCTGTATCATTTCTTCATATATTATAATATTTATTGTTTTATTATTTTTGTGCAATGCTTTGAAACACTGTTCTTGTAATGTTTTATCTGTGTTTGTGTCATTAATTTTTTTTTATTTTTTTAAATGATTTGAAATTGTATTTGGATCAGTCATTCTTGTAGTATATTCCTAGTAATAATCCCTTTTTGATCTTATTATTTGTTCCTGAACTGTCTAGGATGCCAGATTTTCTTTAGTAATATGAATTTATTTGTAACAAAAGTCAAGTTTTGCATCTCTGTCAGAGATAGATGTTTGCTCGCAAAACAATCGGCATGTTTGAAGTATGTGTTCTGCATTCTGCTCACCCTCTTCGCACTCGCTGGGTGGACTGAAACCAATTCAAAACTTCATGAGGCAAGGTGGTGGGCTCTGAGCCTGTTGTGCCCTGTTCTTTAAGAGGAATATGAAGATTTGCCTGCATTGAGTTAGCTAATAAATGGTGTCTTTTGGGTCATAATATAGATACAACCTGGTCTATCTCAGGTTATGGCAGCTTTATTAAGCGTTTTTACTTTGTTAATGCTAAGGGCACAATCAAGCTGCGGGGTTGAAGCTCCCATTTTGGCCAGCTGTTCTGCCCTCTCGTTTCCAGTGAGTCTGCAAAATCCAGTGATTCATTGTATCATAATTTGTTTGTACAAGACCGTCAGGCTTTTAAGTTTCTTCAGGCATTTACTCTACTTTGATCTGAGTGATTGTAACCACTGTACTGCATCTGTAAGGAACAGAATCTTGTGTCTATTTCATTATTCATACAAATAAAATATAAAATATAATTAACATCATAGTAATGAGAGTGCTAGAAATAGGCTGCAACTTAATGTTATTGTGTTTTTTTGTTGAGTCCATATTTAAAGAGAATAATATAAAATGACACCGTTTTGGTGTAATGAATAATGAGGGATTTTGAATGTTGTCTGTTATGAATGAGTATCCAGCAGGTATTTGTTGATAGACACATATTTTTAATCGTTCAGTTTATTTGATGTTTAAATAAAAATGGTTTCATGAGTGTAAAATGATCATTTTTATGTAGAAAAAAAAGAAAAAATGAATTGTTTGGAATGATGTCTGCCATGAACCCATCAGTTTTTTGCTGGCTGATGGTTAATTTTAATATCTGTTTGGGGCCTAGTATCTATTAATATATATATATATATATATATATATATATATATATATATATATATATATATATATATATATGGATCAGTGAAGAGAGAAGATTTCCCTGGTTTTCGGATACGAGCTCGGTGGCCTAGTGGATAAGGCGCCACGCTAGAGAGGTGGAGACTTGGGTTCGAATCCCAACCGGGGTCAAATCTTTTCTTTTAAAAAAAAAAAATAAAAAAAATAAAAAAAATATATATATATATATATATATATATATATATATATATATATATATATATATATATATATATTATGCATGTACATGAACTGAGTTGTGTACCATTTCAAAATACCATCGTTTTTTTTTTTTTTTTTTTTTTTTTTTTTTTTTTTTTCTTTGATTCTGTGACTGCGACTATCATCAACTTTTTATGATCAAATCCTAAGTTAGTCCGCTCTCATCAAGTGATTATTTTGGCATGTTTTGATTTATAATAGTATAATTTTCTTAACAAACTGTTTCATCGATTGCTTATATTGTTTTAAACATTTTAATTTTACTCAATGTGCATTTACTAGGAAAATTTATGAACATTCTGGAAATCATAATCTAATTTGTTACAAATATGAATTGTGCTTAATACGTTGAAATCAGATTTATATTGTAATTTTTCTCTTTTAATGTTTTTTTTTTCTTTTTCCATCTCCTTTGTGCTGTAAGGCATGGAGTAGCCTCACATCATCTCCTATGTTCCTCTCGATTCCTAGCCATTCTTTTCATTTCTGCCAGAGAGCAGCCCCTTTTGCCTCCAAGCCTCTCTATATAACCATTATAGGTAAGCCTTGGTCTGCCAACCGTTTGCTGTCCCTGTGGTTGTGTTTCCTGGTTCTCCGTTCATCGTCCGTTCTGCAGACATGGCTGAACCAGTGAAGATTGCATTTGGCTGGTCTCACTCTTAAAGTTTCCCGAATGGTCTCATTATGCACTCGTTCTAGCCTGGTTTTACCAACAACTCTTCAAATCAATCTCATTTCGGCTACAGTTATCTTATAAGTGTGCTTGTTTTACAGCTTTCAGGTTCATATAAAAGCACTGGCAGAAACACTGACTTGAGAGACTCAATTTGGCTTCTTTGCTTACTTCTTGCTTGGCTAGTAGAGTTTGGATATCTGGTAGAACACACCATTGACCTTCCTCACATGATTCAGGACCTCCTGGTTGATTCTGTTATCGTTACTGATAATTGTTCCTAGATACTCGTAATTATCTACTTCTTCTAATTTCTCACCATGCAGGAAATGTTGAGCTTTTAATATTAAGTTTGAAAAATGTCTGCAAAAAATCCTCGAATTTTGCTTTGTGATAGAGGAGGGATCTATTTTTTTTTTCTCACATTGATAGTAGTAGTAGTAGTAGTATCTTCCTCTTGTTTTTTTAGGTCAATTGTGAGAAATGAGAAATGATTGAACAAAACTGTATATTTGTATAAAATATGAACAATGATACTATCTACTTTATATATTCTACATTACAAGTACTCTATTCCGTATAATGCAATATTTTTAAGCATAAATTAGTTTAATGTATTTCATAAAATAGATATTCCAATATTACATATATACTTTAAACATTTCATTAAATAAAAATCACTGTCAGTGTTTGATTTTTTACTAATAAACATGTTATTTAATTAATATGTATGTTATAAATTACTAACATGTTTTTTTTTTTGTTTTAGTAATGCTTGGAGTTCAAAAATTCTTTTTAATGCTTGGTGGGTGTACCATAATCAAGTGTCAAAAACTGCTCCGTCTGGTGAATATCTTGTTACAGGAAGTTTTATGATTCGTGGACAAAAAAATTATCTTTTACCACAGCACCTTCAGTTGGGATTTAGTTTTCTTTTTAAAGTTGATGAATCATCAGTGCACAGGTATATAATATATATATTTAATAAGGTTCATGAGGCTCAGTCAATAAATAAAAACAATATAGTCTCGTAATAAAAAGATATATATAGTATATATATATATATATATATATATATATATATATATATATATATATATATATATATATATTTATTTATTTATATGAATAAATTTCTTGACTGTTACTATTAGATGTTTAGTAAGGTTCTTGAGGTTCAGTAAACAAATAAAAACAACTATTTTGGCGACGTTTCGAGACTATATTGTTCTCATAATTATGCCCCACTGTGAAAAAACAGGTTACAATAAAATTATGTAAGTTATACAAGTTATTTCAAAACATACAGTTAGCTACAATATAAATATATAACAACATACGTTAAAATAATTAAATATATATAATTACAACATATAGAGGAGTAGGAAACTACTTACAATGTTACTGATGATATCCTATGTATATTGGTATCTACTACTAAATTATAACAGTTCTAGTACACAACTGACCTGGGGAATTTTGAAAAAAAAGTAAAGATTGGGAGGGATTTTCCAAAACTGGTGGTATTCCCAGATACAGGTACAAAAAGGGATTTTAATATAGTGTGATATATGAATGGAAAAATTATTTATATGATGTATATTAATGTAAATGTATATTATTGGTCTGAATGTATTAAATTGGAATAACAGGTGTTGAGATTTAGAACTTCTGATTTTTTGTTTATTGCAAGCATAAACAAAAAAATCAGAGCATAATTATATCAAGCAGGCTTTATGAGAGGAAAGTCCACTATAGACCAAATTTACTCGATCAGGATCTTGCTGGAAAGAGAGAGGGAGCATATGATACAAACACACCTCCTCTTCATCGACTTCCAGGCGGCATATGACACCATCTATTGAGATGAACTCTATAAGAACCTCATTGAATTAGGTATCTCTTCCAAAATAGTAAGATTAACCCAGATGACAATGAGGGAAGTGAATTGCCAAGTTTGGATACAGGGAGATATGTCCAATACATTCCAGACTCATAGAGGACTGCAGCAAGGGCATTTCTTTGCATGTCTGCTGTTTAATTTGGCTCTGGAAGGTGCCCTCAGAAAGTCTCCTAGTGGGAGGCACTATCTTCAATAGAGGAGCACAGATCCTGGGGTTCGCTGATGATCTGGACATCGTTGGGAGGAGCCTTGCTGCAGTAGAGGAAGCATTTCTTTATCTCCAGAAAGAAGCAGCTAAAGTCGGCTGACCATTAACGAGAATGAGACCAAATACATGAAAACGGACCCTCAAGGTAGACGAAAGCACCCACTGGGTATCAAAATAGGAAATAGTGTTCTTGAGTGGGTCGATGAGTTTGTTTACCTCAAAACCCAAGTGAACTCCGACAATGACATAAAGCCAGAAATCTAGAAGAGAATTCTAGCCGCCAAAACAAGCTACTTTGGGTTACTTAGATACTTTTGCAGCCGAATCATCACAAAGACCACTAAACTCCGCCTGTACAAGACCCTAATCAAACCAGTACTTGTATATGGCTCTGAAACCTGGACAATCTCAAAGGCTCAGGAACTAGCACTCCTCTGTTTTGAAAGGCGCATTGTGAGGAAGATCTTCAGTGCAATACTTGTCAACAATGAATGGAGGCAGCACTCTAATGCAGAGCTAAAAGAACTTTATGGTGAAGCTGACATAGTTAAATTTATTAAGATCAGGCGGCTGAGATGGGCTGGACATATTGCCAGGATGAGGCCTGATGAAATACCCTGAAAGCTTCTAGAGGAACGTCTCAATGGAACTAAAAGAGTTGGCAGACCCAAACTACGGTGGGCTGACAGCGTAGCAGCCAACACGCGGAAGCTCTTAAACCTCAGTAATTGGAGAGCAGCTGCAGAGAACAGAGACGACTGGCGGACAATGTTGCAGGAGACCCTGACTCTTCGTGAGTTGTAGCGCCATTGAGGAAGGAAGGAAGGAAGGACAACTATCTACCTGCTTTATTCCCTGATAATACCTGTACACATACATAACTGTAGAAGATTTAAAATATTTCTATTTCTATTTCTATTTATTATTGAAAATTAGTCCGTATTTTATTAAAGTTAATTAAAAGCTAATGAACCCATAAGAAGGCAAAGCTTCCTTAGAAAATTTAATGAAGTTTAGTTTGATACTCGATAGGTGAAAACAGGTTTTCAGAGTAAGATATATACAGTAGAAACTCGATAATTCGTCATGAATGGGGGAGAGGGGGTGACGAAATAACGAAAATGAATTACAGAATTTTGCTGATAAACTAACAAAAAAGCGTTTTAAACTTTTATTTTAATTGTAATTAGTTTGCAATTTATTGAATGTAAAAAAACCCAAATGAACATTATAAACATTGGACTTGAGTGAAAATGACAAAGAACACAAAAACCGTGGAACGAACATTTTTTAAAAATGAAGTCATATACAAAAACGTACGTACATGTATAAAATATTAAAAAAATAAATAAAAAAAACAAAACATTTTCTTTACTTCTTTGCATAGATTAGTGGAAGAATTAGAAACGTCATCGTTATCATCTTTTTCATCACTAGCTTCATTTTGAATACTCAGCGCTTCTTCAATGATTTCATTACTTTGTAGAGTCTTAACTGATTCCGGGAATTCGTCACTGCACTTATACTTCCTTTCTAGTAACAAACCAAACGAGGCAGTTTAAAGATTAAATAAGTAGCAAGGGGAAAAAATGCATATCATACGAATTTATTTTTTTTATTTATAGTTGCCAATTTAAAAAAAAAATAAATAAATAAAATAAAAAATAAATAAAACACCTGACGAATTACAGAATAAGATAAATTATAACAAGTCTCCACTGTACATTCATACCTGGTTCACATTAGCATTTAAACATTGTTCCATATTTTTCTCTTATAGGCTGGAAATATTAATATCACTCTGGAACTCCAATATAGATACTTTTTAATATTATTTTTAGCTTTTTAAAATTTCTAATAGGCTATACTGATTACATTACATGATCGTTATTTATTTTATTTTTTTAGGCATTTAAATGAAAGAAAAAGAAAACTGTCTGAGGATGATTGTTTTGAATCAAATGACACTTTCATCACTCCTGAAGATGGTAAATGTTGATTAATATAAACCAATTGAGAAATAAATGTGTGTTATAGTTTTTTTATTTTTTTATTTATTTATATTACAATAAAGCTCTTCACGAGCTTATTAGCAATTTTTTTCTATTAATAACAATAAAAATACACTATTAAAACATATATACATAATAATAATATAGTTTTATTTTTCAAAATTAAAAAGCTTCAAATGTCAATAGCTTTGAACCTAAAACACAAGACCCTATATTAGGTCATGGTGCTTCCTTCTCTTTAGCCTCCTCACCAGTGCATTGATGGGCAGCCTCGGCGTTGACGTGGTCTTGCAGGCGATCCTGATGCAACTGGGCGTATTTTTGGATTACCTCCTCCACGGTTGGCACCCGAAGATCTCTGTGGAGATCATCATTCCTGATGTACCAAGGTGCATTTACGATGCCCCTTAAAATTTATTTTGAAACCTTTGAATTATTTTTCTATTGGAGTCCCTTGTGCATCCCCACAGCTGGATTCCATATTTCCAGATTGGCTTCAGAACTTAGTTCTATACTAATATTGATGGAAAGAACAGCTGTGTCATCGGCAATGGTGGCCATGACGCCCTTCTTCAACTTCAGGGATATCGGCAGTATTGAGCTGAAAGAGTATGAGGCCTAGTACTCTACCCTGTGGAACACCGGCACTTATTTCATAGAGCCCAGAATATGCATCTTCTTGCCTTACCCTGAAGTACCTATCAGATAAGTAGGACTTTAAGAGTAGAACAAAATGTCCGGGGAGAATTTTATTAAGCTTATCAAGTAGCCCATGATACCAAACTTTGTCAAATGCCTGTGTTACGTCCAGAAAGACAGCTAAGCAGACATTTCCTTCTTCAAATGTTTTCTTAATTTGATTTATAATTCTATGTACTTAATTGATGGTTGAATATTTCTGCCGAAAGCCAAACTGATGTACAGGTATCAATTTTCTTTCTTCGATGAGGGGCAATTATCACTTGAGGAGCAATTTCTCGAAGAGTTTTGACAACACCGTTAATAACGATAAAGGGCAGTACGAGGTTACCTCTTGAGGTGGCTTTCCTGGTTTTGGGATCATGACTTCTGCAATCTTCCACATTTGCGGAACATAGATAAGTCGGAATGCCGCATTTATTATTGTTGTTATTTTAATTATAGTCTTTCATGGAAGTACTTTTAATATTATTCCTGTAATGAGATCATAACCGGACGCTTTCTTGGTAGTGATTTCTTGTTTAATAGTATTTTTTACTTCTTTGATGGTGACTGGTGGAATGTTAATATTCATTTCTGCAAGTGGTGCTTCATTGGAAAGTTCCACTTCACTATTATGCAGAGAAAAAATTTCCGCAAGGTAGCGAGTGAAGACTTGAGCTTTGCTTTGATTATCTTTAATCCATTTGTAATTGGTATCCTTCAATGGTGCGGCCTGTAATATTGGTCTCTTATAGGTCTTAGTTGCCTTCCAGAGTGAATACTCAGTACTATAATCATTTATCAGTTCACTCAAAAAGTTGTTAAATGTTTCATTTTTTATTTCTTGGCTTGCCTTCTGAAGCTTAGCTTCTAATCTATTCCATTCAGCTTTTGCTTTTGGCATATGAGACTTTCGCCATTTTTTCCTTGCTTTCCTTTTTTCTCGGATAAGTTTAACTATTTCTAGCGGGTAACAGTTTCCATTTAGTTTCCTCTTTATTACTGGTGTGTTTTTCCATGCTGAATGCTGTATATCAGTAACAAGCTTATTAACTTCATCATCGATTTTTTCTTTCTATGAAAGTGAAGATTTCAGATAAATTTTTCTAGCCAGGTCAATCTTAAAGCTTTCCCAGTCAGTTCTTTTATTGCTCAGAGATGGATTTGGTATTTTTTAATAATCTTTTCACTGAGGGTGAGAATAATCGGGGTGTGGTGGGGATTTTTTGACCCAATTGGTCAAAAAGGCATTTAGAAATAAAAGAAAGTTGTGACCCCAGATCGATGACCCCTCTGATGGGAACGTAATTTAAGTGAGTATCAAAAATACGCGCACGAAAGGTTCCTAGAAGTGAAGTCACGTGATTACTGGAAGTAATACAACTAAGAGACAATGAGGAATCAGCTAGTGATTGACCAGCGGAAGAGGATGCTTGTTCACTAGATGTGTGATTAGCATGATCAGATCAGATCAGATTAGGCGTGGAATTCAAATGTACATTTGAATTTACAACTTTGGAGGGATGCAAAAGTGTGTGATGATCGCGGGAATATCATTTACGACACGAGAACTTGGAATTGCAATTACCTTTTAAGTGTGGACCCAGACAATTCAAACACCGTTTGTGTTTCTTCAGGATTTCAATTTTTTGATCTCGAGTGAGATGAGCAAACTCAAAACAGGAAGATAAAGAATGCGGCTTACGACAAAAAATACATTTAAAATTAGACGAATTGGATGGTACTGCCCGAGTTCTATTCGATTCTGGTGAAGGAGCAGGACTAGTGTTGACAATTAGTGAATTAACTTTAGGGTTTCTATTTTGATTGGAAGGGGGAGAAATTATCTCCAGCGTTTTAATTTGCTTGGTAACAAAATTTAGCTAGTCATCAAATAAAGGGACCGATTTTGCAGAATGTTGATCCTCAAAAGCTTTAGAAGTGCGGGAATCTAGGTTGTTTAATGACAAGGTTAACAAAATAAAATTTGCTAAATCATCGATAGGTAACGCCTTGATAGCCTGCACCGAATTCCGATGCATTTCTAGAAAATGCTTTAGATTACTTAACGAATTTGAGTTGATGGACTTGAAATGCAAAAGTTTGTTCAAATATGCTTGAGCTATTCTCCTGGGATTTTGGTACCTGTTTACTAGTGCTGAAAAGGCAAGCTGGTAATTTTCAGTTGTAAGCTGAAAATTGGTGATGACTGAAAGAGCACTCCCCCTTAAATTGGACCTTAGAAAATGGAAACGTTGAATGGGGCTCAGAGACGGGTTGTTGTGAACAAGGGATGTGAATAGAGAAAAAAATTCAGGTCACTGTTCTATGTCGCTTCAGAAAGTTGGCAAGTTGATTGGCGGTAATGAGAAACCACCCTGAGACAATTGACTAGGGCTGGTAACTGGTGTAGAGGTTACAATAGGTTCTTCTTTTTTTAGTTGAAGGAATTTAGCCTTAATTTTGTGTAATATATCATTAAAGGTTATAGCCAGGGCTTTAGTATCTACTTGATTTTGTTTTGATAGGAGAACATTTAGGTCACTGATTTTTTCATTTACCGTTTCAAACTTACCTTGAAGGGAAGGTAAATCCTCGTAAAGAGCCTGAACAGAAAAAATATCCTCAACAGAAGAAGCTTTTATTTGGCCCCAACTACTAGTTATGTCAGCAAACACCGTTTCCCTTTTTGCTAATAATTGGGCTTGAATTATAAGATTTTTATCTTCTACAGGCATTGTAAAAAATTGTAGTATAGAAATAAAAAGGAAATTATATTATATACAGTAGAGTAAAAGGAAAAAGAGAAAATGTTGCAAACTTAATTACTTTAATTATATAGTAAATATAACAGGTGCTTGAATAAAAAACAAAATGGCGGGGATACAATACGAGATGATATAGCAAGTATGTCACCAGTGAAATGGTAGTAAGCGTTGTGACGTCAGACCAAGGCAATGTGATATATGAGCTAGGAAAAATGGCTGACAATAGCCTCGGTTGTAAATTCGTAAATTACAGGAAATTATAAAATTTGAACGAAAAATGGGAAAAACTTCAAAATGTTTGGAAATTTCAACGGGGAAACCAGTGAAATAATTAGTACAAGCAAATGAGTGGATAATCAATCGCCCCAAAATTGCAAAAACACTTATTTTAAAGTTTAATGGAGCAATGCGGTACAAGATGCGGCCCGGTTGGACCAAATGCTTGATCAATGATAGTAATATTTTCTGATAAGACTCCTTAGAAATCGCAGCAGCCTCTGGGTAATGGACTGTATGTAAATTTATTAAAACGAGTGTTCGCAAGTTTGGGGAAACCTTTAGTAGAAGATAACTAAACCAAATATTAAAGTGAAAATCACTCACCCTTGTGCAGTCGCCGCTCTACCTCCGCGATTTCTCAGAGGCCTCCATGAGAATCGCCAGCGGATAAATGGTTCCTGTAGGCTGATATACTCGGTTGAGAAATCTTCCACTTAAATCACCACTCATCTGCATGGGAAAATGTCTTTAGTAAACATCATAAGAAAACACTGTAAAAACAAAACTTTGGAAGGTTAATTTTAGCCTTGGGCATTAGACTGACAAAGGAAGACCAATGGGGCTTTGGCAAGGAAAATCAGTCAGGTTGTCTCAGCTTCAAAGACAGCGAGAGAGTGAGAGGTCTGGTCAAGCTGGGATTAGTGGACGCGATAAGGGCCAGTTGACATAGGAAATTTGATAGAGAGCGTCTATGTACAATATATTTATTTTTCCTTTTTTACAGAGCGCCGACTGGCGCAAACAATTAGCTTACGTGTCAATAAAGTTTGACAGGTAAATAAATAGTGCTTAGCTGTGGCACTGACCTTACTGGAGATAAGAAGCGGCGGCTGATGGGGGGAGTCCTGTCCTGGCCTGCTGCAGCTAGCCCCTGGTGATGCTAAAAAATTGGCGATTTCCTCAGCTATCCCCACGGCAGTGTCTGTCGTCGGATTTCCACCAAACTTTGCACAAATATTCCACAACACTATATTTCTGTCTGTGTCAACTTGTGTATCGATACGGTGCAAAAAAACCAATCTTATTAACGATTGATGCAGAGACAATGTCATTCAGCCTATGACACAAGTCGGACTTTTCGTTATATATATATTATTTTATTAATATTTATTGAAAATTAAATTTTTGTTTTTAGTTGAGGAGTGTCTGGTTTTTGTTTTACATTGAAAAGTCTTTAATGAAATCTTGGTTATAATTACTTTGTGATTATCGTTTGAATGAAATTAGTCATCAGTTACGTTTGAGATGACTATTATTACATGTCTGCTGCAGCTCAAAAAAACGTTTCTTGTAAACCTATTTTCTTTTGTTAGGCTTTTAACTTCTACTTCAGAAGTAGATATGAAATAATCAATATCCTGCCAATATTTATATTTAAAATTTAAAAAAAATCTTCATAACACTATGAATATTGCCTGCAGATATCAGTAGGCTTGAATTCAATGATCAAAATCCAGCATGGAAACCTGTCTTCCAACTAAAGCGCAGAAAATTTTTGGAAAACCAACAACTGCCTACTCCACTGGGAATCAGAGCCAGAAGATATACTGCAGCTGGAACCTACAACTGAAGAATCGAGTTATCCACCATGGGCACTAAAATTACCAACAGTAGATCTCACTCTAAAAAAATATCCAAAACTTAGCACCCCAGACATAATATACATAGCATAATTTCAAAAAATCAAAGAAAAATACAAATATTCTAAATTTATTTTTTCAGATGGCTTAAAATCAATAGACAATGTAGGGTGTTCCGTTGTTATTGACACTAAAATTTTGAAATATAAACTTCCAACAACCACCAGTAACTTTACAGTGGAATGCTGGGCAATTAGTGTAGCAATAGAATAGAAAACTATGCCTCTAGAAAAAAAACATTGCCATATTTATAGATTCATTATCTGCAATAATATCCCTTCTCAACATATATACCTAGGATCCAACCATAAGAAAAGCACAAGCATATGCCTCAATGTTAAATGACTTGAAAAAAAGCTTGGTGCTTATTTGGATACCACCCCATGTGGGGATAAAAGGGAATGAAGCTGCTGATGAGTTAGTCAAAGATGCGGTGATTTCTTCACTAGATGTCAAAAGTGTCTATACCCCTTTAGACATTTGTAACTTCTTAAAATATCGTGCCAAGAATACTTGGATTGATTTATGGGTAAGAGCGCATGGAGATAATAAATTTAAAACCATTAAAAACAGTAGAATACATCCCATCGGGAAAATAGAATAGAAGAAGTGGTAATAACAAGATTGAGGATTGGTCATACTCGACTTATACATGGCTACATTATAAAAAGAGAAGCTTCACTGACGTGTATGTCTTGCAAGAGTCCTCTAACAATTAGACACATTCTTGAGGAATGCCCATTGTATGAAGCCTACTTCCAGCAAAAACGGTTTGAAAGGAAACTTTTGAAAATGCTTGGAGATATCCAATCATATTATTCAGTGATGTGTCGGTATAAAAAATTTTCGATTCTCGATTATCCACAAAATGCAATATATAAGTTAATTACAGTTCAAATAGTGCTCAAAAAATAATTCATATTATTATTTAACAAGATAAATATATTCCAAAGTTTCTAGGTTTCATTTATTACTTAAGGAACCTCAAAACACTAAAATCTTTCACTAAACACTGTAGAAATGTTAATAGATACACTGATATACGAGTATTTCTCGGTACGGTGATTTTAATAGTTTATTAGGGTTCGGAAACCAGTATGAGCATTTAATGAAATGAAAACTAATCTTTATTTTGGGATTATAAAAATTCTCAAAGTGAATCATGATTTTCTTATTCTTCCCTTTTTACCCAGTCTGCCAGTGATTCCCTTGGTATAATATCTTTGGTCGTATCCTTTAAACATTTTATTTAACTTATATTCCAACCCGTCCCAGTATCTTCTGGTCCAACAATCATAACAATTACAATCATGGGATCAACAAAACCTGGTTGTCTAACAAAATTCTTTTGATGAAATTCACAAAATTCTGTTGTTTCATTACATAATTAATATCTGGCCAATTGTTGGTGTTCACCTAGAAAATTCAAGTTCTTTAAAGGCAAACCATTTCTTTGATGATATCAACCAATCTTTTCCCAGTTTTATTTAATATGAACCACCCCTGGAACACATCATAAGAATGGTAATTCATTCTAAATGAGGTTTTTATGTCCATTGGAGATTCAATATTGTGTTGTCCACAATCTCTCTGTAATGGCCCAGGTTTTTTTTATGAGGTATTTGTAATTTTTAGTCAATAGTTTGCTTAATTTAGTTCCTTAAAAGAAAATTTTATTAAATGAGCTGCAGAGCAGTAATATTGCTAAGTTAAAACTATTTCTTTGAAATATATAAATTTTAATATGTCAAAGCTGATGATGATTATTATAACATGATGAGCTTTATTATCTAGATTATTTGGCCAATTATTATTATTATTACATTGAGCTCTACAGTCCTAGTTGGGACTTGGCTTCACAAAGAATTGACAGCCATTCTATCTTCCGCTTTCCTCTTCTAATCATTCAATCCCAGTCTTCTCAGGTCGTCCTGGACGTTGTCCAGCCACCTCAGCCTTTGTCTCCCTCTCAATCTTTTTCCTCCCAGTCTGCTGTACATCATCTTTTTTGGAAGCATGTCTTCCCTCATCCTTTGTACATGTCGAAGCCACCTTAATCTTACTACGTTGACTATAGAAATGATGTTAGGTGTTCACCGAACAGTTGTTCCAATTCCATGTTGGTTCTGACTCTCCAAATCCTGTGGTTATTCACCGCACCGAAGATCTTTCTGAGAACCTTTCTTTCCTAAATCCTCAGTAACCTCTCATTCTCTTGAGTCAACACCCAATACTTGCTTCCATAAGTCACAATTGGCCTTATTACAGTTTTGTAGACAGTGATTTTGGCTGATCGAGACACTTCTCGAGATCTCAGAATTTTACAAAGGGCCAAAAGAAATTTGCTGCCAGCCGCTATTCTTGCTTTGATCTCCAATTTCATGTCATTTTTTTCTGTTGTTAGTAATCCTAAGTACCTAAATGTTTTGCAGTATCTAAATGTGTGCCCATTAATTTCCACTTCTTCATCCCCACATCCTTGTAGACACATTGAAGTTTCCATGTACTCCGTCTTTGTGCAATTAATGCTCAATCCCTTGCTCATAGCCGCCCTTTCAAACTCTTCCAACACTCCTGTAAGTGCTGTGATGACCACGTCTAGAGTCACTTATAACAGTGCAAAACTAGAGTTATAGCCGTCAATAAGCATTGGGAGTCAAGAAAAAAAAAAAATGAAAATCACATTTTATTTTTTTTCTCAACTTTCAGTCAAGATAGAGAAATGATCCTTTCACTTGAAATTGTAGTTTTGTATGCTATTTGAAATATAATTTTTATATTATAAAAATATATACTCTCCCCTCTCAATCTCCTCTGGTGTGGTTCAGGGCTCCTCAATATCACCTTCACTATTCAGCTCATATATCAATGACGTCTATTCTCTCATCAAATATTTTTCCTCTCATTTCTATGCAGACGATTCACAAATTTACCTCTCCTTTTTCCCTAGTGAGCTGCAGGAAGCTATCACAAAAATACAAGCAGATCTCGACACAATATCCTCTTGGGCCATTTCTAATAAATTGAAACTGAATGCTGGTAAATCCAAGGCTATTTTGTTTGGATCAAAGGACCTTCTCAACTCCCTACCTGGAATCCCTAATTTCTCCATAGAACTATCCCATTAATTTCCACACCTCCGATACGAACTTCGGCATTGTCCTTGACCAAACCCTTTCCTGGAAAGATCATGTTTCCCTTAATATCCGCCAAACTATTTCCACTCTTCGATTCCTAATCCACTCCTGTAATTTCCTTCCGCAATTAACTCATCTACTATCAATTTCTTCCCTTATATTCCCCCATTTTGATTTTGGTAGTATGGTGTACGGAGGTCTCTCTGAATCTCAGGATGCAAGATTAAAGAAGATTATAAACTGTTGCCTGAGATTCGTTCCAGGGATATTATGTTATGACCATGTATCTCACCCTCTTCTTAAGGAGCAATGGCCCCAGAATAAAATTTATTTTCATTTACATTTTCATTTCATTTGTAGCAATTTAATTTTATTCTAGCATTATTTCTTTCTCTAATTGCATCTTCATATTCTACGTCAAACCAATCATTTCTCATGTTATGCTGTCTTTCGACTAGCACACTTACTACACTTTTCAGTGCATCTCAGTTTTCTTCAATGATTCTGAACACTCCATGTTCCCCAACTTCTTCTCAATTGTACTCAAAAACAGATCAAAGGTCTCCACAGCTTGAGGTTTTTCTCGATTAAAGATCATTTTTCTGTCTCCGTGGGCTCTTGGGTATGTAGCTACTTTCATTTTATACCTAGCCTTAACTAAAAAGTGATCTGATTCACAACAAGCACCTCTGAAGCTACACACATCTTGTATATCTGCTGCATGCCTACTATCCACTAATAGATTGTAGATTGATGCTTTTCTTCAGGCAATCAACTTCTAGGTTATTACGCCTATTGCATCTAAATGTTGGAAATTTATTTTTCTTCGTCCTTTATAAACATTATTTGCGTATTATGGTATAGTATTGCATATTTTATGATATAGTAAAAGTTCTTTGAAAAGATTCATTATTTTGTCTATAGAATTTCGTGAGTCCCCTAGAGCAAGTTCTGTGGATCGGGGTATTTTATTTTTTTCTAACTCTTGTTGCAGTAATGTACAATCTTCTATTATATGTGTAATAGTAATTGGAGATTGACATCTTTCACAATGTGGTTGGGCCTCTTTTTGTGATTAAATATGCATGAATCATGTTGGAATTTCCGATCCTCAGGCTTCTTGTAACCACTTCTTCTCTTCTATTACCTCTTATAGTACTTGTCCACTACTTCGTACTTTTTTTATATTTCTTAGTTTGTTCATCAGTGGAGTTTTGAACTACATGTTTTCCCAATTTTTCTTTACTCTGTTATTCAAAAACGCCTAACATAATTTGGTTCATATATTTGAAGTGGTGCGGTATTACTCATAGTAACTTCTTTGGCAGCTTTATCCACTGCTTCATTTCCAGGTATTCCAGAGTGTCCAGGGGTCCAGAGAAAAGCTACGGTTGGTCTTTTCATGGTATTTTAATATTTCTAAATGACTACAGATCCTGTCAATTGTGGCTAGTTTTGCTAAAATTAAATTTTTGAATGTGCTCTGTTGACAGATGAGCAGAGAGCTGTGGAAATCGCCTGCAGTTCTGCAGTGTGTATTGTTCAATAAGAAGGTGATTTATATTTTTAGGGTGTTCCATTCATAATTATTGCAAAACCAACAAATTCATTTTTTTTGGATCCATCAGTATATATTATGTCGTGGTCTGAATATTCTTGTAACTTTTTGTGAAATTGAAGGTTATTTGATCCTGAGCTCTTACGTTTTAAGCTTAGATCTATTTTACTTGTATTTCCACGGGGTAATTGAAAACCAGAGTCGACTAGATCCAACAGCTTATCATAAATTTCTTTTATAACTTCCTTTTGTCTGATTCCTAAAGGGACGTTTCTTTTATTCATCTTGAAATTTCTGATACAGGTGTGGTGAAATATATGATGGTAAGCTGGATCGATTGGTTGAAGTTCAAGTTTAGTAACATAACTGTTTATTAGATCTTGTCTTTGAAATTGCAGAGAAGTTATGGAGGCCTCAGCATAGAGGCTTTCTATTGGGCTTGTCCTAAAGGCACCTGTGGCTAATAATCTTATTCCAGCATGGTGTATAGAATCTAGAAGTAAGAGATGACTTGTTTTGGCCGAAGAATAAACCAGACAATTGTAGTCTATTTTAGATCCATCAATATATGTACAGTCACCATTAATACATTGAAAAACCTTCCTTTTAGTGCTATCTAACAAATTCTCTCATTAACTGCTTTGTAATCAATCTCTGCTTTTCTTCTTAATGCATCTCTTACTATAAAACCAGTACCTAACATATTAGTTTTACTGCTACTGTTGAAGATATGCTAGTCCTGAAGAGTCACTATACCGATTTTCTTCCATCTTATTTCCTGTAGAGCTACAATATCCATTTTATATTTCTTAAGCTCTTGCTCTAACATTCTACTTCTTCCAGGCTGAAATATACTCCATAAGTTCCTTGTTCCAATTTGTAATAGTCTATTTCCTAGCATAGGCCTTAGCCTTAAAAAAGTCTGAATATTTTTCCTTTGTGTGTTTGTAATAAAATGAGTTTAATGGGAATGGGTTATCAGCCCATTACCACCGATCCAGGTGAAGGGGCTGCTTCCTCAGAGCATCCTAACAAATTCCCCCGTCCGGGGCGGCTATCTAGGGAAGGTGATCCTAGGGTGTGTACTGTAGTTGACCTTTGTCTGTAGTATGAGGATGTGTGCAGTGTGCTGCACAAAGTGTACTGTTTGTGTGTCACAGATATTGTTCCCCCAACCTGGAGGGCCAGAGGGTGTTTGCAGTCAGACAACTGGGCGATGGGGTCGCCACTTCCCTATGCCAATAATCCAGTAAAATTGTACAGTCTGGTATGCAAAAGGTGGGATAGTTTTGATTTTCTTATATGTTGTTTGTGTTAAGCTGGTGTACTAAAATCCAAGTTTTGGACTATGTAGCAGCACCGCTTGCTAATGGAAAGCATCAAAGTTTCAATATGTGCGACATTTTGTACATTTTATCAAAATATGTGTTGTGCAGTTGGTCTTATAAAAAAACTGAATACTTTTAAAATGAAACTTGACTAAATTTTCTATAATTTGAGCAGAAAATGAGCTCTGTAGCTTAAACGGGTACTGAGACACAGGCTTTCAAATGTTCAGAATTTTCTAAAAAAAAGTGGTGTTGATTATGTTTTTTGCTCTATAGGTCCTAAACAACGATGAGTTAGTGTGTGCTATAAACCAAGCACAATATGGTGTTGTGTTACTATGGCCAATGTTTCTTGATATTAACAGCTTGCTAAAATATGCACTAGAGGTGCATCTCCAAAGCGAGATCCCTTAATAACCAACTTTATAACAATTAATTCCGGCTGTACTAAGTATACCACTCGTCGAGCGTCGATTATTCGAACTAATGTTGTCTGGGTTGGTTCGGATAATCAAAAATTTCGGATAATCGAAATTCATTTTAAAAAATTACTATGTCTAAACAGCATCTTCCAACAGTTCACTTTTTGCTTTTATCAAAGTTTTACGACTCAAACTACCCGTCTCACTGTAAAGATTAAGAATTATTTTTGATTCTCATTATTGTTCATTTACCAACCCTGATATCGATAGCTAATGTCTGACCCGAGTTACATTTTTTTATCCACCTAATGTGTGACCTCTCGTTTCCTTTTTGCTCGCATGGATGATGATATGTAGTTTTCAAACCAAAAAGTGATCATAAAGGCTATATTTACCCCACAAAGAAAGATTTAAGACTTAAGGTGAGATCTATTACCAACCAAATAAATAGGGAGATACTGAGAGAAACAAATGAAATGGTCTAAGTGCATAGTTTTCAGTAAACAATATTATAGGTGAGCATAGAAGTTCATTTTTTGCAGTTTCTGTGAAATAAATTGAGCTTCAATTATAGACATTCATGGAAAATATAATTTTGTTTTTTCATTTAATTTAATTTTTAAATAAAAATAATTTTAACAATACAAATAAATAATTAGATGATCAATTTAATTAAAATGACATTAAAAAAAAAAAAAAAAATAGGTTCCGTTAATTGAACGTTCCGATAACTGATGTTCGGATAATCGATGCTCCTCTGTATTTATTGATATGATCACTTCATTTGAGGTGAATGACGTGTATTGAGAAAACCACTGCACAAGCTTTTCAACATCTTCATTATCTCATATTCATATTCACATGCTTCTCACTGCTCCCTTGTAGCAGATGTTATATAGCAATACTTCTAAACTTCTTCATAGATATTATATTAATAATTATACATTATTAATTGCCGAGATTATTTGGTTGGTTTTAGTAGATATCACTTAAGTATATTTCTGAATGTTTTTGTGAAGTTAATATTTGAATTAGAATAAGGATTAAAATAGATGAAATGAATGTTTCTAATTTTATGAAATTTTTTAAAACTTATTTAGGGAAACTTTTCATATCTAGAAGTATTTGTCATAGTGACACCATATTGTGCTTGGTTTATAGCAAATAGCTCACCTTGAAAATTGATTATAAATTTTGCTCTAAACATAGTTGTTTAGGACCTAAAGAGCAAAAAAATAAAATAAAAAGAAAATCATAATTTTTTTCTCTTTTTGTGTAAGTCTATATTTCAGTCCCAGTTAAAAGTTACAGAGTCATTTTCTGGTCAAATTGTAGAAAATTTAGTCTAGTTTAATTTTGAATGGGAGCAGGGTAACTCGGAACTGAACTGCTATGATCCGGGGCCTGAGTTTGAGCTCATCTGAAGGCAAGGCAAAAATTTTAATTTTTGTTCCTTTGGCTATGGATCAACTTAGGGGTCTGGAGACCCTCCTGGGGCACACCCAACCTTTGTAAAGTGGGTACCCTTGATTAGAGGGAAAAACCTGGTGATGGAGCATGGTTGCTGTGCAGATCACCTCCGTGTTTAATCTTTGGTCACGAAGCAATACATCCTTACTAAGTACTGAACCCAAGACCCTTCATGGGTTGTAGCAGTACAGGCTTAACAAGCATTTCTATAGAGCCAACTATTCAACTACTATTTTAGTGAAATTTACAAGGGGAGGACACACTCAGTCTCTAACAGATCTTGTTGGCAATTTTTTTGGAGGTTCCTGGTCAAAAAAATATTAGACACGTGTTTTGTCGTTCTGACCAATGGGCTCTAGAAGCTGAGAAAAAAATAAAGTAGCATTAAGTTTAAATATTTTATATCTCGAGTTAAAAAAATGATATCAACATGATTCTTGCACCAAGATTTTTATTTTTGATTGCGAATTTAAGGAAAAATGTAGCTGCTTCATAAATTTTGGTTTAGGTTAATTAAATTCTAAAAAAAATGATTAGATTTTCAAGCAAACTACCTCTATAAATTTTTTTACTCAAAAATTGACGTCTGATTCTAATTTAGCACCCTCAAAAACATTGAAATACGTTTATTCAATAAAAACAAAAAATATCATTTTTTCATTGAACTACATTCAGTATACTTTTTTTTCACAAGAACCGACATCGGATTCGAATTCAGCATTAAAAAGAACCCTTAAATACAAAATTTCATCCTAAAATAAAAATAAAAATTCGTAAGCTTCAAAATGTGCCTGAGCAAATGGTAGGCAATTTTTGTTTAAATTGACAAAAACATGAATTATGCTTAGACGGTTTAACGTATAAACTTCATATATTTATACAAAATATAGGGTGGTAATACTCTTGAAATGTCTTTGGTTTCAAACTCAAAAATAAATATGTTTTTCGGATTTGCCAATTTTTTTTAATAGGTTTTTGTTGATAGAAATTTGCATTAATATATGTACATCAAAAGAAAGCTGAGACTCTCCTCTTTCCAGCGATAGCAATGAATGAATTGCGTGACAAAGTATTAGCTATTTAAAGGAAAGTAACCAATAATCGTTTTAAAAATTTCTTCCCCTCGAAGAGGGTAAAAAATTATATTTTTTGTTTTTATTGAATAAACGCTTTTCAATGTTTTTGAGGGTGCTGAATTAGAATCTGACGTCAATTTTTGTGTTAAAAATCTATAGAGGCAGTTTGCTTGAAAATCTAATCATTTTTTTAGAATTGAATTAACCTAACCCTAAATCTATGGAGCGGCTGTATTTTTTCTTAAAACCTCAAAAAAAATTGCCAACAAGATCCGTGAGAGACTGTGTCCTTCCCTTGTTAGTGTCTAAATTTTTAACGGTTTGACACTACCAAATAGTGTGCGGTGGCATGGTATGATCCAAAACTTGGATTTTAGTATACAAGCACAACACTTACAACCTGTCAAAAAATCAGAACTACCGACCTTCTGCATAGCAAACCTCTTTTTTCTTTTTTTTTTTTTTTTTTTTTACAGGATTATGATACTTCGCATGATTGCATTTTATTTTAAAATTAATATTTTTATTTTATCCCATTATAGATTCTGTTGCTATTGTGGATGATGATGAAATTACTATATTATCCGATATTAGTACTAAAAGTTCTTCTATGGCAAATGATTCAGAATCATTTGCTACGCCATCAATAATATCGTCAGAGTAAGTGTTATTTTTATTTTTCTATGGAGCTTTAATTATATGTTTAATATATTTAAATATATACCTATATTTATATAACCTGTTTATTAATTTATTAATATTAATGCCACACAAATATATTATTGTTAGGAGAAATATAATATAATTTATAATATCATTTATATAATAATCATTTATATAATATCATTTCTAATCCAGGGGTCTCCAGACAACGGCCCGCGGGCCACATCCGGCCCTCCAGTGTCATCAATCCGGCCCGCGACACTCCCTTAAAATTCCAACAAAGATAATTTTTTATATAGATTTTTAAATATATCACTACAAAACTCTAAAAACATTGTAGATCGACAATTTCAAGTTGAAGTTTAAGAAAAATCTTAATTTTATTCCCAATTACACCAAAGTCTGAGAAACGAGTACCACAATTTATATTCAAAGCACTCAAAGTTTCAGCTGCAAAAGCGACGGAATTTCACATGTTTTAAAATATGTGAAATTGTGATTGAAACAGTATTATTTTCTGCCAGAACGATTTGATATGTGTGTATAAATCAGGGATACATGGTTTTGGTTGCAACCTCAAATTGAGTTCGTTAATATGTTTCGTTAATTCTACGTAGGTAGTATGCTAACTTCCACAGCAATTCGCTATTTTGTAATTCGGATGGATTACGATGATTTTAATTTTAGAAAATTTCGATCACTCTTCGCAGTTCAAAGAATCATATTACCTATTGATGTCAAGTGTCGTGGTCGTAACAATACAGTACAACAATTTAATGATTGAAATGATTGATCGAGAAATCATAGATAGTGGCAGGAAAATTAAAACGGTGTTGGCCATCGGAACTGTTGAAAGTAAAAAGTACGGCCCGAAGGCTGAAAAGTTTGGAGACCCCTGATCTAATCTAATAATCATTAGAAAGAAATACAAATTGAAATATATTAATAAATAATTGCATGTATATATATATGTGTGTGTGTGTGTGTGTGTGTGTGTGTGTGTGTGTGTGTGTGTAAGTTTGCTACCATGTGATAACAACACTGCTGCAACCTTCAATGTGTGTGAGACTTTTAATTAAAACATATGTTTGGTATAATAAAATATAAGTTTGGTTAGTTTAATGTTGTGTGTGTGTAAGTTTTTGCTACCATGTGATAACAACACTGCTGCAACCTTCAATGTGTGTGAGACTTTTAATTAAAACATATGTTTGGTATAATAAAATATAAGTTTGGTTAGTTTAATGTTATCTTGTTTAAAGTGTTACATGTTATAATTACTAGTTTTAAAGAACGTGTAATTTAATTCCTTTGTATTTAAAAAGAATAAAATCACGTAGAAACAATCTTACAAATTAAATTACAAGATTTCAACTAGTAAGAAATGGATATAATTTATGTTCAAGTTGTTAAGAAAGTTGAGAAAGAATTTGTGATCCAATGCATATCCATTGATAAAAGTACTTGGTATTTAGTGCCAGAAGAATTTAAAGAGGTATGTAACCACATTTCTCTATCAAATAAAAAATGCAATGTCGGCAATTAAGAACCAAAAAGGTTATAGAACAGTTGCGGTAAAAATCGATGAAGATATAAAAAAAGAATATTTTGAAGTTGATAATATTTGTTTTCGAGAATTGCTATTAGAAGAATGTGACCCAATATCAATTTTCAGAGTTGTGGAATTTGAACAAATAGAGTTAGAAAGTTGGATTAGACAATTAGAAAACCAATTATATTCAAATTTAATACAAGAGGAAATCAAACTAAATCAAATCGAAAAAAAAAATTGGTTTTAGAGAAATTTGAAAAAAATCAATCAGATCCTAAAGAATGGTTAGCTAAATTTGAAGAAGAGTATAGCCGCTTCCAGGTGAATTCCGATAGTGGTAAAATTCAGGCTTTGCGCTTTTTTGTCAAGGGCCCAGCAAAAGATTGGTTTGAAATAAATTTGAAGAAAATAGGTGTAAATGGTCATTGGAATACTTGGAAGGAGTCATTCTTGAATGTTTTTGTTGATAAAGGCTTGTACATTGTTAGGAAAGCTTTTAACTACAAATATTTGGGTGGGTCTTTAATCGATTTTGCGCTTATAAAGGAAAAGTTATGCCTAGAAGTAGAACCTAAGGCCCAATTCTCACAGAACGGACGTGACGCTTTTGTCTCTTCGGACATAAAAACAACTTAATAAAATTTGATATTGGAGTTACATACATATATCCAACAATTCAATAGGGGTAAAACATCACTGATTTTATTTTATTTTATTTTTTTTTTTGGAGGAGGAGGAGAACTGAACTGAATCAGACATAAAAACACACAACCGATTTTCATAAATTTTGGTATTGGCGTTATATAACTATGGACCAACAATTTCATAGGGGTAAAACATCACTGATTTACTTTTTGCGGGGGTGAATCGGACATATGAAAACTCGACTGATTTTCCCGAAAAACCCGCCACCCCCCAAAAAAAATTAAATTGGTAATGTTTCACCCCTATTAAATTGTTGGTGTATATGTATGTAACTCCAATATCAAATTTCATCAAAGTTATTTTTATGTCCTATTCACCCTCACCCCCCCCCCAAAAAAAAAAAAAAATTAAATGAGTAATGATTCACCCCTATTAAATTGTTGTTATATATTTATACCAATATCAATATATTTATAATATAATATATTTATAATATTTATACCGATATCAAATTTTACGAAAACCGGTTAAGTTGTTTTTATGTCCAATTCACCCTCTCCCTCCCCAAAAAAAAAAAAAAAAAAAAAAAAAAAAAATTAAATCAGTGATGTTTCACCCCTATTAATTGTTGGTATATATGTATGTAACTCCAATATCAAATTTCATCAAAGTTGTTTTTATGTCCGATTCACCCTCGCCCCCCGAAAAAAATAAAAAATTAAATCAGTGATGTTTCACCCCTATTAATTGTTGGTATATATGTATGTAACTCCAATATCAAATTTCATCAAAGTTGTTTTTAGGTCCGATTCACCCTCGCCCCCCGAAAAAAATAAAAAATTAAATCAGTGATGTTTCACCCCTATTAATTGTTGGTGTATATGTATGTAACTCCAATATCAAATTTTATCAAAGTTTTTTTTTATGTCCGATTCACCCTCCCCCCCCCCCCCCAAAAAAAAAAAAAAAAAAATTAAATGAGTGATGATTCACCCCTATTAAATTGTTGGTATATATTTATACCAATATCAATATATTTATAATATAATATATTTATAATATTTATACCGATATCAAATTTTACGAAAACCGGTTGAGTTGTTTTTATGTCCAATTCACCCTCTCCCTCCCCCCCCCCAAAAAAAAAAAAAAAAAAAAAAATTAAATCAGTGATGTTTCACCCCTATTAATTGTTGGTATATATGTATGTAACTCCAATATCAAATTTCATCAAAGTTGTTTTTATGTCCGATTCACCCTCGCCCCCCGAAAAAAATAAAAAATTAAATCAGTGATGTTTCACCCCTATTAATTGTTGGTATATATGTATGTAACTCCAATATCAAATTTTATTAATGTTGTTTTTATGTCCGATTCACCCCTTACCAAAAAAAAAAAGAAAGCTAGCTAAAAAAGAAAAAAAAAAAAAAAAAACTCGTGGTGAGGAAGTGGCGTGCCCCTTCTTGTACGCCACGAGAGACGGCAAAGAGACGTGGCCAGGACTTTTGTCCCTTCCGCCCCTCTCCTAATAAACAAACGTTCCAATTCACACAGAACGGACGTGGCGGAGACGTGGCGCGGATTTTTTTTAATAGGACAAACGAGGAAGAGACAAAAGCGCCACGTCCGTTCTGTGTGAATTGTGCCTAAGGGTACTGAATTATCACGTATCAACCTAATAGTTTTTGAATTGCCGAAAAAAGCCCAAGAAGAACTGGGTAGAGAAAAAATTAACAAGATGGAAGACTTACATATATGTGAAACTCCGAAAATTAGAGGGCTCGTTTTCTAGAAAGAAAGAGGAAAATCCCTCAAATCTTAGATTGAAATATAGTTCTGACCCGAAAACGTTTAAGAGAGATGAATTTCACTCAAAGAACGAAGGTCAAAAGAAGACATGTTCAATTTGTGCAGCTATTGGTTTTCCGTATCGATACCATCTCGTAGCGGAGTGCCGCAATCGAAATAAAGTCTCAGAAAAACTAAAGGATACATGACTGAAGGATCTTCTGGGATTGAAGACATACAGATATTACAAACAGACTTAGGTAACAAACATTTAAACTGAAGAACCGGGCGAAATTAGATCCGTTGATAAAACTAAACGTAATCATATGTGACAAAATTAAAACAAAAGCTATCTATGATAGTGGCTCCAACGTTACATTAATTTCTCAACGAATTGCTGATTTGCTGAAGTTGAAATTAATAGAACAAGAAAATGTATTGAAAACTATCAGCGGATTAAATTTCACTTCAGCCCGGGCTACAATTTCATTTCGTATTGGACGTATAACTGATCACATTACAACTTACGTTGTCAAGAACGATCATTTTTCTTATGACATCTTATTGGGGATTGATGCCATAAAAAAATTTCAATTGATTCAAGTCGAAAACTTAAAAATACTACAACGAACAGACAACAATGTGATAGATTTAGATGAAAACCGATCCAATAGTGATCGAGAAGATAATTTAAATCGATTTAAATTAGATCAGATGGTTAAAAAAAAATTCAATGATAGTCAAGTTTTAATTGGTAAAGATGATTCTAATGATTACATTGAATTAAATTTTAATGAAAACTTAAAAATAGAAGAATTCGATGCCAATTTAAATCATATTAAAAACGAAGAGCGAAAACAGCAGATTGCAAATCTAATTGAAAAACATAAACATATGTTTAAAGGATAAATTTGATTTTGGGAAAGTGAAATCAAAAGAAGCAGAGATAAAATTATTATCTAACGAGTATGTTACTTGTCGACCGTATAAATGCTCAATTCCTGACGATGAAGAAATACGAAATCAGAATGAGGCGTTATTGCAAGCAAAGATTATTGAAGACTCGGATTCTCCGTTCGCTTCCTCTGTAACCCTCGCGTTCAAGAAAGAGGAGAACAAGAAATCACGCTTGTGTATCGATTTTCGTAAATTAAATAAATTGATAGTTCCAGAGGTTTTCCCATTTCCTACAATAAAGAGACGTAATCGACAAAGTTCATGTTTGTTTAAAGTCCTTCCATTTGGTCTAAAAAATGCTCCGGCCACGCCCCAGAGAATCTCATCAAATATTATAAGAAGAAATGGTTTGGATGAATTCTGTATCAATTATATTGATGATATTTTGATATTTTCTCAAACGTGGGAAGATCATCTTCAACATATCGAAAAATTTCTGCAGATGACTGATGCTGAAGGATTGAAACTAAAATTAGTCAAGTGTTTGTTTGCAGCTAAATCTGTCAAATATCTAGGCCATACAATTTCAAAGAACAGGGTCTCACCAGCCCAAGGTAATTTAGTTTCAATTGAAAACCTACAAAGACCATCAGATAAGACTGGAGTACGAAGTGTTTTAGGTTCAATCAACTTTTACTTGAGATATATAGAGAATAGTTCTCAAAAACTGGAACCATTGCATCGATTATTAAGAAAAGATGTGAAGTTTGAATAGTCCGATGATTGCGAAAAAGCTTTCATTATGGTAAAGGATTATTTATGTATGCCTCCAATATTGTCAATTTACGGTTATAAGAAGCCCATCTTCATTGAAACAGACGCCAGTTTTTAAGGTATAGGCGCTACTCTAAAACAGCCACAAGAAGATGGAACACTGCATCCTGTAGCATATTATTCAAGAAAACTACCGGAAAGGGAAAAACGTTTAGACATCATTCATTTGGAATGCAAAGCGATCAAAGACCCAATCAAATTTTGGCAGTATTATTTAATAGGACGCCACTTTACAGTATGTAGCGATCATAAGCCATTAGAAAACTTTAAGGCCAGATCAGATGAAATACTAGGCGATCTAATCCTTTATTTATCACAATTTATAAAGAAAAACAAAGAAAATATTCTAGCCGACTTATTTGTCAAGAAATCCGGTTTTAGAATATTTCAATAATGAAGATGCAATCAGGATCGTGAACTTAATCGATCTACTTCAGATATTAAAAGACCAAGCTGAACACCTTCCGGAGTTGAAAATAGAAAAACAGACTGACTATAAGCAAGGAATGATCCTTAAAAGATTAAAGGCCAAACTTAGAATATTTGTATCTCCAAATTTAGGAATGATAGTCCAAGAGCCGAGGCCAAATTTCGTGACTTATTTGAAGAAAAATTTTAGACATACAGCCATAAAATGTCCACCCTCAGCAATCAATTTGCACTTGTCTGCCAACTCAAAGCGGGGGCGTTTCAAAATGGCGACCACCGAAAGGGGGTAGCAAATATCAAAATATAATATTATTTGAAGATGATTTATTTAAAGCAAACAAGAAACTGCAAACCCCCTAGGTGCCAAAAAACGCTGTCTGCCAAAAAACCGGCAGACAGAATTCAAAATCCTCCCAAAAGTGGACCATTTGAAGACGATTTATTTCAAGCACACAAAAAATGGTCACTAGATGACAAAAAACGCTGTCTGCCAAAATTTGAAGGGGGCTAAGCACCGGCAGCCAAAATTCAAAATCCGCTTTTTCTTAGTCCAAAAGTGGACAATTTGAAGACGATTTATTTGAAGCACACAAGAAACTGCATACTTCCTAGATGACAAAAAACGTTGTCTGCCAAAATTAGGAGGGGGCTATCACCGGCAGACAAATTTCAAAATCCGCGTTTTTTTTTTCAGTCCAAAAGTGGACAATTTGAAGACGATTTATTTGAAGCACACAAGAAACTGCATACTTCCTAGATGACAAAAAACGTTGTCTGCCAAAATTAGGAGGGGGCTATCACCGGCAGACAAATTTCAAAATCCGCGTTTTTTCAGTCCAAAAGTGGACAATTTGAAGACGATTTATTTGAAGCACACAAGAAACTGCATACTCCATAGATGACAAAAAACGTTGTCTGCCAAAATTTGGAGGGGGCTAAGCACCGGCAGACAAATTTCAAAAACCGCGTTTTTTTAGTCCAAAGGTGGACAATTTGAAGACGATTTATTTGAAGCACACAAGAAACTGCATACTCCATAGATCACAAAAAACGTTGTCTGCCAAAATTTGGAGGGGGCTAAGCACCGGCAGACAAAATTCAAAACCCTTGTGAAGGCGTCACACCGGCTGACATTGTTCAAAACTCACATCCTTTTCGTCCAACAGTGAACTTTTTGAACATGATTTCCTTTTTTATTTGATTTATAAGTAGTTTTTCTCTAGAATAATTTAAGGAAATTATATTATGTTGCTTCCTACGTACAATATAATTATTTTAATATAAAATAATCTTGTTTTAAAATTTTAATGTTAAAAATACCAATTAATACATATGAACAGTAATAATATAAATACCGGCGATATAATTAAAAAATGAATAATATTTCAACTTATAAGTTATGAAATATGTACTATCCTGGAACAAAATACGTGGAAAACATGTAGTTCTTCGTAAACGTATGTTCTTGGAAAATCGAATGTTCTTAGGCGTTTGATCGAATAACTCGGAAACCGTTCCTATTAGTATATTCTGAGCTATGTACATTATGAAGCAAATCAAATTTGCAAGAAATTTGGCACTATTCATTTCTTTTTCTCTCATCTATAGTTTTCAAACGGTTTGGCCACCAATGATTGGCTAACTTGTGGTTAGTAACTGGCTAAATTTCCTACCATACTACATATATGAAATTTATATAAAGTCATGTAAAATACCCACGCCAGAATTTTTTTGTACATTTTTCGTTAAAACCTTAAAACTATTCGTTCGATCCAAAATTTATTTTTTCAACTGATAGCTGACTAAATTTGCAATCAGACCCATATATTAAATTGATATAAAGTCATGTAAAATACCAATGCAGGCACACTAAAACCTGGTAATATTGTGAAATCCCAGTTTTTTGGCACATTTTTCGCTATAACCCCCAAAATATTTGTTTTATCCAAAATTTATTTTTTTCAATGAAAGCTTACTAAATTTACAATCAAATTAAATTATATAGTGATGAATGAATCCCGCAAAATACCCACGCCAGCCCACTGTAACATGTAAAATTGTTATGTTTTTACTAAAACATACACATTTAGCCTGCTGGCATGGATTTCAATTAAATATTCATGTATAAAATGGATATCAAATTTAGTCAACTTTCAGTTGAAAAGAGTAAATTTTGGTTTAGACAAATTGTTTTGGACTAATATCGAAAAATAATCTAAATAATTTGTATTTAACAACAGAACTTGTTTTTAGCGTGCTGGCACGGGTATTTTACAGAGCTTGATCAAAGTTTTATATATGGGGTCTGATTGCAAATTTAGTCAGCTATCAGTTGAGAAAAATAAATTTTGGATTGGACGAGTAGTTTTGGGGTTATAATGAAAAATGTACCAACAAACTTGGATTTTACAACAGTTCGGGGTTTTAGCGTGCTGGCATGGGAACTTTACATGACTTTATATAAATTTCATATATGAGGTCTGATAGAAAATTTAGCCAGCTATCAATTGAAAGAATAAATAAATTTTGGATCGGACGAATAGTTTTGGTTTTATAACTAAATATGTGCCAAAAACTTTAACTTTACAATAGTACGGATTTTTAGCGTGCTGGCATGGGTATTTTAAATAACTTTATATACATTATATAGCTAAATTATATTATATTATACAAATAAATTTTATGTATAATGTCTGAAAGGAAATTTAATCAGCTATCAGTTGAAAAAAAATAAATTTTGGATTAGAGTTATAACCGACAACGGAAAAGTACCAACTGCTTCTTTTCACGAAGAAGTGCGACTTATATGAAGTTAGTCAATCTTTGGTGGCCAAACCGCTCTAAAACTATTGCTCTGAGAACAAAATGACTATTACAAAATTTGTTGCAAAGTTGCTTTGCTTGAATAACGTATAATAGAACACAAAATATACTAAAAGTAACGATTTCCGAACTTCTAAGAAATACTATTTTCAACTCCTTTCCCCCACTGTCATTTTTGCGGCACTCACCTTTATTGGCAAATTCATAAATTTTCATTCATAACAGTGGACAGGTTACACCCATGCATTACAAAAAAGGGGTGAAATAACTCGGTATGTTTTCCTATCGGGCTCTTGGTCTATCATTTTACAAATCAATTAACTGGACTACTATACAAGTTTTAAACGAATTTTGTTCCAGGATAGTACATATTTCATAACTTTATAAGTTGAAATATTATTCTTTTTTACTTATGTGGCCGGTATTTATATTATTACTGTTCATATATATTAATTGGTATTTTTACATTAAAATTTTAAAACAAGATTATTTTATATTAAAATAATTTTATTGTACCATGCGTAGGAAGCAATATAATATAATTTCCTCAAATCATTCTAGAGAAAAACTACTTATAAATCAAATAAAAAAGGAAATCATGTTCAAAAAGTTCACTGTTGGACGAAAAGGATGTGAGTTTTGAACAATGTCAGCCGGTGTGACGCCTTCACAAGGATTTAGAATTTTGTCTGCCGGTGCTTAGCCACCTCCAAATTTTGGCAGACAACGTTTTTTGTCATCTATGGAGTATGCAGTTTCTTGTGTGCTTCAAATAAATCGTCTTCAAATTGTCCACTTTTGGACTGAAAAAACGCGAATTTTGAATTTTGTCTGCCGGTGCTTAGCCCCCTCCAAATTTTGGCAGACAACGTTTTTTGACATCTAAGAAGTATGCAGTTTCTTGTGTGCTTCAAATAAATCGTCTTCAAATTGTCAACTTTTGGACTGAAAAACGCGGATTTTGAATTTTGTCTGCCGGTGCGACGCCCCCTCCAAATTTTGGCAGACAACGTTTTTTGTCATCTAGTGAGCATGCAGTTTCTTGTATGCTTGAAATAAATCGTCTTCAAATGGTCCACTTTTGGACTGAAAAAACGCGGTTTTTGAATTTTGTCTGCCGGTGCGACGCTCCCTCCAAATTTTGGCAGACAACGGTTTTTGTCACCTAGTGGGTTCGCAGTTTCTTGTTTGCTTTAGATAAATCATCTTCAAATAATACCATATTTTGATATTTGCTACCCCCTTTCGGAGGTCGCCATTTTGAAACGCCCCCGCTTTGAGTTGGCAGACAAGTGCAAATTGATTGCTGAGGGTGGACATTTAATGGCTGTATGTCTAAAAGTTTTCTTCAAATAAGTCATGAAATTTGGCCTCGGCTCTTGGACTATGAAAATCATTCAACTGGTTCATGAGCATTATGGTCACATTGGTCCAGCACAGATGATCACCATGATTCGGCCGCATTATTATTTCAAGGGTATCGATAAAGAAATTCAAACTTTCTGTAAAGTTGCCACATTTGTGTTATAAATAAAGTCCGTCGCAGTAGAGCAATCGGCCTTCTCTTACAATTGGTTCCTGCCACTGAGCCGTTCCAAATAATTACATTAGATACTGTTGGAGGGTTTTCAGGGAATCGATCACCAAAGTGATATATGCACATTTTGGTGGATCATTTTACCAGATTCGCATGGATCTCAACTAGTAAGGGTCAAACCGCTCACAACTTTATAACTCTAATATATCCAATAGCCAAAAAGAAAAATATTTCGATCCTATTAGCAGACCAATATACTTCTATAAATTTTTATTTTCAAAATTATTTGGATAAAAAAGGAATTCAGATTGTTTTTACCTGGATTGATCATCCTGAATCAAATGGGCTTAACGAAAGGTTAAATCAGATGCTAGTGAATGGTTTAAGGTGCAAAATAAACAGCGAAACAAATAAAGCCTGGCCAATTCTCGCAAAGGAATGTGTCAATGAGTATAATGATACAATTCATAGCTCAACAAAATTTGCACCATCTTACTCCTAGGGAAGAAAAAAGCTATATCACCTCTTATCGAAGACATTTTCAAAATTCTTTAAGGAGTTTTCAAATAAACAAACATAGAACAGACAAGAATAGAAGACAGCATCGAAGTGTACATCGAAAACGGAAACAAACTAAATCGCAACAAACTGGACCCCGTAAGAGTTGAACCTTTTTCTATCAGCCGACAGATTTCACCAACATTTTATGAAGTGGCAAGCGGAAAGAAGAAGAATACTTCAAATTTCTTTCATTCCAGCAAGCTGCTTCCCTTTTCTCTGAGTGAATCTTCTTCAGGGGTGGAGGTGTAAGTTTGCTACCATGTGATAAAAACACTGCTGCAACCTTCAATGTGTGTGAGAATTTAATTAAAACATATGTGAGAGACAGAGTACTAAAAGTTTGGTTAGTTTAATGTTAACTTGTTTAAAGTGTTACATGTTATAAT
The DNA here is from genome assembly GCA_003667255.2 of Euschistus heros. Classification (NCBI taxonomy): domain Eukaryota; kingdom Metazoa; phylum Arthropoda; class Insecta; order Hemiptera; family Pentatomidae; genus Euschistus; species Euschistus heros. Next base: position 5,418,154 of record RCWM02000012.1, read on the forward strand.
TACTAGTTTTAAAGAACGTGTAATTTAATTCCTTTGTAATTAAAAAGAATAAAATCATGTTGAAACAATCTTACAAATTAAATTACAAGATTTCAACTAGTAAGAAATGGATATAATTTATGTTCAAGTTGTTAGGAAAGCTGAGAAAGAATTTGTGATCCAATGCATATCCATTGATAAAAGTACTTGGTATTTAGTACTTTAGTATTTGTTAGAAATTTAAAGAGGTAAGTAACCACATTTCTCTATCAAATAAAAAAACAATAAAAAATGCAATGTCGGCAATTAAGAACCAAAAAGGTTATAGAACAGTTGCGGTAAAAATCGATGAAGATATAAAAACAGAATATTTCGATGTATATAGAATCATATAGAAATAGAATCATTATTTTATATTTTGTTTTATATACCTTTATTTAGGAGGAAGGATATGGGCTACCTGCAGTTTCAGGTATATCTCCGTACCACGACAATAGCTTGGTCGGTGTCGGTGCAAAGGACACCCTCAGGTAGCGAACCCTCTTCAATAGGATTACAGAAGCAACAACATCCGATGGGAAAAAGTAAAAGTGATATCTTGGACTACCACTCAATCATAATAGTTAGAAATAGACCTAACAATCATCTGAAGTAAGAATCACTTAGGCTTGGAAAAAAGGGTCAACAGGTAAAAGAATATTATTATCACTTGCAAGACATCAGAATATTCCCGTTCAGCAGACGCAATCAGAAAATATTCTTCAAATGGCTCAACAGAAATTAGAAACAGACGTTGATGACTAAATCTACTCATAATGATTTTGTCTGAATTACCTCCTAAGCTGTGTTGCCTCATTGAAATTTGGGGGTGCCTAATTATTTGGTTGTGCCACTATAATTTACATGTTTTATATGTGTATTATATGCCACTATAAAAATGAATCAAATTTCTGTCCAAGCATTATTGAATAGTTTCTATAATTTAGGTAGTTGTGTTAAAATTAATACCATAATTTATTGTTTTTTTAAAGAATATTTTTGAATTATTATTTCAGATCAGCTTCATTGATTGCAAATATGGATAAATTGGCTGTGGATCATGTTGAAGATGATGAAACTGATCTATGTATTGATAATAATGATAGTAATTCTACTGATATAACTGAAGAACCAGAAGTTGGTAGCCCCTCTTTCTCTTATCCTGAAAATGACATATCTGATCATTTTTTTTCAAATAATTCTTCAGTTGAGTCTTGTCAAAAAGCTGATAAGAAAAATATCAATTTAGGTATTGGAACTGAAGGTTTGTATGCTCACTTGTTGATCATATATGTTTTAAAAAGGAATTTAATTACAATTTTATCTAAACAAAATTTTGGGCTTGATTGTGCATGCATACACAAAACATGAAACGAATGCTAACAATGCTATAGAATCAACTTTATAATCTTTCAAAATACATTTTGATTTTTACATTACATATTTAATAGTTATATATTTTAATTTTACTACAAATTTAAATAATTTGTTACTAAACCAATTTATCAAAAACATTGAAATATTTAACTATGCCACTGCTTATTTATGTAATGTTTGAAAAATATAATTATTATCAGCAAGAAGATCAGCCATCTTCAGTGTAGATCAGTTTGGAGTGTAGACCAATTTATAAAATTTATGTAAGAGAGGAAGGATCACCTTCATAGAGCTAATGGTCTCAGAATGTAATAATTTATATAATAAATAATAATTTATTTAAACGTTTCGCCTCAAAACAGGCATCATCTGTAATTCTAACCTGCTGATCACAATTAGAATCAATTAATTCTAATAACAATCTCAATCAATTTCACAGTAACTTTATAACAAAAGGAATTTAGGACAGTAATATTTTGTATATATTTTTATTACAAACAATAAATTATGCTAAAATAAAAATAAATAAAATTATTTAAATTTTAAGACATTATAATCATGCAGAATTATGAAAATAATGACTTAAAAGGATTAAAAGTTATTTTCCAGGTCAGATAAGCAATCAGGATTTAATTAGTGCATAGATGGTTCGAATATAATTGATTTTATAGAAGCTTAGAGTATTTTTCTTTGACCCAATAAAAATTTCTGGTATAAAATATTATATAAAAGGTAAATTTGATAGCAGAATTTGTCTTTTCGAAAAGAAATGATCTTTGTGGTGCTAGATTGTGATTCTAAACCACAGCGTGCTGGTTCGCTCACCAGGGTTCTAGGAATATTTAGTACTCAATGGGGTTACAGGACGGTCAGATGGGTGAAAGACAGTTTCTATAGTAATTAATATATTACATAATAAAGTATTCAAAAATTATCTTTAAGTCCAATACTATAAAGGCACAATCAGTTCCTTCTGTTCCCTCATGTGCTATAATTTAGTTATTGAATTAAGAATGAATGTTTGCTTACCTGATTTTTCTTTTCAGCCTTTATCTTCATCTAGGTTAAAAAAAAAAAAAAGCTTCTAGTTTTGGTGTTAGTGATAGCACATCGTTTTCTTTCTTCCTTTTTTCTTCGGCAATTTTTCTATACTCAGCTCCCCTGTCATTTTTGCCATCCATAATTTGAAGTTTGATAAAAATACAGCTCATAAAGTACAAAACAATTTCGTTTTCCAAACACTGTTAAACAGTAACACTAATATCTAACCAACATTTCTAACACTAATAACTAAATGAAAATAAAATAAAACAAATGTCAGTTCATGGCAACACACGCAGAAAACACAACTGTAGTTGTGGCTACTGGCAACAGAGAGCCCAATGTCATTTTAAGGTATAGGAGGTGTTTCGCACCTCCGGCCCCGTTGCCGAGCACTCAGGCTACTTATGCATATCAGTAGTAGGCATAACAATCAACTCAGACTCATGAGCTGTTTTAATTCTTGTGTCTTATAAGACTTAAGAATTAACTTTGGTATAAAATATAATAAAGTTTATAAAGTATGTAAAATAAATCAACTAAAATTAAACAATATTGATACAAATAAAATTGACTGTGATATTATTATTTTGAAAACGTTTTTAATAACTCATTATTTTTTTATATACTTTTTAAATTTTCCTGCCCCCTGAAATCTGCCACCCACGTTTCCCCCCATCCCAGCCTTAGTTCCGGACCTGGTGTGAGGTCATAAATGAAACATAAGAAAACCAAGAAGATAAATAAAATGATAAATTATCACTTTGCAGAAAATAAATATGAGAATAAAATAAAATAAATAAATTAATTTTAGCAATAAAAAAGATTATATTTTTTTGAACAAACAATATCTTTAATATCATTGAAAATAATTGAGATCTTCCCTTTTGTGAGATCATAATCATGATGCAGGCCATTATCATTCCCTAGCGAACCTTTCTTTAGAAAACCACAGCCCCAGACAAGCAAAAACTTTACTTTGCTTGCAGCCATATGGATAGGTTTTTAATCATGAATTAAATAACAATAATATTATTATAATAAATCATAATATTTACTTTATGCTGAGAATTAAATATAGTTTATTCTTGGCAGTGTTGTTTCTTTAAAATTATTTTTTAAGATCTTCTGCTATAATAAGTACTTGTTATATACATTTTTTTTCTATCCAAATAAAGTAATTTACATAAAATCTAAACTAATCAAAACTTAATTTTTATTATTATTATATTTTATCAGACAAACATGCAATAAAAATGAAACACATTGACAAATGTGCAATTCAACCTTCTATTGATGTAAAGTCCCCTAGAGTCTGTAGTTTACTACCTACCATGATGTAAATATAATTGTTTTTTATTCGTTTATGTATATTCTCAAGTGACTGTTTACAACAGTGTTAGAGATCATTTTTCTTAGGGAATGTTTTGTTTAGCGTATTTTTGCAAAAAAAGAATAAGGGCTTGGAATGCAGTTTATTGAATGAAATATTGGAAACGACCATGGCGAATCATAAATTGGTAAAAAGAGTTTTTTTGCTGTGTAATGACAAGCAGCTTTGTGTCAGTGATTGTTACTGGAGCTTGCTTGGATTTTTGTGCTGCAGTTAAATGTGTACCCACCTATTAAAATAAATAGATATTAGGAGTAGTCAAATGCTATCATTTGCTACATATGAAAAGATAGAATGTACTTACTTCATTTGCAATGAGTATCCACTTGAGACTTTTGATCGAACCAATTGATTTATTACAAGAAGAGCAAAAATTACTTTGCTGATTTCATTGTCCGTATCATGCTATTGTCTGATTTCAATTCTTGAAATGGTTTTATCTTAGTGTTAATATTTGGCGATTGGCTGGCTATCCTTTTAGTCATTTTCACTATCATTTTTATTTGTTTAACGAACTAAACTCTACTGTAGAATGAAATGAAAATAAAAGATTAGGTTAAAAGGTGGAGTAAAATCAAATTAGCAATTCTACGAATATTTATTAAAAAAAAACTTTGTTCAACATTATTGGGAAAAATTAGGGGAAGGAGCTGTACCTTAAGCATAGTTGTACCAGTGGACATTTTTAATAAAGAGAGAGTGGGAGGAGGGAAATTGAAATTGTTAGATCGGTAGTGCTGCAAGCATCTCTCTGCAGTTGCACGTGTGTTTTCAAGATTGTCAGATCAGCAGTTTCATAGATGTTATTATTTTTAAGTTTTTTTCTTCCGAGTCCTGACCAACCTAACCAATGATTTTAAATTTTTTAAGACCAACACTTAAAAATTTTCTAGGAAGTAATATTTCATTGGGTTGCCCGATAAATACATCATAACTTCATATGTTTTCATAGTCCAAGCAACGAAGACAAAAAAGGCCATGTAGGGGACATAATTCATGTAGAAGGCAATTTTGGCAAAGTTGCAGGGGCAGGTGTCCTTAACAACATACTGAAAGTACTGGGGGGTGGGCTCTAAAGGTCGGTTTTTTCATTTTTTCATTAATAACTCGAAAACTCTTGCCTCTAGCGAAAATATGTTTATTTACTAAATTAATTTACATAAAATTGTTTACAAAAAAGGATATATACATTTTTGTTCTGGGATCAATGCTTAAGAAGATATAGAGGGGGGATATGGAAAATGTAAAAAAAACACGTTTTTATTGTTAAAATTTATATATTTATTGTTAAAATTCCAATGTTTATTGTAACAAATGAATAGTTTATTATAATTAATTGAATGCTTATTGCTAAAAATAAAATTATTGTCGTTAAGCCTAACATGCTTATTATAGTACTAGCGGTAAGTCGCACTTTTCCTCAAAAACACGTTTGTCGGTACTCTTTTGGCTCTAACTCCGAAACTATTTGTCTAATCTGGAATTTCTTTTTTTCATCTTAAAGCTGGTTAAATTTATTATCAGATACCACATATTTAATTTTAAATACGTTCCGTGAAATATCCATTCCACCTAGCTGAATTCCGCGTACCGTTGTGAAATCCTTATTTTTTCGGAACATTTCTCGTTATAACTCTAAAAATATTTGTTCGATTCTGAATTTCTTTTTTCAATCTCATAGCTGGTTAAATTTGCTATTAGATCCTACATATCAAATTTTGATTAAATTCCGTGAAACACCTACGCCAGCCCACTTAACATATCAAAAATGTCATGTTTTGCCAAAACATACACATTTAGTGTGCTAGCATGGGTATTACACGGAATATAATTAAAAGTCGTAGATAGGACCTGATAGATAATTTAAGTAGGTTTAAAATGAAATAAAGCAATTCGGGATCGGACAAATTGTTTAGGAGTTTTAGAGAAAATATGTAAAATAGAGTTTTACAACAGTTCGCAGTTGTTAGCGTGCTGGCAAGGGTGTTACACGGAATTTTATTAAAATTTGATATATAGGATCTAATAGAAAATTTAACCAGCTATGAGAAGGAAAAAAGAAATTCAGAATCGAACAAATATTTTTAGACTTATAACGAGAAATGTTCCGAAAAAATAAGGATTTCACAACGGTACGCGGAATTCAGCGAGGTGGAATGGATATTTCACGGAACGTATTTAAAATTAAATATGTGGTATTTGATAATAAATTTAACCAGTTTTAAGATGAAAAAAAGAAATTCGGGATTAGACAAATAGTTTCGGAGCTAGAGCCAAAAGAGTACCGACAAACGTGTTTTTGAGGAAACGTGCGACTTACCGCTAGTGCTATAATAAGCATGTTAGGCTTAACGACAATAATTTTATTTTTAGCAATAAGCATTCAATTAATTATAATAGACTATTCATTTGTAACAATAAACATTAGAATTTTAGCAATAAATATATAAATTTTAACAATAAAAACGTGTTTATTTTACATTTTCCATATTCCCCCCACTATATTCTCTAAAGCATCGATCCCAGAACAAAAATGTATAGAACCTTTTTTGGAAAAAAATTTATGTAAATTAATTTAGTACATAAACATATTTTTGCTAGAAGCAAGAGTTTTCGAGTTATTAACGAAAAACTGTAAAAACCGACCTTTAGAGCCCCCCCATCTTTAGCTCTACTTCCACCCCCCAGTATTTTTAGTATGTTGTTAAGGACACCTCCCCCAACAAGTGTGCCAAAATTGCCTTCTACATGAATTAAGTCCTCTAAAAATCCTTCGTTGCTTGGACTATCATATCAGTTATCACTTAGGGGTTTTGTGAAACAGAGCTTTCCGCACTAACATGGAGTTCAGTTGTACCTGTGGACACCATTGTTAGCTGAACCTGTGGACAGATGGTTAAAGTGTCCCTAGGTACAACTAATTTTTCTTTTTGTTTATTAATTCATTATTTCAATTATAAATATTGTGGAAAAGTTTGTAGGCATTCCTCGTGATATAAAATGCCTAAATTTGGATACCTACTATTCGTATAACCTTTTTTTTTAAGAGGAGAAAAAATCGCCACTCACTATTTATAACTAACTATTTAACTAGTGAAGATGGTGATTTCACAAATGTGATCTTGGCTGATCCATCAAGCGATGATTGTAATTTTATGGATGAATTGATGAATGATTATGGACAAGGTAAAGACATTGAAGATGAAAAAATATATGTTGGTAGCTATGTTTTGTGTTGTAAAGCATTTTGATCAAAGGACAAGTAGACTCGTTCACGTTCAACATTTGCTACTTGAAGAAAATTTCATCAAATGATAGAACCCCAAAATTTATTCTTCCGGACATCGCTACTGATTATGAAATTGAAGTAAGAGATATCAAAAGGAAATCACCACCATCATCTTTTATAACTGGCACCGGGAGATTACGTAATCAATTACATTTCCCTACATCTTTTCATGGATACCATCTCTAATTACTCGATTTTTTCCATAAAAAGTCTGTGACACTCGTTAATAATAATTATAGGTACATAAAATATTTATTTTTGTTAAAAGATTTAAACTTTAAAGTTAAGTTTCTATTTACTTTCATATGCTTAATATATTGTTGTCGTCTTTCTAATCGGCCTTCTAGTTCAATAATCAAGTCGACTTTTCTTGTTTAAATAATCTATTTTGTTTAGTACATTTTATAAAAAATAATTGCTGATGCAATTACAGATGCGTTTCTCTAAATATCATTTCAATTATCCCTATAAACCCATGAAGAAATGAATGCCCATTGGTACAACCACTAGAGTCCACAGGTACAAAGGGGGAAGGTACCTATGGACACTAATCAGTAAGTTACAAAACATTTATTTTCTTTAAAAATAAAATTACTTTTCAAAATAAAGACACCAGGGTTCGATAGCCCCTTAAATATCTTATCTATTGGTACAATAACCGCTCAGATAAATAAAGCACCGAAAATCAGAAAAATTTATAAGTGAAAATTGTACACAGGTACAGCACCTTCCCCTACCATTTCTTTAACAAGTTCGAAGAAGTAATAAGGAACCATGTTTTTTTTTCTTGGAAAATAATCTAGCTAAATGTTACTGTCAATAATTTCAAAATAAATAACAAATTTTCTAAAAATTAAAAAAAACTTCAATCTTTTTAATGAAATATCAAAAATTGTGCTTTTGTGCACTTAAAACCTAAAATGTGTAAATTTGCCCGCAATTTCAGAGGAATTCGATCTTCAGTCATACGTAAAAAGTTTTTTTTTTTTAAGGAGTTACAAAATAATAAAATTCAGTAAGAACCATTAACGCCTGGTATCTGTTGGTTATAAGGGTCTGTTCATCCTCAGAGACTGTGAGAGATTATATTTGTTGTTGTTTCTTGGGGCTTAACACCCTTATATACTCCAACATGTTATCCAACAGGTTACCAACCTATTCTAGCCAGGGTGGGAAGGAAAGATTCATTTTATGGGTCTGCCACAAAATAATTTTTAACCTGCCTAAGTGGGATTTGAACCCACAACCTTCTGGTTATGAGCGCGCTGAGACCCTAGCCCCAACTCACTCGGCCATCGAGTCCACAAAGAGAATATATTTGATTTACTGTAATAAATTGAGATGAATATATAAATGTGAAAGGTGATAGTATCAACAATTTTTTATTTTTATTTATTTATATTTTTTTTAGACTCTCACTTAAAAGATAGCAGATATAAAAGAGGTCAAAAAAGTCGTCAAAAGAAGATCAAAGAAAAGTATAAAGATCAGGATGAGGAAGAAAAACAACTACGAATGTCTATTTTGAAGGTAGCTTCTTTTTTACTTCATATCCTTTTTAATTTGGTAAGCTTATTATAAAAATGGATGCCCATTTGGATTTATAACGCACCAAGTATTGTCATGAAATCTATTTTGGCAAAACATGTAAAAAATAAAAATAAACTGAAAACTATACAAAAAGACAATTACGATCACACAAATGGTTATAGACCAAACACTTTTACATAACTTAATTCATGTAGGTCAAGTTACAGGTACGAATACATTAGACAATGACCAAATGGACCGATATCCAAATAGCCCAGTCAAATAAGAATTTCATCTTGGAAATGAACCAAGAAAGCTGAATTTTTGCATATACCTTTGTTTTGGTCTTCTAAATAAGGAGTGAAAAGTCACCGCTCTCAGCATGTTAGCTTCATTAGATATTCAAGGTCAAAGGTCACAAAAATCAGTTGTTTTTTTTTCAAATATCTCGATTTCTATCTCTCGGACGTCAATCAAAATGGTTTCAAAACTTCTCTACAATTTTGGTATTATCATTTTTATTTTTAGATTAACCGTTTTCGAGATATAGCGCGGAGAAGGAGCACTATCAGACAAGGCCAAGGGCCTGTTATTGTTTTCTGTTACCTCTAGTTCGTAACCAAAGATTTAATTTAATTTAATTTTTTTTTTTTTTACGTAGGAACTTTTTTAGTTGATTTTTTCATTCTTGTTTTATAATCATGTATTTTTTAGTTTATATATTGTGGATAATTATGCCATTATTTTAGTTTTTAGTTATTTACTTCATATCTATCATTATTTTTATTATTATTTTTTTTTTTTTATACTATTACATAATGGAAGTGGTAACATCTGATGACTCAGAGACTGAAACCCCTTCTTATTCAGAGTTCAGTGAGACTGAGTACCAGTCTAGAAGAACACTTCAGAAGCGCCATAGAAACACAGCCCCAGGTTCAACGGGCAACTCACCAAATAAAAAGAAAAAGAAAACTGCGAAATCAAAAAAAACAAACAATAATAATTCAAATATTCTTCAAACTCACAGTAAATCTACTGCAGCCAAAAAATCTCAGGAAACCACACTAGCTACACCCAACCCATCTACTTCAACAACCAGCAATAGCAATATCACAAATCCGCATCATTCTTCTGAACCCGAACCACCTCCAATCTTTGTTGCCAAACTTGAAAATTTTATATCATTCTGTCAAGAAATATCAGCTTTGATTGTAGAGACTAACTTCAACTTTTTCTCTCGGTTCAAAGACATTAAAATCAAAACTTCAACAAAAGATAACTACAAAAAATTGGTAAATCACCTCACCATCAAAAACTACGACTTTCATCGTTACCAATTGAAAGAAGAAAAATTGTATAGAGTCGTATTGCGTGGTCTCCATTCCACCACCCCAACGAGCGCAATCAAATATGATTTGGAAGCAATAGGACATAACGTGAGGCAAGTCTCTTGTGTGCTTCACCCAAAAGAAAAATATCCTTTGCCATTATTCTTCTTTGATTTGGAGCCTGCCAGAAACAATGATGAAATATTCAATGTAACCAGGCTGGTATATTTAGTCGTGAGATTTGAAGAGCCGAGAAGAAGGGAAACTATAGTCCAGTGCACCCGTTGTCAAAGCCTCGGACACACCAAGACGTACTGTCACCATCAAGCCAGGTGTGTGAAATATGCTGGCCCTCATGCAACTGAGTCATGCCAAAAAACAAGGGATACCCCTGCAATATGCGCGCTGTGTGGTCAAGACCATCCAGCAAGTTACAGAGGCTGATCAGTATATAAAAGTGTTCACAGTCAGAGGACATCAAATTCGACCATCACAAAATCACAAAATCATACAAGCAATGTACCTGAAGTTCAAAAAATTCAAGAAGCCCATTCCCATAGAATCGAATCGCAGCAATCGACTTCAACATGCGATCATCATCCACAGGGAACATCACACTCCGATAAGATCAAATATCAAACCTCAACCCCTGAAACAGAATACTCCTGTTCATAATTTGCCTCTAAAAGTCAAATTACCGCCTCAGAAGGATCAACCACTTCCAATCCAACCACCTGTTCAGAGCAACTCTTTACCTCAAATACCATTACATGTAGATTCTGCTTCTCGTACCCTAGGAATAGTCCAGCCCCTAACCAATGCTCCTACTCAGTCATATTATCCCTACCAAGCTACAGATTCATTTCCTCTTCCCCATCCTTATACAAATGATATAAATACCATCCTTTCCTCATTCCTATCTGAACTAAAAGATACCATTAAGCCCCTTATCACCCTTCTTACTAGAGCCCTTTTGGAAATTCCGTTTAATGTCGCTAGATGAGCGCTAAACCTCTAGCTGTCATTTCTCTACACAACAATGAAATAGACATTGCCCTGCTGACTGAAACTCATTTCACTCAACGGTCATATTTTTACATACGAGACTACATCACTTTCAGATCTGATCACCCAGACAACACCTCCCTTGGTGGATCCTGCATCATTATCCATAAATCAATACCTCATTCCCTTGTCCCTTCTACTTCAATTGACGCCACCTCAGTATCCATTTCAACTCGTCCTTTCCATCTAACATTTTCAGCTGTATACTGCCCTCCTGGAAATTCCCTTTCTCATAACCTCCTTGATTCCTTATTCCGATCCCTCGGACCGCGCTTTATTGGAGGGGGAGATTACAACGCCAAACACCAGCGATGGGGTTGTAGAACCTCCAACTCCCGTGGCAGCATCTTATTCCGCATTACAACATCCAACTGTTATTCAGTCCTCTCATCATTGAATCCTACTTATTGGCCTACATCCCTCAAAAAACGTCCTGATATCCTCGATATCTTCATTTCTTCCCAAATTTCCAACTCTCATATCTTTGTCAAATCCCTGGATGACCTTTCATCAGACCATAGTCCTGTTCTGCTTCACTTGTATTCATATCCTGTTCCAAAACCCTCTCCTCCTAGACTGATTACAGGGTGAGTAGACTGGGACAAATTTCGATACGATTTGGAAAACAAAATAGACTTGACAATTCCTCTCAAAACAAAACATGATATCGACACTGCCATTGACAAACTTACCTCATCAATATCCATCAGCATTAACGATAACACCTCACACAGACAAAAATTAAATTCTTTTCAGACTAATTTCCCACACCATATTCGCGACTTAATAGTAGAAAAACGTAGAGCAAGAGTGAAGTGGCACAGGATATTTTAACAATACAGAAAAACTTAATACAACAGACAAATCTTTATGGAATACCACCAAAAAAGTACTGAACTACAGAAACTGTAATCATCCTCTACTAACCGAAGCCAGAACCTGGTCAAAATCTGACGATCAGAAATCAATCATTTTGCTCACCAAGAATATATTGAAGCAGAACTTAATATCCCACTCCAAATGTCTCCTCCACATAAAGCATTCCATCCCTGAGAAATATGAAACATCATTCATAGATCACCTTCAAACAAAGCACCTGGACACGACCTAATTACATCCCACATCCTTAAACTCATTCCTCGTAAAGCCATCCTATTCCTAACATACATACATAATGCTGTACTCCGCGCCAAATATTTCCCTGATTCCTGAAAATTGTCAATAGTTAAAATGATTCCTGAACCCAAAAAGCCATCTGAGCTCCCATCCTCATACCGTCCTATTTCTCTCTTACCAATCATGGGTAAAGTTATACAAAAACGCATTTTAAAACGTTTTTATCTTATCCTAGAACCCCATCATGTAATCCCAGATCACCAGTTTGGATTCTGAACATCACACTCAACAATCCAGCAATGTCATCGTGTGGTGGACGTTGTCTCCTCTGCATTGGGGCGCGGAATGTGCTGCACGGGAGCCTTTCTTGATGTAGAACAAGCGTTTGACCGAGTATGGCACCCGGGACTGCTGTATAAACTCTGTCAGTTCCTACCTTCTACATTTTTCCTTATTATTAGATCCTATCTCAGTGACCGAACCTTCAAAGTAAACCATAAATTTTCCTATTCTCCCCTCTTTACCCAATCTGCCAGAGTTCCTCAAGGTAGTATCCTAGATCCTATCCTCTACACAGTGTATCCTGTGTATCCTGTACAGCTGACATCCCAACTCATCCTACCACTATCCTCACCACTTACGCTGATGACACATGTGTGTTATCAGTAAACAATGATCCCTTTATTGCCTCTCAAACACTCCAATCCCATATATTTTCAAACCTTCAAGAATGGTGTCGAAAATGGAGAATCAAAATAAATCCAAACAAATCCCAACAAATAACCTTTACCCTACGTCGTAAACCTACGACATCCTACCCTACAGTATCCTTTAATGATATTCCACTAATCCCTGTTGAACAGATCCGCTACCTAGGACTCCACTTGGACAAACGTCTTACTTGGAATCTACATACAAGACTAAAACGACAAGAAACTGCCCGTCGTTACAGACTACTTCAACATTTACTAGACAAACGTTCAAAGCTCCCAATTAATTACAAAAGACTTATTTACATGACAGTGATTAGACCTATTTGGACGTACGGAGTTGAGCTTTGGGGCTCTACTAAACCATCCAATTCATCTCGTATCCAATCTTTACAATCCAAAATCCTTCGAAAAATCCTCAATGCTCCTTACTATGTGACCAATAAACTTATCCATAAAGATCTTAATGTTCCATATATTTCTGATTTAGCCCAAACCAGATACCTATCCTTCCATAGTAAGCTCCATAACCACTCCAATCCACTAGTCTCCCAACTTGCTTCCTCCTCCATCCCTGATAATCCTCCGAGGCATCTGAAAAGAAGATGGCCTAGAGACCTTTTAGTGTAGATTTTATTGAAGTGGTACTAGTGAGTAGTTCTTCACAAGTTATTTACATGCCATTGTATTATACTGTCAACACATTTACTTGTTGTATATTATTTTCTACAGTTGTAAATATCAATAAATGGGGGGGGGGAAGCTTTAATTTTGATTTGTAGTTTATTTAGCTATAGTCCACCGTTTTTGAGATATAATCAAAACATGGGACAAACGTGTTTTCGCGGAGATGTGCAACCCCAGTGAAAGTGCATGAAATATGCAACTATTTTTTGTGCCCACTTTCCCTTCTCCGTGCTATATCTTGAAAACGGTTAATCTAAGAATAAAAATGATAATACCAAAATTGTAGAGAATTATATAATCTACAAGTTTTGTAACCATTTTGATTGACATCTGAGGGATAGAAATCCAAATATTTGAAAAAAAAACCCCTGATTTTTGTGACCTTTGACCTTGAATATCTGATAATACTAACATGTTGAGGTTGGTGACTTTTCACCCCTTATTTAGAAGGCCAAAACGAAGGTATATGCAAAAATTCAGCTTCATTGCTCCCTTTCCGAAATTTGCTGTATAAAACTCCTTATTTTACTCGGCTAAAGGTTTAAACGGGAAGAAAGAATGTCCTTTTAAAAAACGAAAATATTTAATAAATTTTGGCCCAAAGCCACTGACGTATATTTTTTCAGGTCTCCCAGGATCTGATGATTATTAAAATTAATTAGAAGTATAAGTTGATTAGAAGTATAAGATACTTCTTTCTGACAACTTAATTTTCATCCTTTTTAAAATTGATTAAATTGTTTTAATTTTTAAAAAGACACTCTTTCTTTTCCCGTTTAAACCTTTTGGATTTTGGTCAAAAGTTTTAACAAAGTCTGATAACGATTCACTTCTTTATAAAAAGATTGGGCTGTCTTCTGTTGTAAAAAAAAAATGGTAGGGGTGAATAAATTTGACTTTAAAGTTAACTGTCATATTAAACTATAATTTGCCTATGTAATTATAAATAAATAAATTATAATATTTGTCACCAACTGAAAAAGAAAAAAGAGTAGAGAATAAAATAATTCATGCCAGAATCACATTCACACCAGAATTACATTGACAGATAGCTAGAGAAAATTTGGGAGAGGATTTTTTTTTTTGCAAGAGAAATATTCTGTCATTAAAAAAAAAGAAAAAAAAAAAGGAAAGTACTGGATGGGAAATAGAGATTAGTGAAAAATATGTTTAAAAATTAAGATTTGGTTTTATTGTTTCAATAAACTCTATGTTTGTAAATAAATGACATGGATTTCCTGGGCTTGTACATAATTCGTTCAATAAACTCTAAATTTGTAAATAGATGACCTAGATTTTCTGTGCAGGTATTGTATGTCTACACCTATTTCATGATTGATTATAGTTCAAAATAAATGTGGAGGGATTAAAATTATATTTTTTAATATAGGAACTGTGGCCAAGATGGAAGTTATGTCAAAATAGATTTAAGGATAGAGCTATGCACTTTATGTTTCATTTTGAACTCTTCCTTGATCATCTTTTGGAAATAATAATGTTCTTCAATTTTTCTTTGACTGTTCTCTTTTGAATAATTAATTTAATTCATGTATTCAAGGTTTAGAACTTTTAAGATCAAATAAATTAGAAAAAAAAACTTCTGAAAGTTAAAAGACATAATTATGCAGAAACATTTTTATATATTTACAAATTAAGACATGAGGAGTAGGCTATTTACAGTTGTCAGGGGACTGGATAGGTGTGAAATGGTGCATTTGATTAGATTTAAAAGTGGCTAGTGATTATTTTGAAACTTTCTCCTTAAGTGCATTTTATGAAGGATAGTAAAAACCCTAATTATGGTTGAGGTTATTGTTTATCTTGGTTGATAATAGCAGCCTTTAATTGAGGTTGTCATTGATCTCACCAGTTTTCATTATTAATTTAATTAATAATTAATTAATTAATTAATTGGTTTTATTACACAATTTTTTTTTTTTTTTTTTTTAATCGTTTAAGTGGTATTTTGTAAATAATAAAAAGAAAAAAGTGAAACAATAATTTAGTTGTTTTTAAAATTAGTTTTGGTATTTTATTAAAACTTAGCAATTTCAACTATTGAAGATATTTACTTGTTGAATTATCTCATGGCTAATGCCCCTTTCTAAGAGATGTTAGAGGGATTCATTAGGTTCCTACCTAATTTCACTTTTGTCTTTTTCATTGCTGTGGAGATGCATGTGTATGGATGACAAGGACAGCTCTACTACTGTTGGTAATTTATAATGTAGCTTAATTTATGACCTCATTACCTCTGTAAAATTATCTTTGTTAAGTAGAAAGACATTGAACCCTTAAAAAACTAGATATAGATATAGAAATCTACTAGATATAGAAAATCTCAAATCTTTCATGAAACAGTGGAAATTCATTGCTCAAACAGCTGAATGTCCGATGAGTCACTTAAAGTATCTAGTTTTGTGATTATCTGTGCAATTAATGTGTTGTCATTTATTTAATTAATTTTAATGTAGGATTTTTTTTTTTTTTGCTTGCTCAGTTTTGTTTTGTTTCAGTCTGCTGGTCCTCCTAAATCAGAGAAGAAAAATCGTAGAAATCAGAGCAAGAAAAATGATAAAAACTATATTACTAAAGATAAAAACAATAAAAATACTGAAGCATTTCAAAGGCCAGAAAAAATTTCGATAGATTCTGTTTGTAAAAATAACGGCCCACCAAAGAATGAAAAATCAGATGATGAAGATGAAACATGTGCAGAAACGAATGAATTGGACATGCTGTCTACCTTAACTGGAATCCCACATGAAGAGGATGAAATTTTATTTGCTCTTCCTATTGTTGCTCCTTATACATCCATTTTGAATAATAAGTAAGTATAAAATATGATTTAAAAAATACCTTATTATTGGAAATGTTTTTTTTTTTCTTTTTTATACAAGGTCACAAGAAATCTTCAAAAGGTATTGTGCGGCTGTGTACCATATATCATACCATGTGTGGGATTCTTACCTACTAAAACCACTTCCTTTACACCTGTTTTCTTCTGTCCATGGAACCACTGTTTACCATTACCTCCTGGGAATAGAGTACATCCTGGTGCGCCTATCTTTCTCTTGTTTCCTGAGTTGCTTGATGGTCTCAGACACTAATCTTTGTCCCACCATCCAGTGCTCCTCAGAAGCCAACATTAATTGCTCCAGGTTTTCAACAGTTGGAAGAATTGCGCAGATCTGTCGAAACTCTTCTCTCTTTTACTGGAGTTAAGGTTTACTCTGCACTCTTATCTACCGTCGACCACGCTGGGCATTTCCCTATATCATTCAGCTTGAACCTATACTGGATGGCTTGGAAGCTTCCATGTCCAGTGAGCAGCTGAGTAAATAATCAACCTATCCATACTTCCTATCAACCCAGGGTTTAATATGAGGGACCGAAGTGTGTGTCCACCTCTTGCTAGGAGCAAGATTTCAACACCGTTTCCAAGCTAAAATGGTATCATTTTCACTGACTCTGGGAACGTGTTCATTTCTACAATATGATCTCTTCCTATCCTCAGCGATCAGCTCAATCGGTGGCATCCTAGCTACCATTCATGCTGCCTCATAGAAAACTACATGAAACACATTGATGACCCTTAGGACCCTTTAGCTATATTTGGAGATCATTTGTATTCCATACGCTGGTGTATCTTAAGCCTTCTTCCATATTACTGCAGTGTAGAGCACAATGGCCTGACGTTTTATAGCAACAGTCTATGGGTCTGCCAGGGTCCTCTTGTGTTAGGCATCAGTCTATAAAGTGCAGTGTTCACACACCCGAACTAAATGATCCTTAAACCTTAGGCGTTTGTCAATCTTTACTCTTAGGTAATTCGAGGAAGGTACAGACAGAATCTCCTCTCTACCGACAATTCTTCTGATTTTCTATTCTTTTCCTGATACTAATTAGGAAAATCTTGGTCTCACCATCAGCTAGTTGCATGCCCACTGATGCCATCCAGTTACAGATTAGAGTAAAACTCTGGTTGTTGTTTTAGTACTGGAAGTGGGTGTGCATATGTACTTGCTTACATGCGTGCATTTGTGTTTGTGCATGTATGGGTATAATATAAAAATTCATTTTCTGTAAATTAATATTAAGAGAATTCACAGAAAACTGGATTTCACATCCTGTGGATTTTGCAGTGATTGAACTAAGATTTTGTTGCATTAGTTTTTGATAACAAGCTTACTTAATCATTCAAACTGAAAATGAAATTATTAGTTATTGCTTAACATTGAATATGTTTTTAAGTATGTATATACATTCAATGATAATTATTGTGTCTTTTTGCAGAAACTCCACTAGACAATATAAATATGTATATTTAATACAATTTCGTTTATTTTTTATTTTTTTTCAGATATAAGGTTAAAATGATACCAGGAATGACAAAGAGAGGAAAAGCTGGCCGAGCTGCTTTAGAAATGTTTTTGCGTTCAAAAGATTGTAGTCCTAGAGAAAGAGATGTTATGAAGAGTGTAAATGATCAATTGATTTCCAGGAACTTTCCTGGAAAAGTTAAAATTTTGATCCCCCAATCCAAAAAAAAATGAAATATAAATTATTAACAATTCTAAATGCTAAAAGAATGTCTTATGTAAATTAAAAAAAAGAAAAAAAAAACAAAAACACTTCTTCATTTTATTTATTACTGTTAGTTTATTTTTAAGGCTGTGCTTAATGGATTTGTACTTAAATTGAGCATTATTAAAATTTTATGAATCTTTGCATTATATTGATGAATATATATTTCTCTATTTTTTTAAATTGAAACTATAGTCACATAATTTTTATTCTTTCTTATTGATTTATTTTTTTTTTCAATCTTTAGAGAAAAAAATGCCATAGGCACTAGGATAAATTCCCTCCATTTTGTAATTCAATAGTCAAACCTCTGTTGACAAACACAGTTAAAAGATGTACCTATTGAAATGTAGCTAATTTACAATATAAAATTGATTACCATAATATTAACTGTAAATGAATTGAGTAGTTATAAGGTCCATTATACATTGAGCTGCTGTTATGCGATGGAAATTAAAGTTTCTTTCGAACCTCTTCCTATGACAGTCATAGGGGTGTATAAATGTCCCTTGTGAGGAGTTGTGAAGCACTCACAAGTGACAGGACTTAAGTTGCAAGAGACCATGAAAAAAAAAAAAAAATTATACACCTCCATCTACAGATTAAGCTTTTTATTTAGGATGGTTGATTCAATTCTGGAAAATAATTATAAATTAAAATTGATATTTACAACTTTATAATATAAAAATACTTTGAGTAAAAGTGATGTTTAACCCTTTAACGGGCAAGCCTGGGATTTTTTAATAATTGTTTTTCTTTTTTTTCTCTTTGAATGGCTATAGTCACGCTAACCCCCACTCTTGTATCATGAAATTTAAGGTTAAATAAAGGATATTAAACAATAATGAGTAGGATAATGCGTCGGACATTACGTCATTTACTAAGCAAAAGGCATGAAATATGTGTATCCTCCAAGATACATTGCCTGTTAAAGGTTTAATGAACAGCTAGTGAAAAAAACTATTGGAACACCAATACAATTTTTAGCTTTACCCGTTTTTTAACTAGAATACATTTCCAGAGGTTACACAGCTGGTATCAATGAAATGGGAATACTCTGGATAAAATATATATATGGAAGAAATCACGATATTTCAGCTATATCCAGAATAAATTATATTAATATCGGAAAATGCCAAAGAAACATGCACAAAAAGTATTGGAACACTATGATATTGGTGTATAAAAGAAGGAGATTACTACTGCGAACCATAGATGTGTTGTGAGTGGAATTATGGCCAGTGGTCTTAGGCACACTTATCAGCCCCTGCTTGCCCTCATTCCGGGTGCCCAAAAGTTCTATAATCCGCAGTTATCCCCTTCTTTTAAGACATCAGTATCATAGTGCCCCAATACTTTCTACGCATGTTTCTTTGATATTTTCCGACAATAATATTATTTATTCTGGATATAGCTGAAATGTCGTGATTCCTTCCTCCTATATATTTAATCTAGAGTATATTCCCATTTAATTGATATCAGCTCTCTGCTCTCCGGAAATCTATTCTAGTTAAAAAACGGGCAAAACCAAAATTTTTATTGGTGTTCCAATAGTTTTTTACACTAGCTGTATGTAATGTATCATGTCAATTGTTGTATCCTGGTAAACTACGCACAAACCTAATCCTACGATGTCAGCACCCTGGAGATTATAAGAACCCCTACCAGGAGCATGATAACTGGCGCCCGAACAGGAATTGTGAAGGTTCCAGTTGGAATTTTGTGACCTATTGTCCCAAAATCCAACACGTTGAAGTTTGTGGTCCATTGTCCCTAACTCAACGGTCGTTTTCCTGACCATTTGTCCCGCAAGGACCTGGAGATTTAACTCCTCATTTACAGTAGAGAAGAGGGAAAGCGGAAGACTGTCAGGTCCAGCGACCAGAAGACTACAGCATCTGAGTGAGTACTCACATATCTCATTCAAGTATCGGGGAATAGACTTAATTTCACTTATATATATATATATAAATCATATTTTGAGTAAATTAAATACTTAAGATGCCTATCGAAATTTCAAAAATATTAACACCGGAATATTGTAAACTTATTCCTAGGTATGAAGGTACTTCCTTTAAACTATATCATTTTGTCAAAACGTGTGAAGAATTGTACGCTTTGTATTGTAATGAAAATGTTAGAGAAAGGGACACTAACCATTGGTTGTTATTTAAAAATGCCATGAGGCAAATAGTTCTAGAGCTGTTAAAATATAATGCTTCACTTAATGACATTTATAAAATATACTCTAAAAAGTAGACACACCCCTACCAAGTTCCAAATTTTGACCCTAAAACAAATCAAGTGAAACCATATAATCCTTTTCAAAATCATAACCCTTTCATGCATGCAAAACAACCCTTTCTAAAATAAATCAACTTTTAATCATCAACCCCAAGATTTTAATTACCAGCAGAGACCTGATTTCCAAAATTTTCAGTATCACCAAAAACCATTTTTCCAACAGCATAATCAATTTAAAAAAACAACAGACAATACCCTCCAGCCGTATCCATGAGAGCTCAAAGATCAAATAAACCAACCTCGTCAAAATATTGGATTTCTCCATAGTTAAGCCCATCATCCCGAGAAAACACGTCTGGTAATTCGAATTAAATATTTTAAATAAATCCCTACCATACTTAATTGACTATAAAAACAGGAAATGGTTAGTAAACACCGGATCGCTAAAAAATTACATTAATCCCTCAATAGTAGTTACAGACACACCAAGGTATCCGAAGATTTTGTAGTAAGGACACCTGCAGGAGAAGATTCAGGTAAAGAATTTGTTTATTTTAACATAGAAAATGTATTTGGTCTTAGAAGATGAAACATTGCATGATATTGAGGCGAGAGTTGATTATAATGATGGATTATTAATGTATAGTAATGGAATACAAAACTTATCAAGATTAATTAATGCAAAAGAAATAATATTAAAACCAGGATATAATTTAATAGAATTATATTAAATTGAAAGAGAATATAAATTTTGGTTTAATAAAAGAAATTGATAATGATAAATATAGAATTGAAGAAGGGATTGTGGATATAAATAATAATAAGTGCAAATGTATCGTCTATTCTAATGAGCTTATTACCATTTGTCCCGAGCCCTTGAAAATGGACGAGATAGATAAATTATTGGAACAGGTGGAATCGTGACCAGTCGTCCCCAGGAAACCAGTTCAATAAAGAAAGATATTCATTAGTTAATTAGAACTGATCATATGAATAAAGAAGAAAAATATATAAATATTAATTTAATAAAACAATATCCTGAGATAATAAAACAGGAAAATGGTAAATTAAGTTCTACTAACATATTAAAACATAAAATTAATATTAAGGATGACATAAATACCAGTATATACAAAACGTTACAGGTACCCTTTAGCTTTTAGAAACGACGTGGAAATAGAAATAGATAAGTTATTAAAAAATAAAATTATTCAACCACCAAATTCGGCTATATGGGTGGTCCCTAAAAAATTGGACGCTTCGGTAAAACGAAAAGTTAGACTTGTAATTGACTATAGAAAGCTAAACGAAAAACAAAAGGACAAATACCCACACCCTAACAGTGAGGACCTTTTGGGTGAAATAGGGCGCGCAATGTATTTTTCAACAATTGATCTAGCTTTAAATAGAAATGGAACCAGAATCAATACCAAAAACTGCATTTTTAACAGAAAACGGGCACTACGAATTCTTATGTATGCCTTTTGGGTTAAAAAACGCACCCCCAACATTTCAGAGAGCAATGAACAAAATCTTTTCAAAAATGCACAACGTTCTGATCTATTTGGATGATATAATAATTTTTTTTCGGACAATTTGGAAGAACATACTTAAAAGCGGTTTTCAACTAATTAAAAGAACACAATTTAAAAATCCAAATAGATAAGATGGAATTTTTCAAAAAGGAATTTTTGTATTCAGGCCATATTATCTTGGAAAACGCCTAACCCTGCAAAAATAGAAGTCATTACAAATTTCCCCATTCCAAAAACGCATAAAGAAATAAAACAATTTTTGGAACTAACCGGGTACTACCGAAAAATGATTAAAATTCCATCCACTTCAACGACGACGTGTCTGGACTTATTCCTCCGGGTTTCCAGCACCAAGATTGGGTGAATGCTATCTTTCTTCGAAAAGATCTTCATTTTGTGCCACAAGGTAGTCGACTATATTTGCTGGTGCTATGTCCTCTTCAACGTTTCTTACAATGAGCCTTGGCTTCAATTTAGATAGTTTCTGATAAGTCACTTTACTGGATTTTTAATTGCGTCTTCAATTTTTTCTAAATCCTTTTCTTTTGATGGTTCCACTATCAGCGACTCAGATTTAGTTTCGGAAACCTTTTGGGAATTTATTTCTAAATCCTTTGAATTAACTAATGTTTTAAATTCCTGAACGGTTTCTTTGGGATTAGTAGATCCATAGGATTTTATAACAGCTTTATAGGATGGTCGGCGTTGAACTTCAGTGACTGTTCTTCTAGTTATCTCCGAATAAGATTTATAAACGATAGCTATTCTGTTGCTATTAATATTATTGGTGTTTGCGATTGAGGAAGTATCTTCGGTGTTATTTATATAATTTTCAACTAACTCAATGGAAGTGCTAATATTGTTGCGTAGATCTCATTTAAGTGTCGTGTAGGTTAAGACATCTTGCAAAGTATTCAGAACAAACTGTAAGTCGCACAGTTGACCTGGCATCTTGATGGGATTAGTCGTTTCTTGGTGAGATATGTTGTTTATACACTTCAAAGCTATAATTTTTGAACTTTAAATTAAATTATAGTATAACCTTCTTTTTATTTGACACTGTAATGATAGCTTAAAACATATGATATAATAATAATAAGACTTTATTGATATATTTACAATTACATTTACAAAATCATTTAGAATACATGTGCCGGTCTGAAGTCCTCTACATGATTAACATAGTTATATGCTTTGGTGAATAGTTTTACACTTTAAAGCTCATCTGTAAACAGTGGGAAAAATAAGAAAAAACCCGCATAAAAAAATAAAAATAAAAATAAAGTTAAGGAAGAAACAATAATTACATAATATAAAATAAAACAAGAATTAAATACAATCAATAATTAAATACAAAACAATAATAACAAATATAAATAATCAATATATAATAACCAGCATACATTAGTGGTCTGTGGGGAGGTTTATGTTAAGAGTAAATGATTGGTTCTTTTGTGCGTCTATCTTTTGAGGGAATTTTTGTCATAATTACCAATTTCTTTTACTAGTGAATTTTCTGAATTTGTTTTTTTTTTTTGCAAAGTATGCTTTGGTTTGTTCGAAGACGTGCTGTTTTAAAGGGAGTAAGTTTAGGTCGTGGAGCATGGTTGATATTTTAGTCTGACGAGGATAATCATTGATGATCCTCATGCAAATATTTTGAACCCTTTCCAATTTATTATAGTTGGTGGAGCAAGTTGAGCTCCACACCGGAGAAGCATATGTAATTTGTGCTCGGATTACTGTTTTGTATAGAATGAGTTTATTTTTAGGGCTCAATTTCGATTTTTTTATTTTTTTATTGAAGTAGGGGAACATTTTGAATAGAAGTTTTTTAGCTTTATCGGTTTTGTTGTTAATATGCTCAGTGTATGTTAATGATTTGTCCAGTGTTAAACCTAAGTATTTTATTGATTTAGACCAAGGGATTTCTTCTGCGTTTAAATTGATATGCTGGTCTATGAGTGGTCTACGTTTTGTGAAGATGATGGCCTCCGATTTGCTTGTATTTACTTTCAGTTTCCATCTCTGGCAATATTTATTAATTTTTTTGTAACTTTGTTGCAGCCGATTTACAATAGTGTCGATGCTGTAAGAAGCTGAGTATAGCGCAGTGTCATCTGCGCACAGGGATATTATCACATTAGGATGTTTTGGAAAGTCTGATAGGAACAGGTTGAACAGAGTTGGGGATAGGCAGGAACCTTGTGGTAGACCGGCGGGAAGGGTAAGAAATTTGGAGGAGAAGGAGTTTATTTGTGTATAAAATTGTCTATTGGAGAGAAATGAATGAGTAATATGAATTAAGTAAGGGGGGAATTTGTACGCTATCAGTTTATGGATGAGCCCAGTATGCCAAACTGTATCGAATGCTTTTTCTAAGCCTAACAAGAGCATTCCTGTGTGTTTTCTCTCATTAAAGGCTTTAGTAATGAAGTCAGTGAGACTTGCCAGTTGATCAACAGTAGAATAGTGCGGCCTAAAGCCGAATCGTTCTTCTAAAATTAGTTTATGCTGTTTAATGTGATTTTGGATGCGGTTTAAGAGTAGTCGTTCAAGAATTTTTAATATAATATTTAACAAACTTATAGGCCTGTAATTTGAGACATCTTTAGGATCTTTGTTTGGTTTCGGAATTGCTATTGTTTTTGAAGTATTCCATGGGCTAGGGAAGTAATGGTGCCTAAGTATTGAATTAAATATTTTGGTTAAACGATAAATGGCTTTTTTGCTTAGTTTTTTTTATAACTATTGTGGGAATACCGTCGTGACCTGAGGCTTTTTTGGTTTCTAAATTTCTAATGATTTTGCCAGTCTCTTTCGGAGAGAAAGAAGAAAAATTACCATCAAAAGGAACATTAAAATAATCACGTACTGATTTTGTGATTTTTCTATTATGGTGGTTTGAGCTTAATTTTGAAGTTGTAAGATGGCAAGAGTGAAAGTGTGTGGCTAGAAGGTCGGCTTTATCTAGGTAGGCGTAATTGTTATTTTGTTTTAATGGAGGAATTTTAGAAGAAGGATTAGTAAAAGCTCTGTGTATTTTCCAGATTTTGTTGTCACCTGGTGTAAAGGAATTTAATGTGGTTGACCAATTTTCATTTTCCCAACTATTTAGGCGGTATCGAACATAATTATTGAATTTGTAGAAAATTATCTTTAATGTAGGACATTTGTTGCGTTGATATTTTTTTCTAAGTCTGTTTTTAATCTTAATGAGTGCTATTAATGTGAGAGGTATATTATAACGATGGAGAGAAGGTAGCGAATGTTGCGGGATAGATGCTGTCATAGAGTGTTTAATATGCATATTTAGTTTGTTAATGTGATTGTCAATATCCTGGGGGTTGTTGATTATTGGATTAATACTTATTTGTGAGTCTAAAGTTTCTCGAAATTTTGGCCAGTCTGTTTCTTTGAAAGACATTTTTTTAGTTTTGGCGTTTATGTTTAGTGTTGACCCTAAACGGAAAATCACGGGATTGTGGTCCGAGCTAAGACAAGGTAAGGCGACAAGCGAGGATAAATTATGTACATTTTTCTTAAGAGCTAAGTCAATTGTGCTTGGTTTGTAAGTTTTTTGAGAAGGTATATGGGTTGGTTCGAAGGGGCTGTGTAGTTGAATTTGATTATTTGTAACATAGCTTAGTAATAATTTTCCATTTTTTTTTTGTATTATGGCAGTTCCATTGTATATGTTTTGAGTTAAGGTCACCAAAGATTATTATATGTTTGTTTAAACGAAATAGTTTAGACATGTCATCAATATTTATTTTATTTGGCGGAATATAAACTGAAATAATTGTAGTTTTTTTATTGTTAATTAGCGTGTTGATAGCGACTGCTTCAGTAAATGTTAATTCGGGAACGTGCTGATAATGGTGTTGGACATCGGAACGAACTAATATCAAAACGCCGCCGCACAGTGGGCGAAAATCACCTTTTGGGTGGACAAAATTCATATAAAAAATTTTATAAATCGCCTACTAAATATTGTCTAGTATGAGTTGGAAGAAGGAAAAATGTAAATATTTACTTTCTTGGATTGTCAACAAAAGCCGGAGGGGACTATTAATCCCACTATACCAAAGAGCACATTTTTCTCAGTGCTTATTGCAGTCCTGTCGTTGTAATTTCTTTGCCGTTCTTTGAACAGAAACCATACTTGATTATTTAAATTTCATGTGAAATGGATACCACAGAGACAAGTAAGTATTAATATTTCACTATTCGGGATGCTGCATTGATATAGTTTTACCTATAATAAATCATATCGTTAGATAAAACATTTCCATATTTCAATAGAGAATTACTAGCAAAAGGCCAAGGAGTGCCAAGCTAAATCTTTCATCATTATTTCATTCAAACCATATATTTTTCATATTCACATAGTTTTGTTTACGATTTTTTGCGATTTGAGGAATATTTACTAATTTAAGATGGATTTCAGGTTTCGTGCTCACCATTCCACGAAAAGTATTTGTATCTGAATGGTTGAAATATGGATCAAAAGATAAGAGTAAACATATCTTAATCTACATTTTAAAACTAGGAAATAACAATGAAGATAAAATTACAAACATCAGAAGAATTAAAGAAGCCATAAAAGATTTTTCAAAAAAAATCAGTGACAAGCGGGGAAAATGTCTTTGGATTTAAGGACTTTTTCGCGTGGCTTGAAGGGAAGGAGTCTGAGTTTGTTTGCTATGTTGTTGTTATGTTATGAAAATGTTCTAGAGAGGCCGCAAACAAAGATCTCACGATGCTCTTAGTTTCATCAGACCCGCTTTCGTCGCCAGTTTTCGGAAAAGTTTGTGTAAAAAAGCAACCAAACAGTTTGATGTGGATGTAATTAGCCTATTGAAGTGTAGTTTACCATATAATCAGCTTCAAGAACTGCCATTAGAATATGAGGCTGACGTTACTGACTCATCAGAAGAAAATACTGAAGGATGTAGCAGTATTGAATCAGGCGATGATTGATGGCTGGTTCATTTTCAGTGAATAATTTAATATTTAAAAGTATTATTAAAAAACAAATCAGCACAATGACATTTTTCAATAAGTTGTTAGTTTTTCTTTTTCATTGTTTTCGTAATATAGGCTTTGTTTTCCGACCTTTGTTATTTTTTTATGAATATATTATTATTAAGTTGACTGAAATGTTGCATAGATCTACAAAATGTTTTCCCAATTTTTATCCATTATTTCTAAATTTATGTGTGTACATTAGTTGTTCCATATACTAAAAAATATAGGAGTAAGAATTTTTTTAAGATTTTTCCCTTACACGGTGACCTCAAAAACACCGAACAACACTTAAAAAATAATTTTGTCCACCTAAAAATGGATTTTTGCCCACTGTGTGCCGCCAGCTCTGTTACGATCATTTCTATAAATTTCATAACTCGGAACCGTGAATCTGTCTTCTTTAGAAAGCCTGGTTTCACACACTGATATAATATGAGGTTCGTTTTGCTGTAAAAATAATTTGAATTCTACATCGTTACCTCGAATTGTTTGGGCATTCCACATCATGAATTTAATTTTTTATTTTTTTTATTTACCATTTATAATGGTTAAAAGTGTGACTGATAATGAGAAATATGAGGGTAATAAATAAAAATAAAATAGTTGTAGAAACAAGAGAAAATATATATGTGTTTGTTTGGTATTTATATTTATAGTAAGCGGGATCTGTAATCTGTTTGTTTTGCCCGAGATGTACTTCAGTGGCTCTTTAACGTTTGTAAGGTGAAGGTCCTGAGAGTTTGTGGGGTGAAAATATACATTTTGAAGTACCAGTTCGTAGATGTAGTGAATTGACAAAATATTATTGTGAGTGTGGGTTGTGAAGGAGGTATTCGGGAAGGCTAAAGTTGTAAGTAGTTTGAGGCATTAGTTATTGAAACATATTTGAGCATGCATTATTGTAATTGTTGTAAATGAGTCTCGTATATAATCGTCTCGATTCTGTTCAGCTGTTACTGCTTTGAAGTTGCATTCCTTGCTCAGTTCTTTTAGTTTACGAAGAAACTGGTTAATACTCTCTCCGGTATCTTGTTTCTTTGAAGCCAACTGATGTCGAGCATAAACTTCATTGGTTGCTTTTTTATAATAATTGTTGAGAGTGGAAATAGCTTCTTGATAAGTGGAACACTCCACAATTATTTCGTAAATGTTATAAGAAACAAAATAATAAAGTAGTTTTAACTTATCATCTTCTATGGCGTCTAGTTCCTCGGTAAAGTTTTCAAATGCTGTCTTCCAATGCGTCCATTGGCGTGTAGCTTGAGCTTCGTTTAGATCTAGCGAGAAACGTTCTGGCCTGAAGAATCTTTCCATTTTAAATTATTCAATGACCACAAAAATAGCTATCTTTTACTTTTTGTCAAATAAATTGTTATGAAAGAATACCTTGTATAGAAAAAAAGGTAAAAAAAATTTGACAATAAACAGGTAACTATTTAATACCTGAAACACAATGCACATTCAATAGTAATTAATAACAATATACAATTCATAAACAATAATACATAATACATAATGGAATTATAACATATGTTATTCTCATGACAATGATTATACAGTTTATATATAAAACACAGATTTAACAAATACGAGGGAGTGAGTAAACGAAAATGAGTGATTGTATATATTCGTGTGTGTACATCGGTGGATGTTTATGGAATTGTAATGGTATCTGTCGAATAAATACCAACAATTAATACAATCAAAACTATAAGATTTAAAGAATTTAAATACCATGTGCAGTAAATTCCTTAGTGAAAAACACAAGCAAAGTTGATATACATAATAAATACTTAAATTGATATTGTTAAAGTTGCACATTAGTCAACTAAGCTCAGTAAGCCTTCAACTAATATAAATACTTTAGACATACTGTCATCTGAAATTATGTTTTTAAATTTACTAAAAATATTTTTAAAATTAAATAAATCGAAGAACTGTTTTATGTCACTAAAAACATTTTTAATTGAAGGTTGATTTTTAGTAGAAGGGTTTTCCGTAGGATTATCATTTTTTAAGTTTTTTTCTATCCAAGTAGAATTCGCCTTTGGTAATACTGGAAACTCATAATGTTTTTGGTTTGATAATACTGCGTTCCGAGGGTTTGATAGTTGGTCTCTGTTTACTTGGATTTGTTGGTTCCTGATATATTTCGGGCAGTTTTAATGGTTTGAAAAGTGTTCTTCTTGGCAGTTACAACATTTTGGTACAAAACCATCTGTTAGTATATTTGGGCAATCACGTGATAGATGATCTCCAGCACATTTAAGGCATTTTGGGGTTTTATTACAGTTTCGTGCCACGTGGTTGAATTCTTGGCATAAAAAACACTGAGTCAAAGTTTTTTTACTATCATATTTTTCCCATTTAATTACAACACTGTTGCAGTACCTGATAGATATATAATAATACTTTATTTACATTTTTACAATTTACAATTCGTATTAAGTATTCATGTTCCGGCATAAGTCCTCTACATGAATAATATAATATTATAATTGTGAATAGGCTTTACAGTTCAAAGTTTATCTTTTAACAGCAGAAAAAATAGAAAAAAACCTACAAAAAAAAAATATATATATATAATATTGATAAATAAATAAAATCAATTAATATAGCTTATAAGTATACGTCTTACTTCATATAATAGTAAAAAATAACTAAAGAATGTATTATAACAAATGTTGAACACAACTATAAAAAAATAATAATAATAATAATAATAATAATAATAATAATAATAATAATAATCTATAAATTAGATTAAGTGAGGAGTATATATTTGAAGTCGGTGAGTCGAGCTAATTGGTCAACAGTGGAGTGATGTGCCCTGAATCCGAACTGTTCTTCTGCAATTAGATTGTTCTGTCTGGTGTGATTGTGGATACGGATTAATAATAATCGTTCAAATATTTTGGAAATTATATTTAATAAACTTATAGGTCTGTAATTTGAATAATGCTTGGGGTCTTTGTTTGGTTTGGGAATCGCGATGGTTTTTGAGGTTTTCCAAGCCTTAGGGAAATAATTGTACCTTAATATGGAGTTATAAATTTTGGTTACATGGAAAATGGCTTTTCTACTGAGGTGTTTTATAGCTATTGAGGGAATTCCATCGTCACCTGGGGCTTTTTTTGTTTTCAGGTTTCTGATTATTCTACTAGTCTCTCTGGGTGAGATCGAAGGGAAATTGTGATTAAGTGGGAGATTTAGATAGTCACGGACTGATTTTTGAATTTTCCGTTGATGGTGATTTGAGCCAAAATTTGATGTGATTAAATGAGTCGAGTGAAAATGGGTGGCTAGTAGGTCGGCTTTATCACTATCCAGATAGGCATAACAACTATTTTGTTTTAATGGAGGAATATTTGAAGAACACTTAGTAAAAATCCTAAGTATTTTCCAAATATTTTTGTCACTGGGTAAAAATGAGTTCAGAGAAGTTAGCTAGTTTTCGTTTTTCCAACTGTTGATGCGGGATCGGACATAATTGTTGAATTTATAAAAAACTGTCTTTGGTATAATGGATTTATTTTGTTGATATTTTTTCCTAAGTTTATTTTTAATTTTTATTAGTGCTAACAGAACTAACGGTAAATTGTTGCAACGGATCGTTTTTGACGATTTTTGAGGTATAGAAGCACTCATCGAGAGTTTTATGTGCTGGTTTAGTTTTTTAATGTTACGATCAATGTCGTGAGGGTTTTTAATTATAGGGTTTATGCTAATTTGTGAATCTAACGTTTTACGAAATTTTGGCCAATCAGCCTCTTTGAATACAAATTTTTTTTTTAATAGGGTAAAAGGTTAGTGATGACCCAATACGAAAAATCACGGGGTTGTGGTCCGAATTGAGACAACTTAAAGCGATGAGCGGAGATAAATTTTGAATATTTTTGGTCAGGGCTAGGTCAATGATACAAGGTTTGTATTTTTCCTGAGTAGGAATGTGGGTTGGTTCAAACGGACTATGTAATTGAATTTCATTTTTTAATAGGTAGTTTAAAATGAGTTTTCCATTTTTGTTTGTGCTATGGCAATTCCATTGAACGTGCTTTGCGTTTAGATCACCAAAAAGTATTACATGTTTGTTTAAACGAAATAGTTTGTTGATATCAACGATATTTATTTTATTTGGTGGAATGTAAACGGAAATTATTGTAGTTGATTTATTGTTAATGGTTGTATTAATAGCGGCTGCTTCAGTGAATTTCAAGTTGGGCACGAGCTGAAAGTGGTATTGGACATCGGAGCGAATCATGACGCCCCCTCCCGCTCTGTTACGATCGTTTCTGTAAATCTTATATCCCGGAACCGTGAACCTGTCTTGCTGTGAAAGCCGGGTTTCACACACAGAAATGATGTGGGGTTGATTTTGCTGTAGAAATAATTTAAATTCTACATCGTTACGACGAATTGTTTGTGCATTCCACATCATGAATTTAATTTTCTCGTTATTAGTAAACATTTAATTTCGATGTGAAATTAAGATTGCTAGAGAAAAATATATATATATATATATATATATATATATATATATATATATATATATATATATATATATATATATATGTACACATACATACATATATAAACACAATTGAAAGAAAATGATAACAATAACAGATATGAGTTTATTAGTTAGTTTAGTACTTATGTTGATAGTAAGCGTGGTTATTAAGTTGTTTGGTTGGCTAGAGATAAGGTTCAATGTCACTTTAGTATCCGTAAGGTGAAGTTCAGGAAAAATACATATTTTGAAATAAATAGTGTACCCTTAATAAAATGTTATTATTGTGAGTGTTAATGATTTGTTGTGGAATTATGGTGATGAATTAGAGAAGTCGAAGTTTGTGAGTAGTTTTACAACAATAATGATTATAAAATATTTTAGCATGCAAATATTAAATATGAAAATATTTGTTAAAAAGTCCATTAATCAATAAAAGACAGAAGACCTTCTATTAAAATAAATACTTTTGACATACAGTCTTCAGCATTTTTTAATTGAAACATCATTTTTTTAAAGTTGGAGATAATTTTACTTATATTAAATGAGCTGAAAATATTTTTTATTTCTTTAAAACAGCCAGTGAACGAAGGTTCAGGATTATGTTGATCATTTTGAGAGAAGGTGCTTTGAGGCCACTGCGATTTTGGGGTTGGTAATGTCGGAAATGCTTGGTCTGTAGGCTTGAAAGTATTTCTAGGTATAGCTTTTAGAACTGGTTTTTTCATACTTAGTTATATTTCAATATTTCTTCGGTATTTTGAACATTGAGGTGAGTGTGAAAAGTGTTCTTCAGAGCATTTGCTACATTTAGGAGTGAAACTATCAATTAGGACATTTTTGGCAAACTTTAGATAAGTGATTTCAGAGCACTTTAAGCATTTAGAATTTTTGTAACAATTTCGTGCTACGTGATTAAATTCCTGGCAGATATAACATTGTGTAACTACTTTATTTGATTTATATTTTTCGCATTTTATCACCAAACTGCAGCAATATTGAATTGAAGTTAATTTTGCTAATTGCTCTTTATTTTCGAGTATAACAACTGATATAGGTAGTTTTATAGGTCCAGTTTCTGTTTTTTTCTCCATCTGATAAATTTTATAAGTCTGTAAACCTTGATTAAATAAGTCGGCTGAGATATGTTCTGTTGATATTTGTGGGGGCATCTCTTTTAATAAAACTTAAGGTTTTATCTCGTTTTTTGGTGTGTACGAGTGGAAGCCGATGTTTCTTTCTTTAAATTCATATTTGATTAAAGTAAAATCTTGATTGTTATAGGTGTAAAATGTTGTTCTGCTGCTAATGTTTCGGCATCCTTGGGAGCGCCTTTTCATTCCACCTAGGCTCCTGAGGAATGCGCGCCTCCATGTGGTGCGGCTGGATTACTCTACTCCCGAAAAGGCTAGGGATAGAGGAACTAAAACGAAACCCTCTAAGGTTAACAACCTTAGTTGTAACTCGTCAGGGAAACCTGACCCAAAACAATTGTTAATATTATGAATATAGTTTCTAACGAATCTCACTACCCTGAAGAAAAAGTCGAGCATTCGGATTCCAGGGAGCTCGACCGTATGAAACTAAGTGGTGAGTCGGAGCATCACAAGAACTGTAGAAACCTCAAAGCAAAACGAACGTACTACATGGGAACGTATAACATCAACTCCCTGGTTCAAGTGGGAAAACTCAGACAGCTAACATCAGAACTACGCAGGCTTAAGATCACAGTAATGGCCCTGCAGGAGACGAGGTTCTCGAATAAAGAAGTAATGGATGTTGATGGATACAGAATACTGAAGGGAGAACCTGGGAAGAGGATCATGAGGAATATGCCGCATCTAGGAACGGCTTTTGTGGTAGATAAAAAACTCTTAAACTCGATAATAGATTTCAAAAGCCCCAACCCCAGACTGTCAATCCTTACACTAAGGGCCACTAACAAGAGATACGCCCTAATAAATGCGCATGCACCCATAAATGAAGACAATAGAAAGAACCTGGAGAAAGTGGAAAACTTTTGGAAAGCGATGGAAGAAGAAATAGCTAAAATCCCGCAGCACTATGTCAAAGTTTTGATGGGAGATTTCAACGCACAACTAGGTAAAGAGAAGAAATACAGGAAAACGATAGGGGAATACCCAGCACACCTCAGGACTAACATAAATGGAGAAAGATTGGTCAGACTATGCCAAAACGCGGGACTGAAGATAATGTCAACCCACTTCAAGGCCAAAATCAGCAAAAAAAAACGTGGGTATCACCGAACGCCCGGTTAGGAGAATTCCAACTAGATCATGTGGCGATCTCGAAGAAGCACCAGAAGGAAATTCAAAACGTAAGAGTCAAAAGGGCAATCAATGTCACCTCCGATCATTTCCCCTTGCAAATCAAGGTAAATTTTATCCCGTCAAGAAAATCTCAGCACACAGTCACAGCAATGAATAGCAAAAAACTAGACAGAGAATTTCTGGTTAAGTTTAAGGGACAAGAATATAAGGAGAAGTTGGGGAGCCCGTTGAGTTGGGAAGAAGCCACCCAGAGCATGATAAGGCACGCAAAAGAACTAGCGCCGACTAAATTAAGGAAAAGGAAAGAGTGGTGGGACAGGGACTGTGAGGAGGCGATCAGAAGAAGGCTAGAGGTATGGAAAATTTGGAACCAGAAGAAAACGCTGGAAAATCTCCAAAAGTATGTGGGCGAGAGAAAAGCAGCACACAAGGTCCTAAGAGGAAGAAGGAGAGCCTTTCAAAACGAACAACTGGAAGAAATGGAAAGAAATTTCAAAGAGAACAATACCCGTCTTTTCCACAGAGCTTTCAAACAAAAAGTCAAAGGATACACCCCTCAAGGCACCGTACTAAAAAGAAAAGATGGAAGTCTGGCACAGAAAGCAGAAGAAAACTGTGAAATCTTTGCGGCATATTTCGAAAAGTTACTAAATTGCGAAGCCCCCCAGGAAAAAATCAACACCAAGGATAACACCCCGTTGTGGGGAGAATCAGACCCACCAGATGAGGAAGAGTTAGATGAAATAATTGCATCCTTAAAGAACAACAAAGCAGCGGGGGAAGATGGGGTAGTGGCGGAAATGTGGAAGCTGACAGGGGATGAATTCAGGAAAAAGATCACGGAACTAATGATGGATATTTGGATTAAGGAGGAAATCCCAGAAGAGTGGAAGACGGCTTTAATACACCCCCTGCACAAGAAGGGAGCAAGAACGGACGTCAATAATTACAGAGGAATTTCATTGTTGCCCGTTAACTACAAAATTTTCTCGAAAGCGCTACTCAATAGGCTCACTCCACAGCTAGACCCAAAAATTGGAGAATATCAGGGGGGCTTCAGGAAAGGAAGATCGTGCCCGGAACAAATCCTCAGCTTGAAACTTTTAATAGAACAATACAAGAAGAACCCCAAGAAAGACCTCTACATCTCCTTTGTGGATTTCAAGAAAGCATACGATTCGGTTGATAGAGAAACACTGCTGGAGATTCTAAAAGAATATGGGATAGACAGAAAAACCAGGAAATTAATAGAACTAACACTCAACAACACAGTCTCAAAAGTAAAGTTTCAGGGAACAGTAAGTAGGCCCTTTCAGATAAAAACAGGGTTGAGACAAGGAGATGGTTTGTCACCGACACTTTTCAACGCAGTTTTAGATAAGGTCATGAAGGAACTTTGGAAAGTAAACACAGCAGGAGCAAAGGTAGGGACCAAACATAAGCACATCAAGTAGAATGCCTAGCATACGCAGACGACCTAGCACTTCTGGCAGAATCAGAGGAAGAAGCAATAAATCAAATAAACACCCTAAAGGAAATAGCCGAAAAAAAAACGGGCCTACAGATATCGTTCGAAAAAACGGAGCTCATGACAACGAACAAAAATTTTGGAAAGAAAGAAGTCAATACAAAATATGGTTCAGTAAATGTGACGCGAAAGTTTAAATACCTGGGAGAGACCATTTGTAACAGAGGATCAGAAAAGGAAGGTATGAAGGAAAGAATTGCCAGACTGGAAGGACTGAGTTTCGCAACGAGTAACATCTACAATAAAAAGAATCTCTCCATCAAGGCAAAGATCAAACACTACAACACTGTAGTGAAACCAGTAATTTTGTATGGAACCGAAACAATGAATCTCCCCAGTATGGAGAAACTGCTAAGAGTTGAAAGAAGAATCCTGAGAAGAATCTATGGTCCTAATAAAACGGAGGAAGGATACAGGCTAAGGCCAAACAAGGAAATTTACAGGGAGATAAAGGATATGGAAACGGAGATAAGAACTAGGAGATTGAGGTTCTATGGTCACATGGTGAGGATGCCGAAAGAAAGATTGAATAAGAATATAATGGAAAAACTCTGGGGATACCGGAGTGCACGGGGCTACATCAAACAACTGAAAGAGGAAACAGCAAGGTTGGGAATCAGGGACGTGGATTGCTTGGATAGAGACGAATTCAGGAAAAAGTTACAGGGGCTTGCAGTTCTTGAGGGGCCAAGGAGGACCAGTGGAGGAGTGGCTTGGACGGAGGAGAGGAGAAGGAAGCACTCGAACTTGATGAGGGAAAAGTGGGTGGAGAGAAGGAACAAAAAGAAGAGAATACAATCATAATATTCGCGTGGTCTACAAGGCCGTTTCGCGCCCAAAAAAAAAAAAAAAAAAAATGTTGTTCTATTGCCCTGATATTTTATGTTCATTTCTTTTATTTTTGATTTAAGGATTTTAATTATTTCAGTGATGTCATTATAAGAGCTATTTACTATTACAGGGGGATATTGATTCGGTTTTTTAGAGATATTTAAATTACTGGATATATCGGAAATCTCTTCTTCGTCGAGATCCGAAAAAATATTGTAGCTATTCGCTACATCTATATTATATTTAATTTTCTCACCTCTTTTCCTTTTCGATGGTTGGTTCGCTGTTGATGTACTTGGTGTAGCTACATCCATATTTTCCGCTGCCCCCCTTCTCTTGGGCACTTAAAGGCTTTCTTCTTCGATGGAATAACTATTTGAATAGCGATTGGTAGAACAAAAATAATAGTGTTTTTTTTTTTAGAAAATAAAAACTAAAACTTGAAGATTTTTAAAGTTTTAATCGACATTGTTTCTATTCACACACGTCAAGGGAGCGCACGGCATGTGAACCCCTCGAAGGGTAACAGGCAACTGGTACCTGATATGATTTAATTTTATTAATTGTTCTTTATTTTCGAGGATCACAACCGAAAGAGGTAGTTTTGCATCAGTGTTATCAGTTTTTTTAATCATTTGAAAAATTTTGAAAACTTGTAGTCCTTGGCCTTTTAAGTCATTTACGATATCTTCCATTGGAAAGTCTGGAGGCATGCCTTTTAGTACTACTTTTGGCTTTATTTCATGTTTCGGAGTGTATATGTGAAATTGAAACTGAAGTTGTTTCAATTCAGTCTTAAGATTGACGAAATCCTCTCCTGTTTGTACATAAAATATTGTCTTGTTTCCACTATATTTTATATTCAAATCTTTTAGTTTTGACTTTAATTTAGTTAAAATATCTTTAAGATTATTAAATGACCCACTTACTACTATGAGGGGATATTTAAGTTTTCTGGCATTTTCTCCTGGATTTGAGTCGGAATCTTCGTCATCTTGGTCAGAAAATACCGAAAAACTACCAATAAACAATTATTTAGATGTTATATTGCGTTGACTCACCTCTTCTTCGTTTTTGCGTTGTACTTGAATTTTCATTTTTTGAAGTACTAGGTCTTGGTTCTTCCATAGATTCTATTTTACCCCAAGGGGCATAGTTTTTTACACTGTTAATTTTGCTAATGACACTGATAATAAAATAATAGAATAGATAAAAATAAACGAACAAAACTGGGTAGAAAATAAGAAAACAGAACTCAGACGAGAGTTAATGCTTACACTGCGGCTGCTAGTGCTAGACTGAAAACCATATGATATACATATATACACAGGGTGTTCAATATTCGAAGACCACCCCCTTTTTTTTTTCCACAGTTTTTGAAATTTTGAAACGAAACTCTCAGGGTCTTAACTGTGTCTAATAAAGTTTCTTTTCAGGTTATAGTCTGCTCTACAACCTTCTCCAGTTCTTCTCCAGCGACCCTAATTTTGGAATTTCCAATGGGATGTGGTATTTTTTACGACGGATTTCGATAGGAAATGAAATTTTGAATCAATTTTATACCGGTGAATTTTTTTATCCAGAGCACCGTTTCGCCGCAAATGGCGAAAAATCATTTTAAGAAAATAAGCAATCTAAAACTGGTATTGAATGAATAAATGAATGAAAAATTACTGCTTATTAAAAAAAAATAAATAAATTTTCAATTATAGGAGGTTTTGGCTCCTAATATAGCTAAAACTGGTATTACAAAAATAAACTTTTGGGGGGAAACTTCCAAGTCGACCTGTTCTCACCTCTCGTCGTACCAGTCGAAAATAAAAAAATTTTCTATCGAAATCCGTCGATGAATTTTTTTTATCCGGGGCACCGTTTCCCTTCAAATCGCGAAAAATATTATAAGAAAATAAACAGTCTAAAACTGGTATTGCAAAAATAAAATAAACTTTGAACAAAAATATGAAATTAAGTCCTTCCCGCGACTGGTACGACGAGCGGTCGTAGCTTTTAGCCAAAACCTCATGCAATTGAAAATTTATTTATTTTTTCATTAACAGTAATTTTTCATTCATTTATTCATTCAATACCAGTTTTGTATTGATTGCGTACGGGCTTTAGAAGTTTAACAGCGAAAGGATAAAGGCCGACAAAAGCTGTAAGCTGTCTTTTAAATTTCTACAGAGAGTGAATCAGACCATCTGCACGTACCTATCTCACTAGCGCTCTCTGTCTCGAAGGAGCGACAAAAAAAGGAAATAAGAGGCAGTCTGCTGTTAGATCCCGACAAGAATGGTTAGCAGTCAGCTCCCGTCAGAGGCGGTTATTTCTACAGGGAGTCCATATCAAGATACTGAGATCTTCAAGATACAATTGCAATATACAAAGGCTTGCGACAGTTTACAATAGAATATTTATCAAAATATCATAGTTAACAAATTTATCATAATTTGTTCATTCATTGTTGACATTATCATTTAGATATTAATAGTTGTCAATTGTGAATGGTTATTAATTCTATGGTTATATTATTTTTTAAGTCCTATTAGTGTAATTGTTGAAATAAGTTTTAGTACTGAATTTTGTTTTGAGTAGTCTTGAAAATTGTATTCAATTACCTTTCCTTGATATTTGGTTCAATGATAAGGTGGTAATGATTACTTATCTCCTAGGAAATCAATATATTAATTTGAAGTAGTTTAGGCAATTAATTGCCTATTGTTAGCCCACTTGTTATTAATACAACAAGAGGGACGTAACAATTTGGGGGCCGCTCCGGGATTGTTTCAGTAGGAAACGGGACAAAATAATTGAAACAAAACTAAATAATAATTCATTGTTCAATTTATGCTTGCCTGACATTGAACCAAGAAATTTAGGAATTGTGCATGTTAGTTATTTAATTTTTTTTTTTTATTGTATATATAACTTTTCACCTTATATTTGTTTATTTTTTGACATATCTAGCATTTTGAATTTTGTCACTTGGCAATTTAATTATTTAAAATGAGTGTAGTTTCGGGTATGTCCTCACCCAAAGCGGAAGGCATAATTAAAAAAACCGGAAGTATGCCCTTCGGTCTATCCACACTACCGGGAAAAGCTCGTGCACAAAGGCACATCCTATTTTCAAAATTTCTAGAAAAATGTCATTAAGACCGAACTCTGCCGAAACCACCGGATCAAACTCGCGCACAAACACACCGCCGCCTGACGCTTTCAAGTATCAAACCACTCCACAGCAGACTTTAACGCCTAATTTAATGGAAATATACCGACAGTTAAGTTCCGAATTAGTCCAACAAAAAACTGAAATAAAAACATTTATAAATGATCAAATTAATGCACGATTAACTCAATTAAGTGGTATAATTGAAAACCACTCTACATCAATCATGGAAATTCAATCGGATATCGACAGGAATATATATATATATATATATATATATATATATATATATATATATATATATATATATATATATATATATACAGAAAGAGGAGAGAGAGAGAGTGAGAGAGAGAGAGAGAAATAATGGGTAGAAAGAAACAAATAATCTTTATTCTGGGACATCTTGTCCCCTTAGAACAGGGGTTTGCAAATTTTTCAGCCATCGGGCCATACAGATTGCTTTCAAAGGTTCCAAGGGCCAACACAGTTTTAATTTTCCTTTCAGTCCCTATAATTTCTAGACTAGTCGCCGAGAAAGCGCCCTGAGCGAGCATACGCTTGCTAAATTCGCTAGTTCAATCAATATAGTGTTGTACTGTATTGTTACGACCAAGATACTTGAAGATAGCTGGTGGTTACACGCGGACATAGGTAATGCGTTTCTTTGAACTTTGAGGAGTGATCAAAATGTTTTTAAATGAAAAGCATCGTAATCCATCCGAATTAAAAAATAACGAATGGCTGTGCAATTTAGCATTCCTACGTCGATTTAATAAAACAAATGCACGAACTGGATTTGAGGTTGCAAGGAAAAAACCGGCTTAATATTGTTGCGGGCCGGATTGATGACACAGGCGGGCCAGACTTGGCCCGCGGGCCGTAGTTTGGAGACCCCTGCCTAGGAATATCACATAACAATACAATAGGAAGGTGTTATAATCTGGCTGCGAACATATCAGACAGCAATTTCTTTAGATTGTTAATTAAACAATTATGATATAAATTATAAATAAGATTCTTATAAATGTATAAGGTAGAAAATTATAATTAAGAACTAATCTATATGAAACATGAGAAACACTTATAGATATAAGAAACACTCTTTCACTAATGTATCATTACATAATTACGGAAGATTGATAATTGAGGAGCTGGATGAATAAATTGTTTTTAACGAATGTGAGAGAAGGAGCATTGCGAATTGAAATAAGTATGGAATTCCAAAGTATGGCTTTGCTAATATAGTCCAGGTAACGATGGAAAAATAGAGGACATAATTCATGTAGAAGCCAATTTTGGCACATTTGTTGGGGAAGGTGTTCTTAACAATACACTAAAAGTACTGGGGGGGGGGGGCAGCGCACAGTGGGACGAATGGCCCAAATTCCACTACTTGTGCGAAAAATTAAAATTATTTTATTTCAATCCCCGACCCCTTTGCACCATCTTCTAACCTCTTAGGAAAAATAAAATGTGGGAATATTCCAGAAATACGTAGTGAAATTGCTGTGTTTGAGATAAAAAAGTAATGAAAATTGACATAAAAATGCACAACATCGTATCTAGTGATTATGACAAATTAGTTTGTAGCTCGTACAAGTTTATTCAATCTAAGAAAAAATTAGTAATGATGGTTTTATCATTAGAAAATATTAGGATTTTATAAAACAATAATATTTGAAGTAAGTTTCAGGGTGCTTCGAGTACATTATTGCGTGTTGAAGAAAACTTCCGAATTTGTCAAAAAAAAAATGGAGTTCTTAGATTTTTACCTTAGGTATTTAGTGAGATAAATGCGTTCCATTATTTTCCGAATATAGCCGATTTAACTATGGTTAGCCATAGTTTATATACTTATGTTGTAACTCGACCTAATTAAACCATCAACCTTTATTTTTATTTTTCCCAGTTATGAAAAACAAAACAATATTTGTAATTTTTAGTTTAGAACTGTATTTTGTTAATTTCAAAATATTTACTCTGTGTTATTTTTTTTTCTTAAGTTTTTCCACCTTTGCAGTGATGGTAATAGGCACCCTGCAATGGGTGCCTATATTTCTACGCGTTCCCATGCCTATATTTCTCGACATAACGCATATTTAAATAAATATTTATATATTGATTATTAAAATATTTATATTGAATCTATGTTTATTATCATTGGGTTTTAAACCTTACATTGAAAAAAAAAAAAAAGTGGAAACACACCGTCCTTCAGCACCTTGGATAACTCAACATGATGAGAACCAGAGACGCAGCCAGAAGAAAATATATCCGGACAAGAAGATTTAATCACCTTTAAATCCCTCCGTAACCGAACCCAATCAGCCTTCTGTCGATTCAAATTCCCATATTCCATAAAGCATTATCCACGCATTCCGATTCCCGCCAAAAATGGAAACTCCTCCGCCAAATCCCCTCCTTACAATTTAAATCTTCTCCCTCGTATCATGTCACTCCAGATGAACTCAATTAATATTTTACATCATCCGATTCACCCTCCTCAATCCCAGTTTACAAACCGAATAATTCAGATTTTGATCCCGATAAATTTTTCTTTTCTTATATCGAGCCCTCCCAGCTAATAGAGGCTGCGATGAAATCACGTTCCAAATCATTTGGACCAGATGGAATCCCAGCACGATTTATTATCTTAATCCTTTTCTGTCCAGCTTTAGAACTGACCTAGCTATGGACCATCATAAGATCACCATCCTCATCTTCCTTGATTTCAGTAAAGCCTTTGATACCATTGACCACAACCTACTCCTTTCCAAACTAGCTAATAACTTTTCCTTTCCTCATAGTGCGACCAGATGGATCCAATTCTTTATTTCTGACCGCACTCAGATAGTCCAAATTCCTAACCTTCCTCCTTCCTCTCCCCTCCCGATCGCATTTAGTGTTGTTCAGGGTTCCTCAATATCACCTTCTCTATTTAGTTCATATATTAATGACTTTTATCCCCTCATAAAACATTGTTCCTCTCATTTTTACGCCGACGACTCACAAATTTACCTTTACTTTTTCCCTAGTGAACTGCAGAAAGCTACCGCAAAAATGCAAGTTGATCTTGTCACAATATCCTCTTGGGCCATTGCTGATAAATTGAAACTGAATGCTAGCAAATCCAAGGCTATTGTGTTGGGCTTAGGGTCCTTTTCAACTCCCAAACTAGAATCCCTAATTTCTCCATAGATTCCAATCCCATAAAATTCCACACTTCCGTTACGAACCTCGGCATTGTCTTTGACCAAACCCTTTCCTGGAAAGATCATGTTTCCCTTATTATCCGCCGAACAATTTCCACTCTTCGACTCCTAAACCGCTCCCGTAAATTCCTCCCTCAATCAACTCGTGAACTATTAATTTCTTCCTTTATATTCCCCCATTTTGATTTTGGTATTGTGATGTACGGAGGTGTCTCTGCATCCGAGGATGCAAGATTGAAGAAGCTTATGAACTGTTGCCTGAGATTCGTTCTAGGGATATCACGTTATGACCATCTCACCACTACACAAGATTAAAATGGTTATTTCCCTCCTTCCAAAGACAATACTTCCTTGGTTCGTTCCTTAACAAACTACTTTCCTCTCAGTCACCTTCCTATTTCCAGAAAGCTTTAACATTAAAATCATCAGTGAGTTCCCGCAAAACCAGATCCCGTTCCTCTGACCTCTACCTAACTCCCTTCAACACAACACCCTTCAAGAGCTTCTAACTTCTGGAACTCCCTCCCTTCCATCATTAGCCATTCATCCACTCATAGTAGCTTCAAATCCCGACTTTTCGTTTACTTGTTAGATATTCAATCTAAGAGTCATATCGATGAAGAAAATATGTTTTAAAATGAAATATGGATATTCTAAATATAATATTGATTTTATACTATTGCAATAAATTTATATAATTGGTTTCGGCATAATTTATATTATTTTATCAGACAAGATGTATTATTTTTCCGGATAATTTATATTTCTAAGCTTTGTTTACTGAATTTTTTTCATTGATTTTTTTTTTTATTTTCCCTATTTTTGTTTTCGTAGCTTATTTTAAATTCTAACCCTAAGATATAATTTGTTTTTCGTGAGATGTTTTAAAACATGTAATATTACTTTTATTACTTTATATTGTAATTAAATATTTCTTTTAAATTCCTTAATTTAATTTTAATTTTATTTTTCTTGCTTTTATTATATTTCTAAATTATACATCCGGCAGCTAGGCTGCCATTAATTGTTCATTATAATTATTCTTAAGGGCAATAGCCCCAGAATAAAATTTATTATCATTTATTCATTTATAAATAATGATAATAAATAAATAAAATAACGTTAAATCCTAGGTGTCGTTTTATTGACAGTATTCCTTTATTTT
Source organism: Euschistus heros (assembly GCA_003667255.2). NCBI lineage: Eukaryota > Metazoa > Arthropoda > Insecta > Hemiptera > Pentatomidae > Euschistus > Euschistus heros. The sequence continues at coordinate 5,461,814 of RCWM02000012.1, forward strand.
ATATTTTATAGTTTGTTTTTTATTTCAATGAAGGGTTAATTATATTTAAAATACATATTTCCATTAAGCGATTATCATAATGTCTTATTTATACAAGTAACTGATTTGTATGCCAAATGAAAACGCCATGTTTTCCGGTGTTAAAAGTAAATTTCTTCATGAAATCATTAATTTGATCATATACCATATGAAAGTAGGCTAAATTTGCAAGTTTTTGTGTGGTATGCAGTTTTGTGGATAGTTTTTTTTTTTTTCGAAAAACGGTGAGCGTTGAAGTATTATAAGACATTGTAACTTCTCTAAATAAGGTGAAGATTAAGACTGTTCTGTAGGTCCCAAGTTTGTAAAATAAGTAAAATATAGGAAATTTAATGCTAAATTCGAAAATGTGGTCAAAATTTGAAAAATGTTTAAACTAAGTGGAGATATTACAACTTTTGGTTTACGTCCAAACATAAAGTTAGTAATTTTATTTTAAAACTGGATAATTTAAATCCAGTAAAAATAATCAAATATTGGATGTCATCCCTTCTTAATATAATTTAAGACTGTTTATAACTTGTGGCAGGAGGGGAATGGATGTTAGTAGTGACATTCCTGAATTGTGATCCTGATCGAAGAGTATTTTCAGAATGCATCTGATCTCACCTCTAGTAAATTATTTAATTTAATTATTTAATTCATCGTATCAATTACATAACTATCTTAGTTTGATAAATAAAGTATGTTATCTACTTTTAAATACTCATTTATTAATGCGTACAGTTGAATTAACAATCCTTAAGGGCGAAAACAATACAACTAGTGACATCTAGTTAGCGGGTTGGAAAGCTACGGGAGGGCGAGACGTTCACAGGCTCAGCCGCGCGGGAAATTAAATCTGACGATTCTCTGTTTTTATTATTTGTTTTCACCGGTAAATGGTTTTCGATCTGGAAGGAAGGTTACTGAAGGGGTCGTTACGATACGCCTAAGGAAAAAGTGAAATTAAGAAAAGGATCATCGGTTGTTATTCACTAACTCGATCTTGGCAAAAAAAAAAAAAAAATCATTGGTATGTCATTTTAGGCTTAATAATTTATTGTTTTAAACGTTTATTTTATTATTGTATTTTTTTCTATATTTAAGTTATCGTTTGTTTAGTAAGAGCACTTTCAATTTATTAGTAATTACTTGAAATATTTTTTTCTATTAACAAACTAAAACGTCCACGAAATGAACAAAAAAAAAAAAAAAAAAAAATTCATAAAATCAACTTCCTACAGTTAATTCATTACATTTGGGAAGCATAACGGAAACTTATAAAGAGATATAACTAAGAAACGAACAATAGCAAAAATAATAAAAGCATTGTAAAAAAACAAAACTGCATTACCAACCATAGTAAACCGTACGTGGTTACTCAAAAAAGTTTTTGAATTATCGTATATCTGGAACGGATTGGAAAAGAAAGGCAAGGTCTGCGGCATTTTTCTTGATTTTTGATCTAGTTTCACCTATTTTTTTGTTTTTACACTCAGGGACTCACATGTGGAATGGGATTCATCAATCTATTCAGAAGTAACATTTTAGTTATTATTGACAAAGTGTTTTCATGTTTCTACAGCAACCAACTTATTTAAGTTAGTACTTTAAAAAAAGTCTACGATTTCATCGAATGACAATAATTTTAATTTAAAGCTATGTATAAGCGGCGATATTTTAAAAAGTGTCGAAAATTTGAGGGTTTACCCCAACTTTTAATAAAAGATATCGAGACAAGAGGAAAAAAAAAACCAAGGGATGATCCTTGGAAGCTACTTGCTTACTTGCAATATCCGAAATTTAATATTCATTTTACTTTAGGATACCATAGGAACAATATTGCAAAATACTTGTACGATCCAACCTTTTCTTTGAAACGTAACCCGGACAAAATTTACTCTGTTTGCCCGACCGGCTACCGAAGAATATGTTATGGTTTAGAACCTTTTAATTATGTTTCTACTCGACATAAGATCAAATCATACCACAGATTTTTACCCCGTGATTGCAATCGTCCGTTATACCATACACCATTACCAGTTTTACATTTGGATCTAAGATACGCTCTTCGAAAAATGTCTCGAAAATGTAGAGTAGCTGCTACTATGTATAGGTTCAAGAAACTCAAACACATTACTCAAATAGTCGATTTAATTAAAGACTTTGATCGTAAGGTAGCGCATTCACGATTTCGCAGGGAAGAGAGACGAGATGAACTTTTTACGTGTGATAAAATCGTGTACACTTATCAGGTTGAGGATGTTGTACGAAAGATGTTTTTCATGAGGGGATTTTTAATAGATAACCCCAAGCTTAGTTATCGCACTATGCTAAAATTTAGACCTAAAAATTACACTTACGATACTCTTTTACTGGAAAATATTCTTTCATTACACACCAGGAATGTGAATGATGTCTTTAACACTTCATTTAGGGGTGCATTCATTCCATTGACGGTGAAGTATAAATTTGGAATAATCCGGACCATGCATAGAGTATTTTTGAACGAGTTGCACTGTTGTAATTTGGCATTTAAATCTCAGAGAGAATTAGAAAGTGAAATGGAACATGTCCCAGAATTAGAGATAGCTCTGGGAAAGGCGGGGCAATTGTCATATCAGGAAGCCGTCGTCTTTTATCACCTCCCAGATGTATGGAGCATGTTGGCTAAAACAATTGAAGATTCTTTTGATCTGAAACGATGGTAAATACTACATTTTCTATTTCATTATTTCTAGATCCAAAAAATATAATCTAATAAGGTACCATTATCGACGAGGCGCTCCAGACCCTTCACGCGCCAAGAATACCTTTTATCGATTCTAACCATATTCCGATTTATTTCGATGCGTTAGTCGCTACTTTTCGAGGGAAAAGGTTATACTCCTTCATTTACACACAAACTCTAAATCCATGTTCAAACTAATATCAACTATACCTTTTCATATTAAAATGAGATATAAGAAAATATTAAAATATAAAGCACTGAATCAATGTCAAATTAATATTATAGTAAATCATAATTAATATACTTAATACTAAATCAGAAGTAATGTTAACTTCAGATAATTTTTTTCACATTAGGAAAGTGGAATTAACAAATTATGAAACTTCTGATACTCATTTCGTTGTAAGTATCCATTCACAAAATATGTAAAACTGAAAATTTCTCTCGTAAGAGAAGTGGAAATGACAAAATATTAATATATAAAACACCAAATCCATATCGAAACTCATGTTGTTAGCTTCTGTTTCACCTTTTTACATTTAAGAAGACTAAATATCAATATAACACACTAAACAACACAATCCAAGCTGAAACTTTTCAAGTGGATGCTTAAATGTGAGGGTATATGAAAGAGCTATCGATAAATGTAAACTCGAAGTAAAGCGACGGAACCGACTCGCAGGTGTATTGAAGGTCGGGCCTCCTCGATAGGAGAATCTAAAATAGTTCCATCTATAATAAACACATAACTAATTCAAACTACCATTTTTAGTTTCTATTATTTTGTAATGCTGTGGGTCATGTTTAATTGATTAAATAATTTAAATAGTTAAATAAGTAAATACTTAATTAAGTGGATTTAGTTTTAAAAAAATATATCTTGAAATATAAAGAACAAAATAAGAGAATATCCACCTCGTGTAATTTAATGTATAAAAACAAAAATTTACTCGAATAAAGAAGCAACAAATAAATAAATAAATTAATTGATGAAGTATGGATTTATTGTATACTTCAAATTAATAGTAAATTATCACCCAACAGGGGTGAGAAGATACCATAGAATTCATGGTTCTGCAAGACGTTTTCTGTCAATTTTATTGTGTTTATAATCAAATATAAATCCAATATTGTTACTCCTGCAACCTTTCAATTCAGGTTTCATAGTAATTTCTACATTTTAAGAGATGATAATGATATTTTTTTTTTATACGCTATCAGAGAACCTAGGAGGATGAAAGCCTACCGCGGTTGATATTAACGCTCTAAGCTGATTGAAAACATATGATTGAGCAAAAAAATTAATTGCATACAATTACAAATTTATTTTAACTTTCAGGCTAGACAACTCTAACCACCATATGTTTTCTATAATAGAGGTATATTCATCGCTATATCAATTGTTCACTGCAATGCAGATACTTTCACCATTTAAAAATATACCATATATTTCTCGATAGCTAATATTTTTTTTATCCGTTCATGTTTCTAATATGGTTAAGGATATTTGAAATCTTTACTAACTTTAAGAATAAAAAATGTAATTTATTTAGTTAAGATAATGTTACCTATCAATTATTTATTACTTGTATTAATTAATTTGTTTTTCAGGGCAAAATCTCTTTTTTGGATCAAAAGATTTACAGATTATTTCAGAGGTTTTACACTAAATATGTACCAACAAAATTTGTAAGTTTTAAATCACTACATTGATAGACGCTATATCATATTTAAAAAAAAAAAAAAAAAAAAAAAAATAATGCTTTACACTTCATTTGTCTTGGTTTACCAGTACAAATAAGAGTTGGCTTAGTACTCTTCTCGTTCACCACTTCCTGTACTGAAATGTGTATGAAAATCGATAAAAATTGATATTTTAATTTTTTTTTGCTAATTTATTGATAAAATAAATGCATCAAGCAAATGCGTGGAAAATGATAACAATAACATGTGAAGAACTATTTATTAGTAGCACTTCAAAAATAGCAACCTATGGGACATATGTTCATGTCCATGAGCATTGTTTGGAGGTAATCTTTGAATGATGCTTGATATTTCTGAAGGATGGAATGCTTTAGAAGGAAGGTACATTTGGACTGCTTTAATTTATTTTAGGTGAGATTTAGAATATCAGGATGTGGGTCAAACGTTTTGAAAATGTGCTGGCCAAAATTTGTGATTTTCCTAGTCAGACCTTGACGAGGTTTGAGACTAAGTTAGATGAGAGTGATTACAATGATTTTGTTGTTCAAAACCTTTTTGGTGGTCATCCATAATGATTCGTCGGTCGTGCTAAGGTTTTCAGTATAGCTTTTTAAGTTTGTTTGTTAATTTTTTGTAATTATTTTTAACTGGCTTGTATCCAGAGTAGACCACCTCGCTCTTGCTCTGCACTTGTCTCTTAAAATAAGCGATGATTTTGTGGTAAATTACTCTGGAGAGAGTTATAAGTTTTACTTATGTTATCACTTATACTGTTACATGTTATATTGGTATTTATTTATCATCATGATAGTATTGTTGTGTTATTGAAGTTTTAAGAGGAACTTTTAGGTCTATTTTGCTATCCAATTCATATCTAAAATAGTCTTAATAGATATCGTACTACGTATCTGTAATCAACGTAGGAGTGGATCTAGGAGCATAATTTGAAAGAAGAAAAATTAGTAGTGGATTATGATCGGATATAAGGTCATTTGGGGATTTTTCGAGAGTTGAGATGAGGATATCTGGGATGAATATATGAAGTATATCGGGTCGTTTTTTTTAGTGAAATTGCCCAATACGTAGGGTTCATTTGTAATATAATGGATTAGCTATTTGTATATAGAAACTCGGGATAGGATGCTGCTAGGGATATGATGCTCCTACGGGAGGTATAATTTAAGGTGTAATTTACAAAAGCAATTATTCTCCCATATTTATTTATTAAAAATCATATAATGTTACATGATTGTCCAAAAATAATTTTTTATTTCATTTTTTTGCGACGTTTCATGGTCATTGCCACATTTTCAAGCTCTGAATATATATAATATATATAATATATTGTATAGTATAATTTAATTATTTAGATAGCTTTTAATTATTCTTTAATTATTAGGTTCCTTATATTGGCTGCTTAATGAATTGCTAGGTCCAGTAGTCATCAGATGTTACATTCAGAAAAAAATTATAATATATGAAATTTATTTATATACAGGGTGTTCTGAAGATCGTTGGCCAAAGAGGTATCTCGGGTAGGGAGGTTCATTTTGAACCTATTTAAGGTCACTTACCTATGTACAAAGTCAAACGGTCTTTTTTAATGATTTTTTTTTGAACAAATGGCCAAAACCAAACATTTATGCCTTATAACTTATATATATCATCTACGCCATTTTTTTTTGCTGTAATTACTAATACATTGTCTATGTAAAATAAAAAACCAAAAATAAATACAAAAAAAAAACCAAACAAAAAACGGGAGATCGAAAAAAAAAAAAAAAAAAAAAAAAATTATATATGTATATATGTATATATATATATATTTTCTAGTTAAACTAAAACAAGGTATGGGTGACGTTCAAGACTATATAAATGAAAATCATAATTATCGCTCCACTATTTATTTGATCTTATAATTTTACGATTTCGGCTATGCGCTTTCTATTCCAATCCTCGTCAATGGGTTATCATCAGTGCCTTAGTTGAAAGCATTAAAACGGGATGGAAGAAACTTTGGCTTATGTGTTATCGCTTATATTGTTAGTCGTTTCGGTCTTCTGGGGGGGGGGGGGCTTCAGCTTCAATATTTGGTTTTGGCCATTCTTTCAACAACAAAAAAAATCATAAAAATAACACTCGTAAGACTTTGTATGTAGGTAAATGTCCTTAAATAGGTTTAACATGAACCTCCCTACCCGAGATACCTCTTTGGCCAACGATCTTCCGAACACCCTGTATACATATGTGTATATTATGAACATATCAATAATAGAACCCGAATAACAATAGATCAAATTTCATATATTCTTTATTCTTTATTGGTATATAACTTAAGTGTCTCGTTCGTTAAATACAAATTTTGGCACTATAAATAAAAATAATTAAAATGCATCGTTTTTCTTATTGATAAGTTACTATATTATTGCTTATAATCCAGAATCTTATATTAATTATATTAAAATGTGTTTCATTTTTCAGGATAAGAAATCTAGCGAAGAGAAGAGAGTCCATCTTAGCTGCCATCAAACGGAGTTATAGCCCCGCTGAAACTTATTTGCATTTATTCTTGCGTACGACACTTTTTGATTACGATGGGCCACATAATTTAAAAATAGATAAACGAATAGAAATAAAAAAAGTCGATGAAGAAACTTTCAGTGAATATATGGACGATAGACAATGGCGCTTGTTGACCATATTGAAGCGACTGCGAAACCAGTTCGAGCCAGATCCCAAAATATCTACTAAGAGTGGTTATTACGAAAACATACTTGTCCAGAGTATATTTAATGTAATGTGTGCAAGATGCAGATCTGTTAAAACTTATCATGAAATTATGAAAACTTTTATGCATTTCAAAAAAGGATTAAAAATTAATGAAGAATATGAGGATAAATACTTTTCCAAGGAGGTACATTTTCCAATTAGCGGAGTTTATACAGGTGAAGGTAACAAGTTAGCGTCAAAATATTCCAAGTTGGAATGTTTTCTAAAATCATTTAAGTTACCAAAAAATGTTTCCCGTTATTTTTATAGTAGAAAGGGTCCTATTGATTCATGGGTTAAACCTGAAACTGGCATTAGAAATATATTTCACCGAAGGGAAATACCTTGCAGATCTTGTTTTCCGAATTATTTTGAGGAAAAGGTGAAACCTGAACAGGATGACGTTAATATAAAATGTATGACTGATGAATATTTAGGAAAATTGTACGGCCACTGCAAGTGCAAATGTGTCCCAAAGAATGTCTGCAAGGTAGTAAATCCACTACTCACTGATCCTTGGACAAGATTTTGGAAGCCCGAGAACTATAAAAGACATATTCTCGAAATACGCAGGAGTGAGGATTATAAATTTTTGAGGGAGTTATTCGGACTGTGTGATTGCCGTCATGGCTTAACATGCCCCTTATACTATCCTTATATTTATTTTTTAATGAAACTAATGGAACCGAAGAAAATAAAAGAAAAGAAACCTAAAAAAATTTGTTGTGGATTGATTGAAGAGCCTTGTGGTTATCGTCTCGTTGATCAAAATAATATAATCTCTTCATTCGGCAGAGATAATTGTGGAAGAAATCTAGATAAATTCACTAAGCAAACTTTGGAAAAATCGCTCATTTATAGATTCAGAAAATTAGGATGGTTAGAAGAAAAGTTCGTTAATAATGAGCCGCATAAGATCGAGCTCGGTTTACAAGTTATGCCCAAAACTAAACCGTGTACTGCGGGTTCTTCACCAGTTTGCCTTCGCCAATATTCGACCCTGCATAATTTACGGCAAATACCACCCTACAAAGATGCATTGCCAAACAAACAGTTTAGTAAAGGGAAATATGAGAAAGACCTATCTAGGCAGGATATTCCCTGGAGAAAGAATTCAGTTAAGATATATTATGAATTTGGTCATGCTGAAAGAGAATCGAGTGAGTCAAATTTATCCAGGGAATATCCGTTACCAAGTCACGAAGTGGGCTACAGTCATTTTTTACCTTATAAGCAACCGATCCCAGTTAACATGCTTGATAGAAGCAAGTTAAAATTGAAAAGTAATAAACTAGTGTATAAGCGTGTGATGTGTAATGAAGGGAGGTTAGCAAAAGAACGTGGATCATATAATATTACAACGATACCATACTTACACGAATGCGGAAAACTATCAAAGTTTCCTTTGCAGAGCATAGAAGGGATTTTTGATTCGAACACCACCATTCGTCCGCAGGAATGTTTTGGCTGTCTTCTCAAGTTTTACCTTAGCATGGTGAAACGGGTCCAAATGAAATATGTCTTACACTTAATAGTGCGTTGCTGGCAAAAACATTACAGGGATAACCTTACATCTTCAAAATTTACGGAAATACCATATTTACCTCAAAAGTTTATTCCGAAACAGAAATTTAACATTGCATCGTCGGGTTTTGAGGAGCATTATTCAGAGTTTAGTTTGTATGAATCGATTAAAAATTTGAATGCTCTATCTTCAAAAGATGGTGATGAATTTTTGACCAAAGTTTATTTCTTAACGTTACTAATAGATGAATTCCAATTCAGAGCGGAATATTATTTTGATAAGTACAAAGATGAGCTCGAAATCTTGTGCTATCTGTTTTTAAAGAAAGATGAAATATTTATTGATGAGAGATCAATATTTGATACAAAAAAACAGAGATTCTTCTACTCTTTTCAAGATGATTTGGATGATAAGAGAAAGAGCAAAAAGATAGCGAGGAGCTGGTTAGAAATATTACCCAATCAAGATCAGCCAGTGGATCTTTTAGCATTCAATTCAAGCTCTGAAAAAGTAGATTCTACCCCTCGATACACTACCCCCTCCTCAAGCCCCGTGACATTATCAACCATTTTCACAAACCTTTCAAGCGGCGATAACGACGTTACAACAAGTATTTTTAAATGTGACAGACAGACTGATGAAAACAGGAGTGTATATTTAAAACATCTAGAATCGAGATATGACCAAAATGATTTCGATTTGGGCATATATGAAAAGAATAGTGAAGAGGAACTTGATGCAATTTCGAAATTGCACAAGAAATATCCAAAAACATTTGAGCAACGCTTGAAGGATTATAGAAGAAATTATATGTTTCTTTCGAAACAAATTGGTGAAATGCACAAAGAAGATAATTTTAAACCCTTTACCCACGCTGATATATATAAAGATATCGACCTGAGTTACGAAAGCTCAAGATGTAATGATGTTCTAGCATTAGTATTCCTAAATATTTTTAGGTATCGACATATGATGTGTCTATATAGAAGAATGGTAGCACAACAAAAAACCAATAGAATTTTGCATAGAAAAACATTGAATTTCGTGACAAATACTCAATTATTATATCGACATGATAATCCTAAATTACCCGATGGATGGTTCTTTCCACAAAATAAACTGGTTGGTAACATATGGAAGTTTGCTAATAGAGAGGCCACAACAACCTCACTCATTTATGCAGACAAGTTCAAATACCATTATAACCCCGAAATATGCCATATTTTTAATATTGAGCACATCCAAGGTATCCATCTTTCGCCTTTGAATTGCAAAACAGTTTTTCAACATATGTTAGAATGTTTTCCCAACAAAAGTAGCGTACGCTTAACACATTATGAAAGAATTTTTCAAATAATTGTGACTCGAGCTAAAGAGTTTGCAAGGGACAACAACCGATTTTGGTCAAAAATTGTCAACTTCCTCAATACGAACGCATTATTCTACAAATATTTTGTGAAGAGAACGATGGGTATGTGGGCACCTCCTTACCCTTATTCACCTGATTTCAAAAAAAGTGATCAAGTTTGTTACAGAAAAATGAGAATTGATCTACTTCCACCTTTGAACTTTGTAAACGCTAAATATTTAAATGACTTATACAGAAATTCTTTGCCCTTCCATTTGATAAGGGAAACTAATTCTAAATTCCGTATCATTAAAGCTATATATGATCTTTCGAGGTATAAAGGAGAAGGAAAAGTACATAAAGTCATTTTAAAACAGAATTTAAAGGAAATGGATGAAAAATCCGACGGTGGTCTTGAGCTTGATTCTATCAAACCTAAATTGCAGCCACTAGAGTTAAGTAAATATAAATCATTACACAAATATATTGGTAAAGAAAGCATGGCCTTGATGTTAGGAAATAAATGGGAAATAAAAAGATATATTAATGATGATCCAAAAATGACTAATCCTGTACGGAAAGGGGTCATTTTTAATTATGAAAATGATAGTGAGAACAAAAAAACGCCTAGCTATGAGCAGAAAATCATTAGAAGACAAAAAAATAATTTTTTTATTATAAAACGGAATTTAAAGGAGAAAAGTCAACGGATTGATGATCGTCTTGAGCTTGATTCACCTGATAGGCCCACTTTTCTTTCAATCAAACCATCGCAGGAGCTATCTTTGAAAAAAAAGAATCCATCAGTTAGTAGAAAAGATTGCGAACAAATGGGAAACATAGGACGAACAAGTTGGGAAATAGAAAGAGATATTTGTGACTATCAAACATTAACTGGTCCTTGGCAGAAGGATATTATTATAGACAAAAATGTTATTGAGAACGATAAAAAAACGGCCAGTTATCCACAGAAAATTATTAGAAGACGCAAAAAAAGTAAACATTTGTGTCTTCCTGAAATAGAAACAGTTGATCCCAGTGATGAAGATTTGGAAGATATGAGTACTTACCCTAACATTAGACATAAATATAAAGATCACTCGACATTGTACAAACCATGGTGGATACCTCGAAAGAGGATGCCGGAAATCTTAAAAAAGTTGAAAAGTGGTAGGTTTTGGATTATTGAAGATCCTTACCAGCAGGAACATGTAGCCGAAGAGGACACACGTGTTATCCCTAAATTAGTTCTGATTAAACCAATCGAACAGAGATTAAGTTGTAATAAAACTTTGAGGCCAATAAAAATGAGGAGACCATGTTTAACAACACAAAGGAACATTGTCAAGGGTAAACGAGTTGCAAATCTGTATAGGCTTACAACTTTATTCGATATTATCTATTTCTTTCACAAGAATGTAGCTTACAATCTTACTGTATACCCCCCTCTGGAAGATACATGGGTACCATATAATTATGTTCCAGCAAGGAAGATCCATTATAAGCATGTAAATTGCCAAACTATAAAATTTTATTCGAATAATTACTTGTTACGCCGAATGTTTGAAAAAACAAAGTCGTCTTCTTTGGAAAAGACGGAGCGGTATTGCTTAGAAATGCTAACTAAATACCATCTAACAGATATGTTAAACGAGGTAACGGAGTTTATTGAAAAAATGAGGATAAACGAAGCTCAAGCAATAAGTGAAACGAATGAACTGCTTAAAAGAATGCGAGTGTATGAAGAAAACGAAATAGTTCTAGAAGATGGCATGAATATCGGTTCTGATAATTCATCAAGTCTCTTTAACTCAGATTCTTTTCTTGAATCTCAAGATTCTTTTGTTGTTGTCGATATTAATCCAGAGCTTTCTAGGGGTTCTACGGCGGCTGTACAGTCAAACTGTGCTTCTTCTTCCGACAGTGTCACTTCATTTATGGGTAAAGAAGAACGTGAATTGACATATACCGACCACAAGACAGAATTTTATCATAAAATAAAAGTTATTGATAGTGAGTCGATAATAAATCGAAGGCAGAGGCGAGATAAAGAGAAGGACTCAAAATCATGCTTTTTGGATCTCACTCATCCCTCCAACAGGAACCGATCTTCAAATTCACAACAACCTTTATATAATGGCGTCTCATTGATTGAGAGAATATGTCATGAAGATCTTCCTGAAAAGCCAATTGTACCAATATACGATTTAAATGATCATGATTTAAGACGATTCAAACTATGGCCTATAGGATGGTTTTTAGGATGGGTCCGTTTGAATGACAAGTGGATTTGCAAAGGAGCTTCCCTGGCAGTTCTGTCACCGCGTGGTTTAACATCCTTACCTGATTATGATTATTTTTCTAGAACGTATCTTGTAACGCGTTTGGCATTCGGCGATTCTAGTCATGTTTCATTCCATCCTGGTTTTAAATGCTATGGTTTTTACGACGAATCGTCATATGATAAGTTAAAAGGATATTTCAACCAAGAAAAAAAGGATCCCTTCACAGTATACGGATGCACCAAACAAACGATAACAAGGAACAGATTCAGGAAACGAAATACATTTTCTAGACGTTATTTTAAAATATATAAACGTCTAATGGGCCATAGGTGTCACCCATGTATCTGTGTCACTAGCAATTTTTTTGTTCAACGATCGACTGAAAAAAACCGCATGGAAATTTTACCGAAAAACTCATTAGAATGTTGTAAACATGATGTAGCAGTTCATAAACAATTTGATGTTTGTTTTGAATTCACTAGAACTTATGAAGAATCTTCGTATGACTTGAGTGATGAATCTCAAGATGAACCTTTGCTTCCTCAAAAACAACCTGTGGTAAAAAAGGAAGACAATGTGGATTCGGATTGGTCGGTCAAAGCATTGTTCAATGAGAGATCGAGACGGAGTCCAAATGTTAGACAATATAATGCCGAGGAAGAAAGAAAAGATCGTTTTTTCGACGTTGACGAAGATTTTAATCCGTTTGGGCATATATGCGAAGAAGATGGAGAAAGTTGTGCACATAAATATTTAAAAGATTCTAAAAATATTGAAGAGGTATTTACTCCGCTTTTCAAACAATATACCACTAGTTTCAGAAATTTTGCTATACATGATTTCTTTCATCCACCCACAAGTGGTGTTAATGCTTTGACGTTGGATAGAGAAAATCCACCAAGAAACAATGTTGATGAAGAAACAGCATTTGAAGTTCCACGCGAGGTATGTAGTAGGTCGATTGATCTAATCGAAGCTGTTTTTAATAAGCACAACAAACTTCAATATAAAAAGAAACGAATAAAGAAAAGGGCAGCTTTTTTTTACTTTAGCGATTATAAAAACAAATTGAATGATTTCTTAACTTGGGATCAGTATATACAAATGATATTGAATCCATGGAAAGCAGTTAAATTATTTTTTCCATCATACATTAATCATACACCGTCTAAGAAACGTATTGACTTACGGAAGATTGACATGGTCTATACACAAATTCCATTAATTACATTATGTAAATTATATACAATGGGAGAAACTTCATATCACTGCAGAGTATCGGAAGATGAACATACAAGAACTGGTTTTGGCAAAGAACATGAATCTAAGAGAATCGTGGCCTCATACGGTTTCGACACACCGGCCGTTCATCAATTTCACTTCCTCCCTGAAAAGGAAACGCATTATTTATTGAATCATTGTAAACTCCATCAGCTGTGTTTTGTTAGGCAATTTAATTACCTCCATAAAAGGCGTTTCCTGGATATTGAGAAATTTAAGATAAAAAATACAGATAAAATGAATGGTACATCAGAAGACAAACGGACGTGGCAAATATTTAAAGAAAAGTTATGTACGAAAGAAAAAGAAAGAATATATACTATTACAAAAGTTTATCCGTTGGCAATGGACTGTGATATAGAGGAAGATTCGGAAAACGAAATTTTAAAAGACGCCATACATCGTCGTGCCATTCACAATGGAGATAAAGAATTCCTATTTAAAGTTGATGAAGAAGAAGAAAAGCTTAATTTCATCGAAAATGTTCTCTTTGGTGCCATGTTTTTCTTTTCATACCCTAGGCATTATTATGCTGGATTTCCTTCTCCTGATGATATTAATTTACCAACGGAAAAAATTTACCTATATTCGGATTTTAAATTTAATGAAAAATACGTCTTAAAAGTTGGTAAGTATCTTACGAAAAAAGAAGAAAACATTAACTATATTTCGCCAGAAAGAATCAGAGTTCTCATCAGAGAGCTTTACAGAAGTTATTGCAGAAATGAGCTAAAAGATAAAATAAAAACAAATAGGCTATACCGGATTGAATGTGAATTGACAAAGAAATTGGAAAAACCTCCTCCTGAACCTAGTATCTTAGTGGATTCAATAGAAGATGAAATTAGTACTTTTCGTATGCCGGATGACAGTCATTTGGACATTAACTTTAGCGGAGTAGATATTTTCGGAAGAGATGATAACAATATACGAGTTGTTCTTAGAAACGATCAAGACGACAGTCAATACGAATCCAAGTTGGAAATGAATATTCCTCAACAAATTGTCACAAAAGTTTCCCTGGATGATGATTGTCTCTCAGATGAGTTCAATATAGAAATTAGCCCATCTTCATCTGATCAAAGCATTGGCCTGAGGCCAATAGACAAGGCAGTCTCTGCCAAAAAATTGAAAGTTATTGGTATCACAAAAAAAGAAGATTACTATTATACTGAACTCGAAGATTTGGACGGGGACGAAAATTTTATATCTCTAGAAACCCTTTTGAAAAGAATAAAATTTAAAAAATTTCAAAAATACGATTTTAGCCACTTCTATGTCAAAGCATGTGTGAGTTTCAGTTTTATTATTAATAGTTGTAATATTTTGCTAAAGTATATCTACTAATAATGGATGATAAGGCAAAAGGCAAACATTGAACAAATGTTGACAGTTATTATTATGTAATCAGTTAGCTAACTAACAAAGAATATCAATTGATGCCACTCTTCTAAAGACTTAACATGGCTAATGAAATACTCAATATGTGATCAAGATTGTCATAAAATATTTGTTTGACTATAATGACTAATATCCATTTTGGGTGAAATATACGGGGTGTAAATATTTTTTTTGGTCACCCTTTAAATGTACGTGTTATAGATATGGCAATATAAATCTTTACCAATTACGTATGAAATGAAATGAAAATAGCCTTTTATTTATGCAAAAGAAATTGTATACAGATTCAACAATAAATATTCAGAATATAAACAGGAGAAAAGAAAAAAATATTGCTTTTTGTTTAGAGCTTTAGTTCTATAAATATAAATCATATACATTTTCTTTCCTTTCTTCCTTTCTTACATGCATAGGCTTTCCCTTTCAGGAGTAATTGTCAGCACTTCCCGGGGTGACTGACCCTATTGGGAGCTGAGTTCGGTCCACTTCTTCTTCCAAACCTCTCTGTCCCTAGCAGCTCTCCTCCAGAGGGGTCCTGCCAGCAGTTTAAACGTGTCGTTCCACCTTTTCTTTGGGCGCCCTTTTCCTCTTTTTAGGCCATATGGAGTCCATTCAGTGACAATTTTCGACCATCTATTTTCTTCACACCGAAGAAGATGCCCAGCCCATTTCCACTTGCTCAGTCATATTCCGCCTAAGTGTGTCTGTGAGCCCTGTTCCTTTCTTGATCTGGGTAGTTCTCTCCCTGTCACTTTTCCTCACCTTCATAATACATCTTTCGATGTTGTTCTGCCACACCTGGATCTTCCTCTCTTGAGCTTTTGTCGGAGACCACGTTTGGCATCCATAGGTAACCGCTGGGCTTATGCAACTGTCAAAGACCCGTCTTTTTAGCTCCATACTTATATTGCCTTTCATAATATGTTTTAGGGACCAAAACTTGTTCCAACCTAGTGCCATTCTCCTCTGGATTTCTTTTGTTCCTCTATCTGCGAAGGATACCATCTGACCCAGATAGATAAACTCCTCTACATATTCCAAACTGTTTAGTTGGCATTCTTCTGTTCCTCTATTCGCCATCAGTTTCGTCTTTTCGTAGTTAGGGTAAAGACCAACTTCTTCACATAATTTTAGAAGATGCTTGAGCATTTCCCGCATGTCTTTGGCAAACAGCACGATGTCATTCGCAAAACGTAAGTTGCTTAACCATTTACCATTTCTGTTTATCCCCATGTTTTCCCAACAAAGACGCCAGAATACCATCTCGAGCACACGAACAAATACAAGTGGGGATAGCGGATCTCCTTGTCGCACACCCTTCTCAACACTGAAGCTTTGTTCTCTCTTTTCTGTTATGATATATGCCGACATTTCTTTATACAGCTCTATAATTATCTCTACATACTTTTCCTCTATTCCTATTGTCCTGAGGCCTTTAAATATTTCTTTATGTAAAATGCTGTCAAACGCTTTCTTGAAGTCAAGAAAACAAAGGTATAGAGAGAAGTTGCATTCATTTGCCTTCTCGATAATCTGGTTTACAGTCTGGATGTGGTCCACTGTCGAAATACCTTTTCTAAATCCCGCTTGTTCTTCGTCAACACATTCCATAATGCTTTTGGTGAGCCGCTGTTTGATGAGACTGGTGAAAACTTTTGCCATAATTGAACAAAGGGAAATAGGTCGATAATTCTCCATGTCTTGCTTGTTGCCCTTTTGGTAAAGCAGAATTATTTTTGCGATTTTCCATTTATTAGGAATTTTTTCTTGCCCTAGAATTAGATTAAATAATTCTGTCACTTCCTTTATTAGAGTTATTCCTCCTGCTTTTAAAATTTCATTACTGATATTATCCGGCCCAGGACTTTTCTCAGGTCCAAGTTTTTTTAATATTGATTCAACTTCTTCTAATATTGGTGGAACTTCTTATAGAATGTTTACTTTATTTTCTTCCTTATTTGCTTCTAAAGTTTCTTAGCTTAAAGTTTTGTATAGTTGCCTGAAGTAATCTGCGGCTACTCTATTCATATGTTCTCTATTAGTTATGATTTCTCTTCTATTGGTTTCATGAGTGTCCATCCATTTAGTGCCTCTAGACAGTTCTTTTTTGATTCTTTTTGTAGATTTGTTGTTTGCTAAAATTGTTTCTATAATATTAATGTTGTATTCCTCTATGTCTTCTTTTTTGATTTTCCTAATTTTATGATTTATCACCGTGAGCTCTTTCCTGTCCTTTTCAGAAATATCTTCTTTTGTTTGCTTGTTTTAGTTTGTGTGGCGTAAAACTACACCGGTTATCAACGCCAATTTTTCCTTATTATTTTATTTTTGTACCAAAATATTCCGTTATTTGATTTAATTTACATATTTTGTATAGACTTATGTTCTATAACATAATTAAAAATTGTGCTAAATTTCTGTAAATAAATTGTTTAATTTTAGGAATTTGAACACTAATTTCGTTGTTTCACTGTCATCTCCCAAGACTGTTTATGTGGTCAGTACTCAGTCAGGCTGTTTATGGAGTCAGTGCAATCTTTCCCCGTCCCGGCAGTCCGAGAGGTTCCATTGCAGCTAGATCAGCCAGCTCATTTCCCACAATACCCACGTGTCTTGGGATCCATATAAACTTTACTGCTTTACCTAAACTTTTTAGTGTGGATAAGTAGGAGTGTATAACTGGGATTTTGGGATGTTTTGGATACATACAATCTAGGCCTATAGGAGAACTTAATGAATCAGTAACTGTAACTATACTATTGTGAGTAAGGGTCATGCAAAAGTGGAGAGCTGCTGCTATTGCGTTAAGTTCGACGGTGTAGATATTAGATAATTTATGAAGTTTTATTTTGTGAGTGGAATCTTTAGTGATGAAAGAGAAAGATGCTGATTGATCAGATAACGTATCTGATAACGGTAGTGTTGAGTTTTGTTTTTGTCTAAAAGAGTTAGAAAATTTAGAGTTAAAAATATATTTGTAAGTTGGATGTCCTGTCTGTGGGTGTATTTTTGAAACATAGGTTATTGCTAATTCAAGTCTTCTAAATAAGAGTGGTGATAGTCCGGATTCGGAACATAGGCTCAGAATTGGACTTGTTCGAAATGCCTCTGTAGCGATTCGAATTCCGGCGTGGTGAACGGTATCGAGCTTCGAGAGAACACGGGAACGAGCATAGCTGTAAACGAAGGAACCGTAGTCCATTTTGGAACAAATTAATGCTTGATATATTCTGAGTAGGCTCATTCTATCGGCACCCCATTTCGTATTTCTCAGAACCCGAATAATATTTAGTTGTTTGGTTGCAATTATTTTTAGGGTGGATATATGATTTTCCCAATTTAGTCTTTTGTCAAAATTAAGACCCAAAAATCTGTGGTGATTAGTATTTGTTATCGGATAGTTTCCTAAAAACAGTTCTGGTGAGGGAGGTGTATTGCGTTTCCGGCTGAAATGCAGACATTTTGTTTTCTCTGTTGAAAATTGGATACCTACAGTAGTCGACCAGTGATGGATTCGGTTTAGTGCCTCTTGCAATTTTAGTCGAATATCTAGAAGGCTCTCTGATCGGTAAAATATTGCAAAGTCATCAGCGAATAGAAGAGGCTTTACTCCTCTAGGTAGGTTGAGCCCTAAATCGTTAACAGCCAGTGAAAAAAGTGTTGGGCTGAGCACACACCCTTGAGGAACTCCTTTGTTCTATCTGTGGTCTTTTGAATATTGACATCCGATCCGTACCCTAAAATGTCGATTTCTTAGAAATTGTCTGATAAATGAATACATTTGTCCCCCGATTCCTATCAATGATAATTTTTGGAGTATGACAGCATGATTTATGTTGTCAAAAGCCTTTAGCATATCGAAGAAGACAGCAATCATTTGTTGACCCTTCACAAAAGCACATTGTGCCTCCGTATCAAGAATCAATACTTGATCAATTGTTGATCGGCCTTTTCGGAAACCTGATTGAAACGATTGGATAAAATGATTCTTCTCCAGGATCCACATCAATCTTTTGTTTACCATTCGTTCCATCACTTTGCAGAGGCAGCTTGTCAGGAATATTAAACGGTAACTGGATGGAATGAGCTTGTCTTTTCCAGTTTTGAGGATTGGAATAATTATGGACTCTCCAGGTATTTGGTATTATACCGGAATGCCAAATGTGATTATAATAGTCTAGTAACCATTGTTTAGTATTGTTTGAAAGTTTTATTATCATCTCATAATGGATATTATCGGGACCGGGTGAGCAGCCTTTTACAATTTAGTTCCCACACAGTAAATGGTATGTTGTAGTAAGTTGAATGTGATGTACTATTTTCATGTTCTATTTCTTTAGAGTCCACATTGAAACTGTTATTTCTGGAATTGAATGTTTCCGAGTAGTGATCAGCAAATGTATTTGAAACTTTTAATGGATCATCGGATAGCTGGTCATTGACTAAAATTGTGAAGCGAGATAAAGAGTTTTTAGAGTTAATTTTTCGGATATTGTTCCAGACGGTACTGGTACTAGTAGATGAATTTATGCTATTTACAAATTTCTTCCAAGACTCAGTTTTATGTTGATTAAAGGTAATACGGCAAATGGCTTTTTGTTTTTTGTATTCTATTAAATTATCAGATGTCATGCGTCTGAGGCATTTTTTCGTAGGCCTTATGGCGGTTTTTTAGGGCTTGTTTGCAGGCGTCATTAAACCAAGGAACGGTTGGTCTTTTTGAGTGACCGGACGAGATCGGTATCGCTGTTTGGGCTGCTTGAATGATAGTGCTTGTTATTGCTAGGCATCCCTCCTCGATACTTAGGTCACATGAAGAGTTTTGGGGTGGAGCAGCTAAAGAAGTAAACTGAGGCCAGTCAGCTTTGTCTAGAATATATCTGGGTTTTACTTGGTATATTGGGTTAAATGCGAGGAATTTTGTCAGAATTGGGAAGTGGTCACTGCTATGTAAATCGGGAAGTACAGTCCAGTCTAGATTATTGTAGAGTGTAGGGCTGCAAAGAGATAGGTCGAGAGCAGAAAATGTCCCGTAACTAGAACTGAGGAAGGTAGGTTGTGTTGTATTTAATAGAAGTAAGTTGGAAAATTCAATAAAAGTTTCTATTATTTTTCCACGCATGTTTAAATCTCGGGATCCCCATAACGGACTATGACCATTGAGATCTCCGACAAAGAGCACAGGACGTGGCAGTTGGTTAAAAATATCAAGTAAATGCTGGGTTTCTATAGTACGATCCTGTGGTAGGTATATATTACAAACGGAGAATGTGAAATTTAATTGTATTTTGGCAGCTACAGCTTGGAGGTGGGTATTTATTGAAATCGGTTCTGAATATAATGATTCCTGAACAGCAAGAAGAACGCCATGGTGGCCATGATTCGGATTAGCGCTATCTTTTCTATAAATTTTGAAATTTTTTATTGTTCTATTTTCATTATTTAAAATATTGGTTTCCTGGAGAGCTATACAAAAGGGGTTTACATTTCTTATCAAAATTTTTAAATCGTTAAAATGAGTTTTTAATCCGTTGCAGTTCCATTGAAGTAAGGACATATGGGTATATTATTAGTTATGAAAAACAATAATTTGGGAATAAGAAATGTCATTGTAGTTATGCAACGGAAATAATATTTTTAGTAAATATCTATATCGAATCAGAAATAAGAAATAAATTGCATGTAATACAATAACAGGAAAACAATAGAGCAATAAAAAAGCGATATTTGAGAATAAGAAATAATACATAGTTAATACTAATATACAGGGTGAGTATCTCTTAGTGTATAAAAAAACATTGGGTGAAACTAGATCAAAAATGTAGCAAAATGCTCCAAACCTCACCTTTCTATTCCAATCCGTTGCAGATATACGATAAATCAAAGACTTTTTTGAGGAAACCACGTTTTTTTCCATAAAAGCTGTAATATCTCCATTTTATTTAAAATGGGAGGGGGGGAGTGGGGGAGCTAGGGTGGGGCTTATGCTAGACACACTAGACATATCGGTTGACGAGAATTGTTTATCGTTATTGATGGGTGTTTTACTTTTTTGTTGTTCTGAATTCGATATTTGTTTTTTATTTTCTCCAAAAAAGAATGGGATATCGGTTTGGATGCCGATTTCTTTTTTTTCGGTTTGATTTTCTTTTTCTTTTAACATTTGTGCAAATGATTTATTTAAAGAATTTGGATATCTTTCTCAATATATTTTTTTTGCTTCAATTTGCGATATTTTATTGTTAATTTGTATAGCCTTGATCTCTTTGTGCATTTGGAATATATGACAAGTGCCATCCAAGGCGTTATGAGAAACATCGCAATTTATACATTTAGGCTCTCTTTCACATTTGTTTCCCTGGGTATGTTTTGATTTTCCGCACTGTATACATACTGATTCTTTTTTACATTGGGCGGTTGGATGATTAAAACCTAAACAGTTGAAGCAGCGAAGGGGATTAGGTATATATGGCTGAAACGGAACAGTCTGGTATCCTACCTTAAATGTTTTTGGGGCAATAGGTGTTGGTAAAGTAATTATATAATTGTCTGTAGCTATTTCGGAACCATTTTTATAAATTTTAATTCTGATAATATCAATTATTTTTTTATTTAATTCCTTTTTAATTTCATCAATATCCATTGAAGGTATTGAAAATCATAAACTTTTATAATTCCCTTACTATAATTAAGAGAATTATGAGGGGTAACCTGTATTGGGAATTGTCCTCCAAAATCTTAGCAGGAAAGGAGTATTTCGGAATGGGTTCCCTTAAAGGTTTCGACCAATAGCGATCCGTCCCTCATTTTTTTAATTTTTTTAACCTCCCCTACTAGGCCTGTAATAAATTTTTTTATGAAAAAAGGAGAGATTTTGACAAAACTCTCGTCGCCCTCTCTTTTAATTATTATGAAGGGTGGACTAATATTTTGTCCTTCTTCTGGAATCAACCTGTCTTTATGGGGTTTCATTTTTCCCCTTGGACGTTTTCTTTTAGCCCGAGGGCTAATTGGATAGTCAGGTTCTTCCATGATTAGAAGACCTATATAATCGGTTGTTGAATGTGAAAATATGTAAAAATTAAATAGTGCTTAAAATCAAGAAAAAAATAATA
Source organism: Euschistus heros (assembly GCA_003667255.2). Classification (NCBI taxonomy): domain Eukaryota; kingdom Metazoa; phylum Arthropoda; class Insecta; order Hemiptera; family Pentatomidae; genus Euschistus; species Euschistus heros. Next base: position 5,483,994 of record RCWM02000012.1, read on the forward strand.
ATAACAAAAAGAGGTATAAATCTAAATATCACAAAAATATACACGAGAAAAAAAAGAAAAAGAGATATATATAAAAAGAAATGGTTTATTCTATCTGTTTGTTGTCCCTCAGAGCTCTATTAGATCCTTCCTCTTCGGAGTCCAAACAAACACTGATATCTTCTTTTTCTTTCATTATTCTGCGATTTCTAAAAAGTTCTTTTGTATCATCTGATAATTTGCTTGATTTATTTTTAATGAATCTGGAACCCGGTGAAATTGTGTCATCAATAGCGTTGTATATGAGGTTATATTTTTCTGACTGTAAATGGAGCCTTTTCTTCTCTGCACTCATAACTATGTTGAATGTGTCTTGTGACTTGGTTAATTAATTAAACTGATTTGGTTTGTAAGAAAATATTCTAGCTCAACTGTGTCCTTTGGGTGAACACCATGTCCATTTTTCTTTTGCCCTTTTTTAAAAAAAGAATTTCCAATTTGTAAACGTTGACTAAAACAGTAATTAATCAGTCGGTTGCCACCTTCATTCCTTTTTCCGAAACCAAATCTCCCCATAACTTGGTGTTCGCCCTCTAATTTAACCCCGATCCTGCCATTGAAGTCTCCCATCACAACTATCCAATTATTTTTTCTTTCAAAACTGGAAACTACAAGCTCTAATTCTTGGTAGAATTGTTATTTTGCTTCTGTCGAATTTCCCATTGTAGGGGCATGTGATTGTACAATAGTTAGACATTTTCTAGAATTTATTTGCTATTCCATAGCTAATTTCTTTAAATTCCAATATTCTATCTTTTATCTTTTCTTATATACAAGGTGTCCCGAATTTAAAAGGCAAAACTTCAGGAACTTATAGGGGACCGAAAAACTAAGACAAAAAGTCCTTTAAAGATTTGCTCGTTTTTGCTTAGTTTTAGTAAAAATCCCAAAAAAAGAAACAAAACAAGTTTTCATTTTTATACTTATTTATTTACATTTATATTTATGTTATGCTCTTTTTAATGTAAATATTGCTCAATATACCAATACCAATGCAAGCATTACATCTAGCACTCACTTGATAAATTGCAGCAAAACATTGTTCTGATGATATTTGGTGCACTGCATCTATGATTCGGTCTCTTAATTGCTCTCTTGAGTTGATTGACACCGAATAAACCTTCTGCTTCAAGGTTCCCCATACGAAGAAATCCATGGGTGTCATATCAGGTGATCTGGGTAGCCAAGGTACTACTCTTCCACGTCCAATTCATCGTTGTGGATAATTTATATCCAGCCAAGCTCGAGTAACTCTGCTATAATGAGCTGGACATCCATTGAGTTGGAACCACATTTCAATCCGCTGCTGTAAGGGAATGTCATCTAAATAATTAGAAAAGTCGTTCTCCAAAAAATGTGTAAATGTGATACCATTTAATCTTCCAGGTAAAAAATATGGTCCCTCCAGTAATCCGTTCCAAATTCCAAGCCAAACGTTAATAGCAAATTCATGCTGAAACCCATTCTCTCTAATAGCTCTGGGATTTGCAAGAGCCCATACATGATAATTTCTTTAATTAACAATTCCTCCTCTTGTAAAGGTAGCTTCATCGGTCCATATAATTTTTGATGGAAATAAATTATCATCGCGAAATTTGTCAAGAAACCAGTTACTTAAATTCAATCTCTTGACATAATCTTGAGGTAATAAACTCTGAACTTTTTGAAGATGGTATGGGTAGCGATTATCACCTTTCTAAGTTCGCCATATTGCTTGCCGCGATATTGCTAATGCAGCAGATGCTCTTCGGATGCTAGTCTCAGGATTGTTATCGAAGTGGCGTTGGACACAATTTCTTCTCCGATAATCTGCTCTTATTGCTGCCTGGAACTGGTCGCCTTCATTATGTATTAAGAATGACCCAGTCTCTCGAAGTCTATTAAAAGTTAACGAAAAGACTCCTCGATTAGGCACTCTTCTATTTGGAAATCGGCGCGCATACTCCCGCACCGCTTCTAAAGCATTACCGTTACAGAAACCATACACAAAAATCATATCAGCGTATTCAACATTAGAATATGTATGCGGCATTTTAGCTGATGCTATTTACACAAAAATATCCGAGTAACTGACTGAAGACTGATTTAGAAATTATAATCCTAGAAGGAAACCAAAATTTAAACAAATAAAAGAATGTAAAGGATAACATTAAGTGTTTACATATCTCACTGCCTAGCCTGACGAACTTTGAAAGGTGATAATTGCTACCTGTAACATTTTTTTTTTTTTTTTTTTTTGCGATTTTCTCTGAAACTAAGCAAAAACGATAAAATCTCTAAAGGACTTTTTGTCTTAGTTTTTCGGTCCCCTATAAGTTCCTGAAGTTTTGTCATTTAAATTCGGGACACCCTGTATAAAATCCAATACCGTATATTCCATTTTGAGATGCTGTGTGCATGAAAACATTTGCTGATCTCTGTTCTAAAATTAAACAATATTTTCTACTTACCTCAGTAGTAGAACCAATAACATCAACCAACAACATCCCATTTAATGTCCTCAAGAGCATGATTAAGCTCCTCCAATCTTTCTTCACTTAACAATGTCCTAACATTTAATGAACAAACCTTGAGAATGCCTTTGTTATCATCTTGGAAATTCGAATCTTCTTTTTGCTATGAATCAGTACCTACAATTTCTTTTTTATTCACTCCTCTTTTATCTTTTTCATGAGTTATCAGAAATTTTTCCAAACTTATAGATCTAGGATGGGTTTTGTTATGTTTCTTTCTTTTGCCCTTAGAAATTGGCTCTTGTTTTTTGTACGTATTTTTTACAGTTACTTCACTTTCTTTATCTTCACTCCTTTCCCTTTTTTTACTTAAAGTTTCTTGAGCTTTTTATTCTTCTAATGAGAAAAGCTGATCATTTATGAAAAGTTTGTCATACTTCAAGGTCACCTCATGAGTATGAATGAGCTTTCATGAATGGAAATAATTCTTTTCTGGTATCCCTTACAGCCTTTGGAAGATCATCTTTTGTGTTTTTTGTGTAACTCCTAATTTATTTATTTAGCTTATTTACTACAAGTATATTCCCAAGAAAATATAAAGATTACGATTTGGTGACAATATATGTTTGTATATCATGTATAGTATGTAAACATTGACCTTTGCCTTCAATTATTGAGGGAGGCAGTTAGGGATTTTGAAAGGTTGCGGTTTGACACAGGTTTGACTATTTATGAACAAGTAATGCAAGCTGGGATCACTTTCTCGCCTGTCTTCTCGTTCTATACCATTTCTTGGGTTCAATTTTAAATAATTTTCAATAATAAAATCGAATTGAAATATTTATATACATAAAATACAGAATAGATAGAAAAATAATGGGTGTGTTTAAAATAGTTTATTATAAATGGGTGGTGGATCCAGATTCTAATTTAAAATCAGAAATAAGACACAAAACGCAGTAAGTGTTTACGAATTTCGTTACGTTATGGTTACGAAGGGCTTCATAGAGTTGTTAAAGTTTAGAAGCGAGCTACTAGCTGATAAAGCGTTCTTCAAAACTAAGCCTAAGAGCCATAAATGCAACACTAAAATGGCATCCATATTAACATTATCATATTGGAAAAATAAAAAATATCCTTTAATCTACAACGGATTAATAAAACATCAACCGATCGTCGAAAAATTATATTGATTTGACAAATTACCTATATATAATATAGAATACGACACGTTACTTCAAAACATTTCTGTAATAATAAATGCTAAAATTAATTCCGTCCTCCGATTATTAAAAATGCAAACATTGAATCCCTACTTTTAGAAAAAGATCCACAACACATCACAGATGGATCCAATATAAGTGATAATACTGATTCTGTAGTTTACATCCCACAATATAATTACACTGCTCAGTACAAATTACCTAATAATATCGCAAGCGCCGTTTTTTTAAAGGAGATTTTGCTGATGTAGACTACTTCTTGCCTGTAGTGTTTCGAACGGTATTCTGTTTTTCTCCTTAGCAGACTTAATACTGTTAATAGGCTAAACAGGGCAGGATGTTATTTATTGTGATAGTACACCTCTACGCTTACTGTAATACTCGTTGAGACAGCTCTTCTTATATCTCAATGGAAATTGTAGAATATGGTATAAGTATTCTGGATAATTAGGACCGATTATTGCTTTATTTTTATTTTTTAATTAATAATAATAATCTTGGCCCAAAGTCTTAAGTACAAGTCGTAAGTAAAGCTTACAGTATGATCTTCATTAACTTCATTGACTAACGTACTAATATATTTGCCAATAAAAAAAATCAACGTAAGATCATGATAGTATTTTCAATATGTTTATGGGAACATTAATGACATATTTCATGCAAAAACCTTGATATCTATATAGGTATAGATATTGTTTCTGATAGGTGCATTTATATCTGCTAAGTCCCTACCATAAGCCTAATAAGCACTTCTACCTTTAATATTGAATTTTAAATTAAAAAAAAATTGATTTCAGAGATTTCCTATTAGTGCGGCAATGCAGAGGCCATTTGACAGGGTGATACCGTTCATATTGAATCATATATACCGATACAACCTGAGGCTCCAAGTTTCATCATACACCTATCCCTTCATTGAAATCCTCAAAAACAAATATAATGTTACCCTCGAAGACATATCAATGCCAGAACTTGACCTGGCGACGAAAAATAAGTATTATAACCATAAGTTTCTGCATTGGTTTCCATTGAATTGGTTTTTCGACCCTTGTATATGGGACCCCAGATCAGATATAAGGTAGGCTTCTCAGTGGTTTCCTTATCTCTATAATCTGTTTTTCAGTATGAAGCTCATTTATTATTAAGTGCTGTATACATTGAACCTCCAGTGTACCCGGAAATGTCTTAAGTGAATCTTAAATGACAATTCATGAGGGAAATAAATTAGCTGTTTTACTTGCAGTATATATTATGTGATTAAGATTGATGAATTAGTTGATACTTTTGTTGGAATTTTTTATTCAAAATAGGGTTTCTGGTGTTCTATGAGTTCTAAAAACATTCAATAATTTGATAAATAAATAATATATTTAAGATCGTTAAAACTTGATTTATTCAATGAAAGTAAGGAATTAAATTACACGTAAATACAACAGTGAGTTACCGCAAACAACAATTAAAATAGGTTAATGAAGGTTAAGATAAAGTAATAAACACAGATGATAAATAATAAACAGATGATAAATAATTAACAGATGATTAAAGGTTGCTCAACCTTACACCTCCCCCCTTGAAGTCGCTTCTTGAGGCGACGGGAAGTAAGGAAGGAGCTTCCTGAAGTGGAACAAGCTGGAGATATTCTTCCTCTTAACGCTGGCTACTTCGTAGAAAGACGGGGAAATCTGTCTGACGACTGGGAATGGTCCGATTCGAACTGGATCAAGCTTGTTTCGATTCAACTTATTTCCATTTTCGACGTAGACCAAGTCACCAACGTTGAACGTAAGCTCTTGTCTATTCTTATCAACCCGTTTCTTATTGATGTTAAAGCTCTTCGTTGAATTTTGGGAGGCTATCTTGCGGTCTTCTTCTAATGAAGATGGAGTGTTCCCATCAATTGGAGATATGGAAGATTTTCGGCCGAGCAATAGATAAGATGGTGCAAAATGGGTGGAACTGTGGATGGTATTATTATATTCCTTTACACATTCTTCTGCCAAGGTTGACCATGCTCTTCTAGTATCATCGTTGATTTTACATCGCAGTCGATCAACTAATGTTTGATTTAATCGCTCGTTTAATCCGTTGGATGCGGGATTATCAATGCACGTGAAAACGAGTCCCAACTATTTTACTTAAGAAATTCGGTTGAGTTTATGCCTGTATATTGGTCAGTCAGAAGAATTGAAACATTATTCTGTTTAACTATGGAATTTAGTAAGTTTATAAAATATTTAGCAGTTTGAACCTTTGTTGATAAGATCCATTCATATCTTATGAAGTGGTCAACAAGGATGTGCATGTACCGTTTAGAAGAGCGTTTTCCTCAAAAACCTCCGACACTGTCAAGCGACATGATCTGGAAAGGTTCTGTGGCTGGACCGGATAGGAGGCCGATTGCACGATTCCAACGAACTTTGTTCTCAATACAAATCTTGCAGCTCTTACAGAAATCATGAATTGATTTATATAGATACTTAAAGTAGTAATACGGTCTGATGGTTGCCATCATTTGGGCGGGGCCGATATGGCCATAATGTTGATGAATAATTTCTTTTCCATGCTTGGGATACAAAAATTCTTGATTTCTTATTAAATTTTCTTAAAATTACTCCTTGCTTGGATTCAATCTGTTCAGTTGCTTTCAGCTCCGAAAAATTCTTGATGATCTGGATAGCATCTTCATTCGAAGTATTCGATGACTGGATTTCTGGAGAGTAGATCAGGCAGAACGTTTTCCTTTCCGTTTTTGTAGATAATATTGAAATTAAACTGGGATAAATAAAAAATCAAGTTTCCCAAAATCTCATCAGATCTGGCCTTTTGTCTTTAGGTTTTCTAAGGGTTGGTGATCACTGCGAACCGTAAAGTGACGTTCAATTAAGTAGTATTGCCGAAACTTACATGCACACAGCATCTCAAAACGGAATATACGGTATTGGATTTTATACAGGGTGTCCCGAATTTAAATGACAAAACTTCAGGAACTTATAGGGGACCGAAAAACTAAGACAAAAAGTCCTTTAGAGATTTTCTCGTTTTTGCTTAGTTTTAGAGAAAATCGAAAAAAAAGAAACAAAACAAAAATGTTACAGGTAGCCTTATTTACTACAAGTATATTCCCAAGAAAATATAGAGATTACGATTTGGTGACAATATATGTTTGTATATCATGTATAGTATGTAAACATTGATCTTTGCCTTCAATTATTGAGGGAGGCAGTTAGGGATTTTGAAAGGTTGCGAATTTTTTTAATTCAACTATTAAAATATGTTAAATGGTATATTTTCAATAATATGAAACCGATTCCAACAAATGATTTCTTTTTCATTTTCTATTGTTCAAGAAGCTACATTATATCTTGAGTTAGAAATATCATATCTTAGATGTCAGTAAATAAAGACTATTTCATTCTAGCACTTATTCAGTTCAACTAGATATTTATATAAAACCAGTTAAATAATATAATAGGATCTTTTAAAAAATATTTTAAAATTCTTATGTTCATTTCTGTTAAGATAGACATATTTGCTGTACCTAGTTGGAGTAACCATTCAGAAACAACCTTTGTAACTGCATTCTCTATACGATGATACCGCCATTTACATTAGTTTCTACAGAATAAATAAAATGGAAAATAGATTAAAATTTTTATAAACCAGATTTTTTAAATATTATGAGTATAATAAAATAAAATTAAACAAACACAAAACTTCAGTAATAATGCTCGGAAAAAGAAGACCTATTATAGCGTATGATATGTACCTTTAGTAAAATTCGAATCCATTGGACACAAACTGTTACCTATCTCGGTCACGAATTAGATAAAACATTGACGTCAAAACAAATTTCGGAGAGCAGTCAACAAGACCAAAATTCCAGAAAGAAGGAACCATCAGGCAGAGGTGATGAAGAAATATAGGAAGGAACGGAAGAGTAAGAAATAAATTGTTGAAAGTGGTCCACAGATGGCCGAATGCGGAAGAGGAAGAGGATTGACCTCATATCTCATATAAATAACAAATGCTGTAAAGCCAAAAAACTTAACAGTAAAATGGCTCCATAGTTCTGAATAAATCTCCATTGTCAATTCAAATTATTTTATATAATTTATAAGTTTGTGTTGACAAATATTAAGAAGAAGAGGAAAATGAACTTTATTCTGGGACAACCTGTCCCCTGAGAACAACAAATGAGTACAATACATAGAGCAATCGTCTGGCTATGATAATTAACTATAATAAATAATAATAAATTTTGATTAATAATTAAATTATGAGTTACAAAATAAATGAGAAATCTTGTAAGAGGTGTAATTCTTATCTTAAAAAAAATCTTATGTGTACAATTATAATGTATATAACATAAATATTCATGTTTTATATTTGCTCGGAAGATTGAAGATCCAGGAGGTAAAGAAATATATTATGTTTAAAGGAAGTAAGAGTGGAGCTTTTTCGAATTGTGATGGGCAATTAAATGAACATAAAGAGTCAATAAGTCAAACTCTTAAATTTTCGACTTATGTCCGAACTGTATTCTTTCTGTGATGAGTACTGCCCCTCAACTATGGTAATAAAAATGGCATGAATGCATCAGTATGAGTTGTAGAAGCTGGTGAATACCTCCATTTTGTAATCCTAAAATCCATTGAAAAGAAATGGAGTTGAAGGGTCTCGGGTCCGCCACGAGAATCATGGAAGAGGGCATAAAAGAAGAAAATAAATTAAAATATACTGTGATAATAATATCAAACTATAAATTCATAGTTATCTGAGTTTTCCAACAAAAAATAATAATTGAAATTTAAAAAAAAAAAATTAAAAATTATCCGTCCCATTTTTAGTAAGAGCTGGAAAAGTAGTAGAAATCTAATGTGGGGGTATTATATAAGTGGACCAAAGATATGATTTTCAAAAATTCTCACTTTGGTTTAGATTATTCATGATCAGCAAAAGAAAAATAACATTGCCGTAATAAAAATTTAATATTGATAAATCTCGTTTTGTTACAAATACTAATTCAATTATTAAAATATGTTAAATGGTATATTTTCAATAATATGAAACCGATTCCAACAAATGATTTCTTTTTCATTTTCTATTGTTCAAGAAGCCACATTATATCTTGAGTTAGAAATATCATATCTTAGATGTCAATAAATAAAGACTATTTCATTCTAGCACTTATTCAGTTCAACAAGATATTTATATAAAACCAGTTAAATAATATAATAGGATCTTTTAAAAAATATTTTATTTGAAATTTATGAAATAACATTATGTAATGATTTCACAGGATTGATGAGGAATGGCTGACGACATGCAGGAACGAAGAAGGAGAAGAGAGTGGAGCTCCAGCCATTGCCTACATCCCGATACCTAAATACGACTGCGATAGGTATCTCGACAAACCAATAGATGTCTACCCAGCATATTGGACCGAAATGGGAAAGTACATTCCCATCCCATTGATTAGACACAGCTGGCAAAGGGTGTCTGTGTATAAGTATGACAAAAAGTATAACTGTTTCGAAGTCATACCCACTTCTATTGGCCATGGCCCTTACTACGTCCAAAGGTATCTTTTTTAAATAAAAAACTATCTAGATTAATATTAACACATTCACGATATTATTCCATTTAGTTAGATCTTTAAAAATTTACTACCGTAAACGGCGGCTACTTTAAACATGCGGGGCTACTTTAGACAAATGCACTTTTAAAAAGAAATACATTCTGGCGGACTTAATTTGCAAGCAAGCATCCTCAGGTTAACACTACGAATTTAAGGATTAAACATAGAATGTGCTCTGATCGTGATAAGAGCACATGTTGGTCGTCCTTGGCCGCTATAAGCCTTTTTATGGTTCAGTGTTAACAGGTGTTTTTATAAACGTAAACAAACCGCCGTATGTGGCAACAGGATTGTCTCATATGAGTATTACATTGATCACCCTTCTATTCAGCAACAGCAACAAGCAATCAACATTATTAAAAATATTTGTGTATTTATTATTTGTGTTAAATCAACATATGTGATGATGAAGTGATTTACGGAAGCATTTTGCTGAAAAGTGATTTTTTTCAATGTTTTTCGACTCAAAACAAAAAGTAGTAAAACTCTAAATACATTTATAAAAAACTTAAATTGGATAATAAAAACAATTAAATTGATGAAAACTCCGAGACAAGTATTTTTGATGCCAAAATCAGCCTTGTTCAAAGTAGGTTCTTCTTGAGGGGCTACTTTGAATAAGAGAAAAAAAACTGAAGATACCCCCTCCCTCATATTGAAGATAGTGGAATCTCTCATACGTAAATTTGTAGCTGAGTTGTATAGCTATCATTTGATCCAGGAATATTTAAAATATCGACAAAAATGATAGCGCTGCAGTGAAAAATGTACAAAACCTCTTTAAATTAGCCCGGTATATCATATCGTTTTCGGTATAATATTCAGCATTTTCCAACATTTGTTTTGAAACTTTTGTTTTTCCTTCCTTTAGCAAATAATATAATATATCTGTCATGATGGTATACTCGATTTTTTTCTTTTCAACTCAATAAAAAATATTTTTTTCTTCTTTATCGTTCCTTTTGGCCGTTCATAAACTATAGCACTCTTTCTCTTACTCTTATATTACTCACAACTACTATTATTAAGTAAATAGTTAGCATATATTTTCAAACAGAGATTTTAAAAAAATCTGAAGAAGTTGGTTTAGGTAGAAAAGCATAGAAGAATCTTTACAATTTAGAATAGGTGAATTATGTGCCACTTCTATTGGTGTTTCGTTTGTTAGAATTATATTTTTGAATGTTTAACCTTCAATCTTCAGTTCTAAAAACATCAAGAAATTCAAAACATCAGCAATCTGATATAAAGATTATATCAATTTAAAAATGTAAGACAAGGTATCAAATGCATGCTGACCTAAGGAAGAGAGATTTGATACTGCTTATGGTGCAAGGAATGAAATGTGGGGTGATGGAAAGAAGGGGGGGGGGGAGGTTTATCAGCTAAATAGTCTTGAAAATAGAGAATCGTTTACATTTTCACTTTGACTGATCGGGTTTTCTATTCCTAGTGGAATAATGTTTACAATAGGACTATTAGAAATATTTATTTGGCCATTAAAAAACAAAAAAAAAATGGATTGGATTAAAACTATTTTACTAAACTATTTCTTCTAATTTAATTTAGATATATAATATTAAACTAATATATAGTACGTGATGTATTATAAACCTAGCCGGGAGTGGAATTAATACATCTCGTTGGAAATCGTCTAAAATTAAATATTTACAAATCACTAGAAATTATGAAACTCATCCAATTTTTTGTTGGATTGATCCTTCCATACTATCATGCACAATTAGGGACCCAAATTTATCTTCTTCAGATTTGAATGAAATATATGTCTGAATAGATTAATTAAATTAAATTAAAACAATATACTATTGAAGGATGTTGTTAATAAATTAATATTAAAAAGCCTTAGGCTCTCTAGAACAGTTTCTTCGAAGATTCCACACAGAACTCTATGTGATTACTATTTTTTGTACCTTACTGGTACACTGTAATGCTTGTTTGGAAAGGATCTCTTTGAGAGTTAATGAGTCTAGAATTTGTAAAGTAAAGTTTCAAATACATTAGAACAAAGTTGAATCGCACCATTTAACATTGAGTAACACCAGTTACTATTGAAGAGAGGAGATTATAGTGTTTAGTGCTATTATTGATAAATAATTATCTGGTTTCATATTATGCAGTTGAGATTTCGAATAATCGAAAGATTAGCTTTTCTGGGAATTTCCTGGATGATATGAACGGTGATCTCGTCCATTCACTGTTGCTTGGGTAGTTTTCAGGTTTTCTTTAATACATTTTACTAGATAATATCCCAGTTATGGTTTCCCCTCACCTTGATGCTTACTCGTTCCAGTTTTTCTTTTAGACCTATATTTGCCTCAGGGTAACCTCTTGAACCCTAGGCTCTTCTCTTCCTCGTGTTAGAGCGAGTTGGCACTTTTTGCATTTTTTATTCGTTTTCCGTTTTATAATATATGAAATTAGTTTGTTCCAAATACTTGTTATTAATAATACAAGAAATCATCTGCTATCGAGTATGATGTTAAATTTATTAATTATTTATCAATTATTATATAACTATATTTTAAGTCACTGAAAATAGTGTACTCATCTAATATGTATAAAAAAAAACAACAATGAATATAAGTAAACAATTTCTAACATTCAAATGCTATTCATTTTTAGGTGCTATTTAGTATTTCGTTCTGAAGACGCTGATTTTGCTGCATACAGACTTCTAATAGCTTCAGCTGAAAGATACAAGCATGAAATTAGCTTTAGGTAAGTCGGCATGTTTTACTTTAATATTCTCATTGTTCCTTTTTATAGCTTCTTATCGATTCTGTCTAACCTTATAAAAATATTTCTTCTCAAGTCCTTAAATATGCATGTGATTTGCTATTAGCCACCGACCCACAGTGGGGCCAATGACCAGTATTTACGGTCAAAACCTCTCGTATTTTTCTTCAGTGAATGAGTGGAAAATGAGTCAAAATCAATTGAAACGTAAATTTGTGGTTCAGGTTGGGTGCAATCTTTAAAGTATTAAAAATAATAATCGACAATATGGCATTTATTGATATTCCAAATTTAAGTTTTTTTTAGCGGATTTTACGTGACATGTTCCGTTTCGGATTCAACATAAAATATGATGGATCTCGTGCTAAAGGACCTCAGATCATATAAGGGTAGTTCCTTGTCTAGTAAGAGAGAGAAGAGAGAGAGAAAAGTATTGGAAAGAATAAAAAAATCGAACTAACATTTCATATCATAATATTTACAAGCATTTAAGAATATTTTTCTTGTCACAGTTAACACATATAATAATAAACGCAAATGAAATTATAAAACAGTTGCACGGAACTAATCGTAGGCGGAGCTGCAATAGAGTCTTCGCTGTCTTCATAATTCACAAAAAAAATTTTCAGGTGTTGAGGACTGCTTTTTTCTTCTTCAACTGGGTAACAAATCAATTTAGAAACAAAATTTGTTAAAAGTACATATTTACATTCAATATTTTTAGTAGGATGAGAATCAACAATTTTAGAACACAGTTCTTGTCTCGTAATAAAAACACCGCCTTGCTCCAAAATTAAAATAAAATATTTGTATAAATAATATATAAATATTATTAATAAATATATCCTTTAATTGGGATATTTTTTATAACTATCCTAATATAAGGAATTGGCTTGAAAACAGTTTTTGTTGATATGATTTTTCAGAATTATTCAGGCATTAACAAATGTAAAAACACGAAATAATAGTAATTATAACAAAAAAAAATGTATTGGTCGCAGGCTGTTGATATAGTTTTTTGAAAAAAAACATAATACAAAAATAGTTATAATAGAATATGAAAAATAACCAACAAAGATTTTTAAAAAAAACTTGAAATGTAACGATTCTATAAATAATAAAAGACTAATATGAAATTTTTGAAAAGTTTACCACAATTACTACACATACCTTCTTCTCCTTTATTGGCGCGACAGACGCATGAAGCTGTCCTTCGCCTGCTCCATAGCCTTCCTCCAGTCGTCTCTATCAGCTGCTCGCCTTAGATATATTTTGGATAATTTTATGTCCTCGGAGACGCCATCGAACCATCTTCTCTTCGGTCTCACGAGGTCTCACTCCATCCGGTCTATCCCAGAATAATTTTCGGCATGTTCTATTCTCACCCATCCGGTATACATGCCCCATCTATTTTAGCCGTTGAACTCTGGTGAATATCGTCAATGGCAAGTCACCATACAAATCGTATAGAACCGGGAGCTTTCTTCCTTCGCCGCCACATATCCTTTATCGGTCCAAATATACGCCTCAGTACTTTCCTTTCGAAACAGTCCAGTTTCATGGCTACTAACTTATTAGTAGTCAATGCTTCGCAGGCATACGAGGCTACCGGTCGCACTAGAGTCTTATACAGTCTTATCTTGGTTGCGCGGCTGGTGAGTCTACTCTTGATAATGCTTTGTATGGAGAAGAAGGCTTTGTTGGCTGATATTATCCGACTTTTAATTTCCTCATTTTCATCGAGGTGTTCGTTTATCCAGGTGCCTAAATATTAAAAAATTGTGACGGTTTCGAGGGTGTAGCCTTCCACATAATAAAAACGCTGTGGACGATCAAGTTTTTTCTTTCTCAATACCATTATCTTGGATTTATCCTCGTTCATATGCAGTCCCATTCTTTTAGCTTCTCTGTCCATTTTGTGCAAAGTTTCCTTTAAACATCGCATAGAGTGAGCTGCAATTACTACGTCATCCGCATACGCAAATATCTGAATGGGGCTGTTGAAAATTGTGCCTCTGGTGTCGAACCCCGCTCTTTTTACAGTTGCATGTAAAACTATACTGAAAAGGAGAGGTGCTAACGAGTCTCCCTGCCTGAGTCCAATGTCTACGGGAAAAGGCTCGCTTCGTGTCTGGTTCACTTTTATCCAGGCAAATGTGCTCTTCATGGTGCACATAATGAGCCTAATGAGCTTGTTTGGTATTTCATATCTTTCATTGCTTTATACAGCTCAACACAGTTGACGGAATCGTATGCTGTCTTAAAGTCTACAAACAACAGCCACATAGTTTGATTATACTCTTTCATTTTCTCGCACATCTGCTTCAGTGAGAAAATTTGATCGACAGTCGATCGGTTGGGTCTGAAACCTCCCTGGTATTCACCCAAATTAGGTTCAACATGTACGATGAGCCTGTTATATAGGGCTATTGAGAAAACTTTATATACTGTGTTTTGTAGACTTATCCCCCGATGATTTTTGCACTCTGTCTTATCTCCTTTCCTCTTATACAGGGTGTCCCGAATTTAAATGGCAAAACTTCAGGAACTTTAGAGACGGCAAGACAAAAAGTCCTTTAGAGATTTTCTCGTTTTTGCTTAGTTTTAGAGAAAATCGCAAAAAAAGAAACAAAACAAAAATGTTACACGCATCGATTATCACCTTTCAAAGTTCGTCAGGCTAGGCAGTGAGATATGTAAACACTTAATGTTATCCTTTACATTCTTTTATTTGTTTAAATTTTGGCTTCCTTCTAGGATTATAATTCCTAAATCAGTCTTCAGTCAGTTACTCAGATATTTTTGTGTGAATAGCATCAGCCACAATGCCGCTTACATATTCTAATGTTGAATACGCTGATATGATTTTTGTGTATGGTTTCTGTAACAGTAATGCTTTAGAAGCGGTGCGTGAGCATGCGTACCGATTTCCAAATAGAAGAGTGCCTAATCGACGAGCCTTTTCGTTAACTTTTAATAGACTACGAGAGACTGGGTCATTCTTAATACGTAATGAAAGTGACCAATTCCAGGCAGCAATAAGAGCAGATTATCGGAGAAGAAATTGTGTCCAACGCCACTTCGATAACAATCCTGAGACTAGCATCCGAAGAGCATCTGCTGCATTAGCAATATCGCGGCAAGCAATATGGCGAACTTAGAAAGGTGATAATCGCTACCCATACCATCTTCAAAAAGTTCAGAATTTATTACCTCAAGATTATGCCAAGAGATTGAATTTTAGTAACTGGTTTCTTGACAAAATTCGCGATGATAATTTATTTCCATTAAAAATTATATGGACCGATGAAGCTATCTTTACAAGAGGAGGAATTGTTAATCAAAGAAATTATTATGTATGGGCTCTTGAAAATCTCAGAGCTAATAGAGAGAATAGGTTTCAGCATGAATTTGCCATTAACGTTTGGCTTGGAATTCGGAACGGATTACTGGTGGGACCATATTTTTTACCTGGAAGATTGAATGGTATCACATTTACACATTTTTTGGAGAACGACTTTTCTAATTATTTAGATGACATTCCCTTCACCCGCGGATTGAAATGTGGTTCCAACTCGATGGATGTCCAGCTCATTATAGCAGAGTTGCTTGACCTTGACTGGATACAAATTATCCACAACGATGGATTGGACGTGGAGGAGTAGTACCTAGGCCACCCAGATCACCTGATATGACACCCATGGATTTCTTCGTATGGGGAACCTTGAAACAAAAAGTTTATTCGGTGTCAAACTACTCAAGAGAGCAATTAAGAGACCGAATCATAGATGCAGTGCACCAAATATCATCAGAACAATGTTTAGCTGCAATTTATCAAGTGAGTGCTAGATGTAATCCTTGCATTGGTGCAAGTGGACAACATTTTGAGAAATATTTACATTAAAAAGAACATAACATAAATATAAATGTAAATAAATAAGTATAAAAATGAAAACTCGTTTTGTTTCTTTTTTTGCAATTTTCTATAAAACTAAGCAAAAACGAGCAAATCTCTAAAGCTAACCATTTTCGTCTTTGACCGCATTACTGCTTTGGAATCCGATTCGGATTTCTTTCACATCTTTGAAACATTTCCGTGTCTCATTGTCCCTCCGAGACATCTCTATGCCTTCTATCTTCATGCTCAGGGCTTGCCTTTTCTTTCCTTTTATCATTTTCTTGGCAAATTTCCTTGCATCCTGATATTCTTTGTTACTCTGCCGTGTTACCCTATTCAGAAATATATTCCTCTTCTCGTAGCGGTCTTTGATTGCCATCTCGCATTCAGAGTCAAACCATGCGGGCACCGATTGCTTATTGTCTGCTTTACAAAATTCCTTCGCTGCTTTTCTTTAAATCTCCCTATTCCTGCTCCACGGACTTCCTCCCAAGGCGGATGTTCCTCAAAGCGTTGTCTGTTTTCCTCTATCCTAAGTTTCTCTCTACTCCATTTGTGGTTGACACTCTTCTTTCTGTTGTAAGTTCTAAAGCTTATTAGGACCTTACTCACGACCAAAAAATGATCCGAATCAACGTCTGGACCTCTAAAAGATCTTACATCGTTGACTACGTTAAAATGTCTGCTGTCTACCAACACATGGTCTATCTGAGAGACAGATTCGTTCGATGAACGCCATGTTTGCTTGCGCTGACTTTTATTAGGAAAGAAGGTGCTTATAATTGCAAATGAAAAAGTTGTTGCCATGTTGATCATGCGCTCTCCATTATTGTTGGTCACGCTGTGCATACTATGCCTACCAACCGTTGGCCATGCGTCTTCCTCATTGCTGACGTGCACTAAAGTCCCCTATAATCATTTTGAAGTCCAATATAGGCAGATTTCAACTTCCTGGATACTAGAAAAGCTGTACCAAACTCGTGACGCTCTTTATGCCCGCTGTATAGTAAATCGAAGTTTTTCCCTCTTAGGATACCTTGCCCAGTCCATCTTACCTCTTGCACAGCCGCAACATCAATTTTCATTTTCTCCAATTGCACATCTAGCTCATGCAATGCTCCAGGCCTGTATAGCGTCCTAACGTTCCAAGTTCCAATTTTGTAGTCCTTATTCCGAGAGCCAGGTCGTTGCCGATTATGTTTATGTGTATAACAATAGAATTATAAAAATTTCGATTCATTTGAACATAGTTTGATTTTAGAGGTTTTGACCTTAAATGCTGGTCAGCGGCCCCCCTGTAAAAAATAAAACTTTTCGCTTTCCCGTAACAAAAACATCGGTGAATTATTTTTGTTCTGATAAAAATCATTTCTTCACATTATTTTTTTAATTTCAGGCTTAAACACGAAGCCAGCACACTAGTGTTTCAGAATACTGGTGAAAAGAAGCGTGAGCATTAGTATGCAGTTATAAGGACGATTTACTAGTTTCTCCAATATTGAGGACTAAATAGAATTTTATGCCCGGGGCACTTATAAAAAATCAAATCTAAATCAAACCTAATAAAATTATTTCGGCTTTCAATTATTTTTTAATTTACATTAAACATTGAAAGTCTATAAAGAAGGAAGAATGAAATGACTATAACGAAGAATAATGATAATAATAGTCATAACAAAGAATGACTGTATTGAAGGAAGAGCGCTAAAAATGTTGGAGAAATTAATTTTGAAAATCATTCAGAAATTTCTGATCATGATAAATACTTCTTACTTTTGATAGTTCCTCCTCTTGTTGCTTGCTAGTAACAGCCTGCTACCTCCTCTTGATTAATTAACTCCCACCCCTCTCTTAAAAATCCAACGATACGCAGCCTGTTTATGGCTTGGATGTATAACGGGATTTAATCAAAATTTCATATACAAGGCCTGATAGTAAATTTATCCAGATTTTAGTTGAAAAAATTAAACCAGAAATAATTTATTAGGAAGCAAGTATTTGAATCAGTCTAAGTGCGTCCGTTTTTTATATGGTACCTCTATAGAAACATGTAGGCTTACAATAATATTTTTCATATGAGAAGGCTAACTCTAATGTTTAAAATTACGACTGGCGAAATTAAAATAAAAAGTATTTATAGAAGCAATTTCTAAATGGTATTTCCGTCGTGGTCTTAAATAAAATATAGCGCAACTCACAGCAGATTCTGATTAACAACCAATTAAGTACAAATGGAAAACATAACAGCCAAACAAATCAGATTGATTAGGAAGATAGATTAGATGACTCATAAATTACATTATAAAAAAATTTAAATCGCAACTATCTTATTATGTTAATTTTCTTTAAGTACGCATAGTACATTTCACACATTATTCTCCAATGTGTATGTAGTACTCTGCTTATCTATAGGCTGAACGGTCTTTTTATAAAATTACCATCTAATTCCTAATTTACTTTAGCAAATTAAACTGTTACATTAATCTTTCTATTTCATTTTTTTTATTGGCTTATAAAATATTTTAATTTTTATATTTTTCCTAGATTCTTCATATACTTCATGCTTTCGGAAACTTGGCTCGGTTTCGTTGAAGAAGAGATGATGTGTGAAGATTTCATTATGTTCCCAACTGGTCATGCGTACACAGACTGGAAAAACAAATTTGGACATTGCTGTACTCGTGATTGGCCTAGTCCGTTTCAACCATCGTACACTGATACTCAAGTTCTACCGTTGGCTAGAAAGAAAATAAATAAGAAAATAAAAAAATTCGAAGACTATAATCAAAAGAAAGCGACGGGGATATCTAAAAATTTAGACTTATTGTCTGGTGTTCAAGATCAAATAACAAGAGCATATCCATTTGAAGCTGGATTAAAGTCGGATTCAGACGTGGAAATAAATAATAATTGGGATTTCTTATCGCCAGATAATCCTATCTTAAAGAAACCATACTTACTCAAATATAAATGGAGACTTACAAAACTTGAAGGATATTTCGGAGATAAAAAATACAAGCATATTGATGCACATCATGAAAAAATCAAACGTCTGAGGCACATGAAAAATTTTTGTTCTATACCGATATTCAACATGAGGAAATATGTCGTAACTGAAATGAAAATCAAGCAGTTCAAAAAATTCTACCCATACTTATATAAACGAAAAAGATTACAAAATAAATGGAGACAATATTTGAGAGATGAGAAGGATTTCGATCTGAAAATGAAACTTGCAAAAGAGCAGCGTAAGTTAAATAAATTGAATAGTGAAAGGAAAGTGGTGCCTATAAAAAAAAAGATATTAAAATTAGGTGAACTAAGACTACGGCATATATTCAACTTAATTCGTACTCACGAAATAGGGACATATGAGTTCTGGAAGCATAGAAGATTCTTTAAACGTAAATGTCCGATCTGTCGAAATATTGTTGATGTGAGATATCATATGTGTCCTAGAAAGTTCTGGAGTGTAAAGGAACAATGGTTTAGAGGATCTTTTGAAACCGAGAAAGAAGATCCCACTTATTTCCCACTCATACATCAATTTCCAAAAATTTTTATTAACCATTACAATCGTATTATGAAATATAATCGTAAATCATCTAGATCAGAGTATTTGAAGCGTATTCTTGAAGCCAATGAGCTCATGCCATGTTATGATGCAATCAAGCGAGGCGATTGTTTAAAGAGAATTAAGAAAAGTCCTATTGTTGTAAGAAACCACCGCCCACCTCCAACAATGCT
The DNA here is from genome assembly GCA_003667255.2 of Euschistus heros. Lineage (NCBI taxonomy): Eukaryota > Metazoa > Arthropoda > Insecta > Hemiptera > Pentatomidae > Euschistus > Euschistus heros. The sequence continues at coordinate 5,503,749 of RCWM02000012.1, forward strand.
TAGGCTCCCGGAAAAGAGTAGTTTAATAAAAATAGAGGAACCAGAAGAAGAAAATGTACAGATAATTCATCATATCACTCAATTCTCTCTAAAGTTATTAGAGGGAAAGAAAGTAGTATTTAAGAGACCACGGCGATATTTTTATAATTGGGGGTGGATGGTATTGACGGCTGAGGACGAAGAAGAGGAAGAATCTCAACTAAATTATAAAAATAATAAACCTTCAATGAAAGCCAACATTCCAGTTGATGTTTCTGATGTCAATAATTTGCAGATAAAAAGCGAAAACACGCTTCTGTCAGCAGCTTCTTCTGTTGAAGAAATGTTGACAGAGGATTCTGTAATTCCTGGTGTTCCTTCGGCAATAATAAGGGCTTGGCGAGCCAGGCTCAACTACATCAAAACAAGAAGGCATCTAGGCATTCAATGCCCATCTCTAAATGAAGTACAGAACTCAAAGAAGAGTATCAACGAAATTCAAAAACAAGAGTTTCAACTCATATCCAGAAACAGTATAAGAAAACAAAAATTGCGGAAAAGGCAGTGCTATAAAAAAAAAAGGAATTCTAGAAGAGTTGAAAAAACAAAGAGGAATAGTCAGAACCGAAACTCGTTGAAAACTTCTGTTACCTCTAAAGGGGTTACCCGTTCTGATAGTTTATCCACTAAGTTAATGGCTGACAAACAAAAATGCATTGCCTACGCTAGCAACAAGAGAAATAATGTTTACCAGGCTTACGGAATTTCTCAACGCCAACCATTTAAAGAACTTACGCCTCAACGGAATTCATCTAATCAGTCGGCTTGTAACAAACCAAAAGATATTGATTTTAAAAAACATTTTCAAGATTCTTCAATTATTCAATTAGTCTATGACAAGGAAAGGGGTATAATCCCAATATCATCAAATAATAGCTGTAAGCCACATTTCAACTCATTAATTTTTCATTTGGTTGGTAACAAGCCTACAAAAATTGTTTTCAAGCCCAGTGTTTCTCAGTCATTTAATGTTCAATTAGTTTATGACATCCAAAATGATATTTCCGAAACATCATCTACACCAAGTCAATCAGCCGTAAGCCAAAAGAGGAATATTTTAAAAATATTATCTACGAAAATTTTTGGATCACGTTCGAATAAATCAGCAAATAATTCATCGAAAAAAGTATTTTTTAAACCTAAGTTTAAATTTTATAATAATAAACCAGCTAACGATGAAAACATTAAGAAGTCAATGATATTGTTACAAAACATTATCTCAGTCAAAAATCAATCTCTTTTTAACTCTATCGAACCCAATAGAGAAATCACCGTGGCACGGTATTCAGAACCAAAAAACCGTTTTCTTAAAGCTGCAACCCGAAAAGCGATATCATCATGTGGTCTGGTAAAACATTTTCCATCTTCGTGTATCCAGGGATCTGAACGTGATGAAATAAGTCAAACATTTTCGTCTGATCATAGTGATCAGTCATTTCTCAGCGTCATGACTCACCCACGGAGTGGTGTTACTATGGAATTTAATTCAAAGAAGGACAAATATAAATGCAAGACTACTCCAATAAAGCCTCAAAAACCACCTCCTCGTAAGCCCCCTCAGGTTATTGAACCCCCAGAACAACCACCATTCAAAAAGTTAGTATTTCAAGATTTAGAAGAAAGCAGTTCAGACTCAATAATAATAAGAAGAGATCGTTTTGAACGCGTTTCGGAATATCGACCTAATGATAATGATCAACCCCAAGTCAAATATCACAAAATTTTGAGAATTAGTGATGAGCACCAAATCAGTTCTACCGGTAGCAATATATCCTCCAAACATCGATGGGATCTTCAAAAATTTCCGAAAATAAAACGCTTTCAAACAAAGGTTGTCAAGGCACCGTACAGCACAAAAGAACTGCCTCCCGTTGGTGCTCCTATCTGCAAAGGTAGATTTTTGAAGCGAGAAAAAAAGGTGGAATCTGAATTTGAACTTTCTATGTCAGATATCAGCACAGATTCTTCACGTCAATATTTAAACAAAAAAGCGGTTGAAGAGGAGGATAGAGATTCTGACAGCAGATCAAATTTCGGAGGGAGCACGAAATCACACGAAAAGAAAAGATTTATAAGTAGACAGCAGAAGTATTGTAAATTGGTAGAATGGTTAGGGCTGTCTCCTGAAGATATAGATTCAGACTTTTCAGAATATTTCAGTCGAGAACGTGAAAACATTCCCTTATTGATGAAAGGATTATTCAGGTGTAACACTCCTTACATATTGGCTTTAATGGGCAGAGAAAGATTAGCAGCTAAACATTATGTAAGTATTTTACTGGTTGAAATATTTATATTTATATGTAAGTGTGTGTATACATATATATATATATATATATATATATATATATATATATATATATATATACACACACCATAATGAACTAACGACTATATTATGTTGGCGATCATGGAAATTCATCATTTCGACTACAGTTATACTTAGTTAACACATGTTAACAGATGTTTAATATAATAATAATAATCACTTTATTTGTTAAAGAAAAAGATCTTGTACAAATATTTCAAAATATAAACAATTTAGTACATACTTCTTATGAGTAGCTGACCGCACATCTTAGTAAAGTTTGCATTGTGAACAAAATAAAATATTACTCCTACTATATACATATTACACATTATTAGATTCTGGTACAAATGCATAATTTTACATTATTAAAAATTAATAATTAGTATACTTATATACATATATATACATGAAAAAAGATTGAATAAATAGATATACTGATATATCATATCCATAAAGCAAATAATACTCAAATAATAACATCAGAGCAAGTAACTAGCTAATTAGTAATTTCGGGAACAGCGTATATCTTAGCAACTGATAATAAAAATAAGTAAATATAATTTTCTTTTTCAATACTGTCTATATTGAGAATGTTCTCTATATTTACATAAGGAGGTGAATCAGTTATATATTGCTGCAGATATCTCTCTCTCTACATACATTGGGTGACGGGCACAGGAGAAGAAAATGATGTAGGCTATTAGATATATGTTGCTTACAGGCACTGCAGATTTCTTCATCTTGAATAGCGTAGGATGTATTTTTTAAATATATATTTACAGCGTGTGGGTTTAAAATTCTTAAACGGCTGACAACTCGTGTTTTGTGGATGCAGGTATTAAAAGTTAGATACTCTTCTGGAGAAAAATCCAGACGGCTGATAGTTCTGTAGAGGGGGTTAGTATTTGAATTTAGAGCTCTATTAATGTCCAGAGACAGGAAATGATTTTATATTTTTTTCTATGATATTCTTATTGTGGTATTGCAGTTCCGATCTGTAGATATCGTTAAGTTCATTGAGGGTGTTAGTTGATGTGGCTTGTAAGACCGAGTTAAAATCGATGTCGACTTCTTGCATACTTCTTAGTCTATTGAAGCACATTCGTGGATACCTGTTCTCTGGGAGCGTTGAGAGTCTTGTCCAAAAGTTAATTACTTTTTTCATGACCATCATTTTCAGAGGGCGTCGACCAGTCTCAAGTCTAACTATATAATTCGGAACACTTTTTGGCCAGAGGAAAAGATTTTTAAGAAATTTTAACTGGATGACTTCGAGTGCTTCTAAATACCTGAGGCTCCATATCTCAGCAGCGTACAGCAATGTAGTCGAAACCATTGAATCGAACAATGTCATTTTAGTTTTCCAGGAATCACTCTTCCCTTTTCTAAGGATTTCTAAAACCCTGCCACTCGCCACGGATGCCCTTTGAATAAAATGTTTTGTTGCTTTATGGAATTTTCCAGAGGATGAGAATGGTACCTCTAAGTAAGTATTGTTCTTGGTATATTCCAGTCGAGAGTTCTGCCAATAGAGAGGTTTCAGAGTCTTGATTTTGGGAGACTTATGGAATACAACTACTTTGGATTTTTCTGGATTTAGTTTTAGGTCGTTGATTCCGCAGTATCCTCAATTTCTTTTGTGCGCTTTGCCATGTAGTGTCAAGAAGAACAATATCATCTGCAAGCAACAGTATTATTACTTCATGGTTTTGGTCTATGGAGATACCCTTAGCCTCTTTGTCTTTGAAGTAAGCGACAATATCAGAAATAAATAATATGAAGAGCGCAGGACTCAGACATTCTCCCTGTAATAAGCCAGATGTAACTTTTATTTCTTCAGATAAGGCCATTCCAATTTTAATCTGCATTGCCGCTTTATCGTAAAGCGCTTTCAACAATCTGATAGATTTCCCGCTAACGCCAATATTGAACAGTTTCTTCCATAGAAGGTTATGGTTTATAGAATCAAAGGCTTTTTTGAAGTCTATAAATATTCCGTACATATAGCTACCTTTCCTCCTCAGGTTAATGTTAATTAATAAACTCAGTGTGAAAATACGATCCACGCAACCTCTGCTGGTTCTAAACCCTGCTTGTTCCTCTGGTATTATATTTTCTGATTCGGCCCAAAACATGATTCTATTAGTTAATATGCTTGTGAATAATTTAGTGATTGAGTTTACTAATGAAATTCCTCTGTAGTTATCGGGATTTTTCCTGTCCCCTCTCTTAAAAAATAAGCACAATATAGAAATTGCCCAACTTTTGGGGGGTTTCTCATTTCGTAGGACATTATTAAACATATGTAGAAGATAATGTTCCCATTCCGGTGTAAGAATCTTAAAAACTTCGTTCTTTACTTTGTCTATCCCAGGGGATTTATTATTTTTACTGCGAGCTATACAGTGCTGAAGCTTTTCCAGAAAGATTTCTGTATCGAGGAAGGGATGGGTTACTGAGAAAAAATGAACTTCTTGGATAAGCGATCTACGATAGAGGGCAATATAATATTTTCTCCATTCTCTCAATTCAATTTCATTCTGGTCGGGGTTAGCTGGTTTTAGCATATCCGTAATTTTCCAAAATTCAATGTTATTTTTTACATTTCTTAATTTCTCTATTATTGATGTCCTGTATTCCTTTTTTTTTTTATATTTACTAAGTTTCTATAGCATTTCATACTTTCCAAATATTTTTCTAGTGCATTTTGAGAATATCTGCTCTTTAGCCAGCCTCTATATTTTTGACGTAGTTTTCTTTTTTCATTGGCACATTCTGTATCTAACCAACGCTGAAGTGGCTGTAATCTTGGTCTGCTTGAATGTTTTTCTTTACCATTATTCTTGCATTAACCATAGCTTCGTTCACACCTTCAAGGAAATTGTTATAGAGGGCATTATTATCATCACTGTGAAAATACATTTTATTGGATTGAGATAGGTATACAATTAAATCATTTATTTTGTTTGGATTCCAGATAGTATATTTTGCTTGTTGAGTTAGTAGGGCTTTCTGCTGTAGAGTTTAGATTCTTGTGATCGGTGATTTTTAAAGTAGTAAAACAAGCCAGATGGCTGAGAAGCTCAGAAATACATATAATTTCCATATCTTGGAATATCCATGAACAATTATCGTTTATCCATATTAAATCAATGGTACTTCTTCCTGATGTTGATAGGTTTGTATACTTTCCAGGTCTGTCTGATCGAGTTCTACCATTACATAAGACAAACCCTAGGCTCTCCGTGGTTTCTACTAACAGTTTACCTCGTCTGTTTATATTGTTGTGAAGGGTAATTCTTCTATCGTAGAGATTTGAGTTCATTATTGTGTCCTCATCTAAGTTATTCAGATCCCCGACATGACTGTGAAAGTCTCCGTTCAGAATAATATAACTGCTGGGGAACCTGGCTGAGATACTGGCAATAGTAATATTAAAATCATCCAGGCAAGAGTATATTTCACATCCTGGTGGCAGATAAATATTTCCTACCATTATAAGCGAGGTACCAATTTTTATGTTATTAAAAATCCAATACCTAGAACATTCAACAATATAAGCGTTACATACAAGATCAGTCTTGATAAGTGTTATCAATCCTCCACTACCTCTTCCCTTCGCTCTAGTTTTTATAGCTCTGGTCGAATACGCAGTGTAATCATGCAGCCAATAAGGCAGAACAAAACTATCGTGAACCAGCCATGTTTCAACTATACATATTACAGCGCTTCTTCTTAGTATCTTGCACTCTTCTTCCGTGAAATTAAATAAGTTCCTAAAACCATTAATATTATATCAAAAGTGTTATTTCCGTTTACCAAGTTTTTTTTGTTAAAATTATGTGGCCCAGTGCGAGCCGAAGGTCGGTATGCCGGAGGTGACAGAGGCATAAAGCGGTCATGAGGCTTGGCTGCCAGAGGAGCTTCTAGGCCGGAATCTAAAACGCTCAAGCTTCTCCTCTGTTTTTCGTTTCCTTGGGGCTTGACTTAGTTGTTCTGTCTTAGATCTTAGAGACAATATCTTTATTAACTAAATCATTAATTAAAATTTCTGCTTCCCCTAACTTGTATGGGTTGCCTTTGAATTTGAAAAGACCTCTTCTATAACTACAGGTGGCATCAAAAACTTTCAATTTTAAAAGGCATGAAATGAAATGAAACAATTGTTGACAGTATTTGCAGGGATTTATAGATTATTACTACCAAATATTGTTATTATTTTATCTAATACATTTTCATTCTCGCTTTTAGGAATATTATATTCCTACGAAGCTGTCGTTTTAAAGATACGATTTCTTTTCCAGTCGGGTATTTTTTTCTTCCAACTGTACGCATGTTTTCTTAACCACATTTAAATCTTTAATTAAATCCCCCATAAGTGCGTTATTCGCTTCTAAATTGATATTCATTTCCTTTATGGCGTTCATTATATCTTCGTTTGAAACCATAATAATAACGTAAAATGCTTCGTAAATATTAAAAAAAAAATAGATATAAACCCTTTCTTATCTTAAGGGACACTGAGGTATTGACAATAATAACTAGACGTAGAAGAGTGGGGAGGGCTGACTTGCGTATTAAATTCCACTACTATAAGATAGATAATGTCTGACTCACCAACTAGCTAGTGAATCCCTTATCGATCTTATTTCTATCTGCGTGATCCACTTGATAACCGATAGACCGCAAATAACTGACTCTAATACCTAAATAAACAGTTCATACAACTTTAAATAGTCTAATTAAAAAAAGAAACATACTTTAAAAACAATTTACATGGAGTCGATGTGAACACGACCAATGATGGCGAATACTAGATGTTTATATATATATATATATATATATATATATATATATATATATATATATATATATATATATATATATATATATATAACTTAAGTTCAGTTCAGTCTCAAAAAGAAACTAAAAAAAAAAGAATAAAAAGGGAAAAGTAACACACACATAGACTGTTGGAAATCAACGGACTTTATTGATCTGAGGCTACTGTATTTATACATGTCCATTGTTTGTTGTGTCTGGAACTAGGATTAAGCCTAATACTAGGCTGCTTCGGACCTTGACTTCCCCCCTCCAGTTTATGATCATCTTTCATAAACTTTAACTTCGGGCACTTAATACCAATACGGTATTAAGGAGTCCAGCGACTAATTCCCTCATGGTCAAAGGCCGAGGCAGATACATAAATACCTTAATCCTACCCAGTCCAAAGTCTTATCATCTAATTCTACAACAGTATCTTAATCCTAAATGGTACAAAGTCTCTTGATAACATACAAAAATAAAACTTTACTTCTAAAATCCTTAACTAACATTAATAGTCCAAAAGTCCAACTTTATTTACACTATTCTTAAAACTAACTTACGACTAATATACACTCAAATTAAAGTCTTCTTCATAAAATAAAATATCACACACACACACACACACACACACACGTAAACATACAAAATAAAACAAAAACTTCTCTATGTACAAAACTAACCCTGATATATAAATTAACAAAAACACTTTTCCTTTTAATCTTCACAAAAGTAACAAAAAAAAAAAAAAAATTTTCTCAAAATACAGTAATATAAATTTTCTGAAACAAAATTTAAATAAAAATTTCCTTCTCCGTTGCTCACAACGGAACACTCACAGAATTACTTGCTCCTCTATCGGGAGCTTTAATTGTTCAATGTGAACATTTCTCCGCTTTTTAGGTTCCTTGACGCTCTCCAGCGTCACCACATTATGCTCTCGTATCGCTATCACTCGGAATGGCCCTTCGTACCGACAAACCTCTTTCCCGCGGTTGGAACTCTTTTTCCGATATACGATCATTCCGATCTTTATCTTCCCGGTGACGTCACGCACCCTCAAATTCTCTCTCTCGACTCTTCGTGATTTTTCCCTTACAATTCGGTCTCGCGCCTTTTCTCTGATCTTTTCTAATCCCGCGCGGCGATTTCTCACGAAGTTTATGGTTCCCTGATCCGATGCGGTATCCCGAACGTCCCTCCGTCTTTCCCGGAGCCCGAATATGATCTCTAGGGGTGAGAATCCCGTAGCCGCGTGAATTGAATTGTTGTAGGCAACAATCGCCTTCCCCATCGCGACATCCGGCTCTAACCCCTTCTCGAGTTGGTATATCCGTAGGTGGTCACTAAGGGTCCCGTGAAGTCTCTCAATACCCCCTCTGCCCTTGGGATGCCCTGGGGTATTTATATGCCATCGAATTTCCAATTCTTTGGCCTCCGCCCTGACCGCCGCGTTATCGAATTCGAGACCCCCGTCTGACGTAATTCGATCCGGTATACCGTAGAACGTGAACCATATCCTCAGTGCCCCTAACACCGCTTCCGCCGATTTGTCTTGGACCAGGTGTGCTAGGGCTAACTTACTGAACACGTCGAACATCGTGACCCACCGGTACCCTCTCCACGTAAAGGTGTCAATCTGGAGATCGGCTAATGGGGCCTCTACCGTGGGTGTTTCCTCCTGAATCCATCCCGGGGGATGACGATCGTATTTGGTGGTCAGGCATATCTCACACAACCCTATGACTTCCCGTATTGTGTTCTTCATTCCCCACCAAAAATACCGCCTCCTTAACGCCTGAAGCGTTTCCTGGACCCCGCGATGGTTGGTTTTTCCGACGTGGTACGCCGAGGTTACCTCTTTCTGTCTATCGGTGTCCTGGATCGTCTCTACTAATCTTGCGCACCGAATAAAAGTCCTGTCTGAACCTATCTTTTCCTGTTTCCATAACCTTCTTATCTTATCCCATATCGTCCGGTTGCCCACGTAGATATGGTATGTCTTCTTGGGTTTCGTTGTTCCTTTTAAAATTTTGAGCAGCGGTTCTTCCCTAATTCCCGGTTCCGTCCAGATAGTGATGATGCTGCTCTTCCCGTACTCTGAGAATTCCGCTTTCGGTAGACCCTCAGTCTTGGTCTTCCAAATGATTTGGAGCTTTTTATCATTTATCATCTCATCAATCTCCTCCATCTCTGAGGGTCTCTCGTCCGCGGAACTCTCTTCTTCTTGGGTCTCGTTATCTTCATGGGTCTCATTATCAGCGCTTCGCGTACCCTCGTCAGCCTCCCCCTCCGGTGTCCATTCGCGCAAAAACTGACGGATATCCCCTGATGGCCCCGCTTCCTCCTCTTCGACCGCATTGACCATAACCGCCCGCGAAAGCCAGTCTGCCACCACGTTTTCCCTACCCGGCTTGTACACTATCTCGAGATTGTACTGACTGAGGAACTCCTTCCATCGCGTAACTCTTGCGGAGGACTCTTTAAGCTTTCCAACCCACTGCAAGGGTCTATGGTCCGTATGGACTCTAAATTTCCTCCCAAAGATATACGGACGGAAGTGCTCCACAGCCCATACAATCCCGAGTAGCTCCCGTTCCAACGCGCTGTATCTGGTCTCCGCGTCGGTCAATCTCCGGCTCGCGTACGCCACCGGTCGGTCCCCTTTTTCACTCTCCTGAGACAATACAGCCCCCAGCGCGTACTCGCTTGCGTCCGTGGTCACCGTAAATGTCTTTTCGAAGTCGGGAAACGCCAGTGGAGCCCGTACTCCTCTAGACACCGCCTAATGTTATCTTCCATTACCGGGGTGATGACGATTTTCCGTCCCTTCTTTAATAAGTCGTTAAGGGGTACGAGGAATCGCGCCATTTCCGGTACGAACCGCCGGTAATAGTTAAGTGATCCCATCAGGCATCGGATTCCCTTTACATCTCTCGGAATCGCCATCCTCGCGATCGCGTCCACCTTCCCTTTATCAGGTTTCACGCCTTCCTCCGAAATGGTGTGTCCCAGGAAGCTTATTTCCCTCTCGCCAAGCTTCGATTTCTCGAGGGACAGTTTCAGCCCAAAACGCCTAATTCTCTCGAACACCGCCCTCAAGTGTCCGACGTGTTCCTTTTCTGACTTGCTGAAGACTAATAGGTCGTCCATATACACCTGGCATATGTTTTCGTCGACCCCCCGTAAAAACTCGTCCATTAGTTTTTGGAACGTCACGGGCGCGTTCTTAAGTCCAAATGGCATACGCGTGAATTCATAGTGCCCGCGTTCAAACGTAAACGCCGTTTTGCATTGGTCTCTGGGGTGCATTTTTATCTGGTGGTAACCCGCCTTGAGATCTAGGGTACTGAATATCACCGCCCCGCTAAGCCTGTCTAGGATATCCTCGAACCTGGGGATTGGATACCTTTCGTCCCTAGTATTCTCATTCAGCTTTCGGTAATCTATTACCACCCGATACTTCTCCTCCCCCGGCGCGCTCTTTTTCCTGACTGCCCATAAGGGGCTATTATACGGCGAAGTGCTATCCCTTATTATGCCTTGCTCCCTGAGGCTCCTAATCTCCTCCCGTATATGTTGCCTCAACGCCTGTGGGTACCTCCGCTCTTTTATATAGGTCACCCGCTCCTCTTTTAGTGGTATCTCGTGGACCGTCCTGCCCGTGACGCTTAACTTATCCCCCTCTCTGAAAAATATGTCCCGGAAATCGTCCATAATTTTCTCTCTCCACTCTCCCGACCTCGAAACTGCCCCGATCTGCCCTGTAACCTCCCTTCTGATACTCGCGCATCTCCTATACTTCTTTTTGCCGATCCTTACCGTCCAACTCCCCTTGTTGTTACGGATCCGCGTTCCCACCCTCTCTAAAGGTCGCATCCAATTATTCCGTCATATGACCTACTCATTTTACCCATAATGTGGACGGCTAATTTTCCCCCATTATCTGACCATCGGTCCAAATCCACCTCTATCTCTCCTTCCACAGCACAAGGGCCACCCAGAGTGATAAGATTACAGTCACATACCTTTATCTGGAGTGTCCCGTTGTCTCCTCCCAGCATCCTCTCCGCCGCTCTCCGGCTCAGGATGGTACTCGAGCTGCCAGTGTCCACCAGGCACCGCACTCCTTTCTCCACCCTGATGATAGGCAGGCCGCCGCTCCTCGCCCTCACGCTGTTGTTCTCTAGTACGCGGCCGCCTCTCTGCTGGCACCCTCCTCAGGCTGCCACACGTCCGGGTTGTGCCGCTCTCCTCCGGCCGCTCCGCTCCCGGCTGCTGGTCCTCTCGTCTCCGCTGCTCGCAGGCTCCTCCTCTCTCTCTGTCTCGGAGCATGATACCACTGAGGCTTCCGGCACTCTCGAGGCCTCCGATGTCTTTCTTGGCCTCCTCACGAGCCTATTTACCTCCATAGGCTCACCTTTGGAGTTGTCCCTTCTCCTGATATAGGGACATTGCCTGGCGATGTGCCCCTCAGTGCCGCACTCGAAACATTTGGTGCGGGGGCACTGCGCTACTAAGTGCCCTGGCTAGCTACATCCGTGGCATCGTCGGTCTTCTTTCCTCCTGTTGGGCACTGGCTTCCTTGACCCTGGTCTTCTTCTCTCAGCTGTTCTATCTGAGGTCTCCCGCCTACGCCAGGTAGACTCCTGTGGTCTCCTGTACACCACTTGGCTCCAGCTTGGTTCTTCCCTGGTTGCTTTGACCTCTTCATCACGGGCACTCGCATCTACTAGGTCCTGTGCACACTCGATGAAGGATTTTTCGCGAGGGAAACTCTCTTTCCTTCCCGTTTCTCTCGCCAGCTGCACCTTAAGGATGGTTGAGATGAAGGCCATCCTTGCTTCCACCTCCGGTGCGCTCACCGTCTCTCTCATCTTGTCAGTGACCTTGTTGAACTTGACAAGAAGGTCTCGGGCGTATTGCCCCGAGCTCTGACGCGGGTGCCTCGTTTCTCTAAACAGTTGAAACAGGTCCTCTTCCGGTGTCCACCTGCCTCCACCGTAAGCCTTCTTCAGCCGATCCTTGACCGTTTCCCACGGCGTCTCCTCATCTGCTTGGATCAGATTTAGGATGTTTCTCCTGATCCGGCAGGTCAGATCGGCTCTCAAAGATTCCGCATCATGCGCATCTAGAAGGTCCTCTGCTCTCTTGACTTCGATGCGCGCTAGCACACGGTCTACACTTTTAATAAAATGATTCAACTCACCGATCTCCCCGGTGAATCTCTTAATGTCTGAGACAGCTTTTCTCAGGTCTTGAGCGGTGGCCGTTCTAACCTTCAACCAGGCCAACGTGTTCGCGTGAGCCTCTGCCATTGTTTGCAGTGGTAATTCTGGCAAACTGTTTGGTACCTGCAGCGTCGGAGGTCTTAAGATGCTGCTGCTCTCTTCCATAGCGAACACTTGAGAAAGAAAAAATTTCTAACTCACCCGCTCCTCGTGTTCCCGGGTTTCGGCACCACTTAAGTTCAGTCTCAAAAAGAAACTAAAAAAAAAGAATAAAAAGGGCAAAGAAACACACTCATAGACTGTTAAAAATCAACTGACTTTATTGCTCTGAGGCTACTGTATTTATACATGTCCATTGTTTGTTGTGTCTGGAGCTAGGATAAAGCCTAATACTAGGCTGCTTCGGACCTTGACTATATATATATATATATATATTGTTAATTGGTATATTCTATCGCATATTTTTGCTAGCTTTATTTTTGAAATAGCCTGTCTAACTTATATAAATTTATTGTAACCTTTTTTTTTTTCACTGTATGGTATGATTTAAAGTATGATATAGTCTCGAAATGTCGCCAAAATAAGTAGCTATTTTATTGACTGGACCTCAAGAACCTTATTAAACATACACACACACACACACGCACACATACACACACACACATATATATATATATATATATATATATATATATATATATATATATATATATATATATATATGTTATTCCAGTTTTTCCTTAGAAATACCTTTCAATGACAGTAACTTTTATTTTTCCGACATAACCCCCACAGAAATTATTTCCTCTATCATGAAATCTCATACCAATTCCGTAGGCCCAGATGGTATCCCTATTAAACTTATAAAATTATGGCTCCCAGAAATTTTACCAGTCCTTGTCTTTATCTATAATTTCTCCCTACAAAACTCTATATTTCCTACCTCCTGGAAAAAAGCTGTTGTTCATCCCATCAATAAAACTCCTAATCCTAACTGTCCTGCAGATTATCGCCCGATCTCCATCCTTTCAAACCTTTCAAAACCCCTTGAACAATTGGTGCAATCCCAAATTTCCCATTTCCTGGAAGATTCCCATCTACTCGATCCTTTCCAATCCGGTTTCCGTCCTGGTTATTCTACACAATCTGCACTAACCAAAATCATAAGCGATATCCACGCTGCAATAGATGAAAAAAAACTGACCGTCTTGATACTCCTAGATTTTTCTAAAGCATTTGATTCCATTGACCATCGTATCCTTTTTACCAAATTAAATGCTTTAAAATTTTCTAATAGTTCAATCCACTGGATCCGATCCTTCCTCTCCGACCGCACTCAAGCTGTATCTATCCCTAATTAACCCTTATCCGACTTCCTACCTCTGTCTTCGGGAGTAGCCCAAGGTTCCAGCATTTCACCCCTCCTCTTCAACTCCTACATTTATGATCTTCCCCAGTCAATTTTACATTGTTCCCATCACCTTTATGCAGACGACTCTCAAATTTATTTTATCCTTTCCTCCTAACGAATTACATGAAGCTTTATCTAGGATCCAGGAAGACCTCGATAGAATCTGTTCTTGGGCTAACTTGCATAATTTAAAGCTAAACGCAGGGAAAACTCAAGCCATTGTAATCGGTTCAAGTCCCCTCCTCAAATTTATTACCAACTTTCCTACCCTAAACCTGAATAATCAGCCTATCACTTTCTGTTCCTCTGCCAAAAATTTAGGAATCATTTTCGACCAAAACCTCTCCTGGAAGCCTCAAATCGCCCAAATAGCCCGAAAATCCATAGGAATCCTCAAATTATTCCATCGTTCCCGTCATTTCCTTCCTCAATCCACGCGAAAACTCCTAGTTTCCTCATTCATTTTTCCTCAGTTTGATTATGGTTGTGTGGTGTATGGGGGCCTCTCAGTGGGTCTCCGGGACAGATTACAACGAATCATGAATAGTTTTATCAGATTTGTTACCGGTACCCCGAGACGTTCACATGTATCGCACCTCTACACTACCTTAGACTGGCTCTATCCATCCTCCCGTAGACAATATTTCCTAGGCACCTTCCTGTACTAAGTCATTAATAACCATTGCCCACCTTACATCTATAACCTGTTGAAATTCAAGTCTTCCCTCCACTCCCAACTCACAACAAGATCACGTTCCCCTGACTTATATACTCCCCTCCACCGAACAGCATTATACCAACACTCCTTCCTAGCTCGATCCACTACCCTCTGGAACTCTATACCTCCTGAAATTAGACATACTCCTTCCTTAAACTCATTCAAAACTCCCCTATTCCAATATCTCCTTAATCCCAGTTAGACACCGCCAATATGTGTAATAATTAAAAATCCAGTCAGTCAATCTCACCTATATCCGATATCAATGAATTACTTCAATAATTATATCATTGTAGGAAAATTTGCCAATTTTAATCATTTGCCTGTCTAAAAAATTACTTTTTATTTTTGTCTCATATAGCTATATAATATAAGAGGCAGTAAGCAGATGTGTAAATATATATTTTCAGGTATTTGTAAATATTTTGTCTTATTAACATTCAAATAGTTGATTTTTTTTTTTTTTTTCTCTATATATCTTTTCCTTTCTATTCACTATATTTGTTTTATTTCATTTATTTCTTTTTTATATTTTTTATCTTTCTGAATGCATTGTGATTATTATATTAGCATATTAGTAGTATTATTAGTATCTTTCTCATGTATATATTCATAATATGGTTTTATTTTAAAATAGATACATATATCATCTTTTGTGTGTATGTTTATATATATATATATATATATATATATATATATATATATGTGTTGTATGTGTGTGTATGTGTATATATATACGGCGGTATTTTAAGCTATAATTATTATTTCATATGTTTGTTTTTTAATTAAATTTAATTTTTTTTCCCTATAAAAAGTGTATGCAGTAATTACTGATGCATTTAATTTGTAAATAACATACCAGACTATTGTACTTTTAACTGTGCATTATTTTTTATTCTTAGGGGACAGTAAGTCCCAGAATAAAGTTTATTTTTTTCATTTCATTTCATTTTTATATATATATATATATATATATATATATATATATATATATATATATATATATATATATATTTTTTTTTTTTTTTTTTTTTTTTTTTTTTCTCTTCCGTAGTAACCGTTTATTAACTCTTCCGTATCGAAAGAGTCGTTTATTGAAAAGTGAGCACATCCCATGCATGCGAGCATATTGTGTGTTTAGCTCATTACAAATACAAAATTTGATTAAATACATTATTGTCAATTATTTTATAGAAACGAAAATCCAAAAATAACAAAAAAAATAAATAAAAAATTATACTACCTAGAGAGAAAATAAAGAATCCAACAATTCTATCCAACTCAAAAATTCTTTTAAATGCTTTATTGAAATAGATGCTCCACTCGTGGTTTCTCCTCCTATATTATTTACATCATCAAATATTCTTCTAGCCTAGTCTAGAGTAATATTATATGGGGATTGGGCGTAGATGGCCACAGATGGTTTACGCCCTTTATAAACAGCACAAACCACAAAATCTTCTATGGGTCTAAAGAAGTAGGATATGGGTCATTATAGCGACAATACTCTAGCCTGAAATTATCAATCTAGAAAAATTTTTCGTTTGAGCGCTAACATTATATCTTCCACAAACAAATTACGAATCAGAGTGAGAGAGGGAAAAAGAGATGGAGTGATCCATTAACATTCGCGATTTTTTTCATTTCTGAATACAATTATGTGAAATAATCGAAATTATTGTTTATTTTAGGATCCGGTATTAGAATCCCTGTATTCTTTACACCAGACGATAAACAACAGTTGTTCGTGATTTTTCAGTAAAAATGTTGGATTATTACTATAACGTACTTAAACATATATGTATAATACTAAGTAAACATACATAATAGTTTTTCAATTAATGAGTTGAAAACAAACTTTATTATAGGTCTGAAACACCCCTAAGAAAGAAGAAAAGGAAAATCGGGTGCTTTGAACTCGAAACTCATTAGAAACAAGCTCAAAATAAAAAACTGCTTTAAAGTGCGGCAATATTTTGATTGTTTTCAATTATAAATGTTTTCTATCAATCTTTAATCGTGGGTTCACAAATTAGTAAATAATAGCCGATACGTAATGGATAAATTTTATATTGTATATGACTGTATAATTATGTATTATTATGTTATTATTTTGTAAATGACTGCACACACATGCTGACATATAATTGCTTGATCAAGTCTTCAACAAAATAAAAAAAAAACCTTTATACCCAGCTTGAGGCCTAACTCATGAGAAAGACAAGATTGATTCAAGAAGGCCCATCAGATAATCAGATATTAGTTTTTTAGGATAGCTGGTATGGAGGAATTCCGGCTTGAAAATTCTGTTGTAGATGGGTTGGCTTAGAATTGTTGTTGACGCACTATATATTTACGTAGTTTAGTAATCAATTAGTATGTTATATCGATATTTTTTTTTACTTTTACAGACATTCAGGGAAACGGCGAGACTTGCTGCGATTTATCTATTCAATGACTTCTTGACGAAAAGGGCCTCCATACCTCCAAGTATGGCTGAACTTCAACATAAATGCTTTATCCTCAAAAACCTACCACTTCAAGAATGCATCTTCCCATGTAAGTCTATAAGTGTTACTTTTTTAGTTCTTATGATCATGATCCTCATCTAATTAAAAATAATTTTAGATAATCATAATAATAAATCACTCATGGTCATAGTTAATCAATTTAATTATGTATATTATTCTAGTATAAATTCTATGCAATATATACATGTTATAATACAATGGAGGTGAACTGTAGGTATAGTAATGCAAATGGCTGGCTTAGTAGAAGGGGAGAAGCTCAGAGATAATTCAATGAGGACTTAAACAGACATAGTTTCAATTGTATAAATGTTGGCATAATATTTGACTGTGTAAGTTGATGTCAATAAAATTGAGAAATATTTACAAGAACTGATGGATGATGGATTCTTAGTTTAATAACCTACTGGAGAGTATTAAACGAAAAAAAAGGGCCATGCTTTCTGTATTTATCAGTATGAATCGGATACCTGTTCTAAAATACGATAAATTAAGTCATTTCATAATATACGAAGATTGGATATATTGGATATAATATTGAACTAATTGAATATTCATTGAGCATAATCTATTTCTCAGACTAAAATAAATAAAAATCGAGATTACTAGATATTATTAAATGCCTTCTTCAGACGAAACTTTAATGATGGAAGTATCACAAGATGATGGGAATTTGTGTAAGCTCATATTCAGTTGAGTTAGGGATTGTGAAATGTCAAATAAAAAACAAACTAAACATGAAAAAAACTATCAATTTTTTGTTCAATATTCTGTGGCTAACGGTTATATGATGTAGTGAACCGCATTTACATATATCATGTTGAACCTTAAGAGTTAACAAAAGGGATTCCAATATTCATCTTGTTCCTTATAAAGTATTGTTTTATTTGTATTGCATTTAAATTTTTTTAGAAGCGTATAGCGTGCTAAATATTTGAGAGTAATATATATATATATATATATATATATATATATATATATATATATATATATATATATATATATATATATATATATATATAAAAGCGTTCTAAAGCGTTTGATTCCCTGGACCACTCTATCCTTTTTTCCAAATTAGAATCTTTAAATTTCTCCTTCAGTTCCATCCGCTGGTTTCAGTCTTTCCTTTCTCACCGTTCCCAAGCAGTTAAAATACCTAACCAATCCTTATCTACTTTTCTCAATATTATTTCTGGTATTGCTCAAGGGTCCAGCATTTCTCCTCTCCTTTTCAATACCTACATCAACGACCTACCTAATTCAATTAAGCACTATTCCTATCACCTCTACGCAGACGATTCCCAAATCTATCTTTCCTTTCCTCCTTCCGAGCTTCCTTCTGCTTTCGCCAAAATTCAAGAAGACCTGAATAGAATTAGTTCCTGGGCGACCTTAAACAAATTACAATTAAATGAACAGAAAACTCAGGCCATTATAATAGGATCTAGCTCCCTCCTTAGTGCATACACCCATTATTCTCCCCTAATCCTAAATGATCATCCATCCCTTTCAATTCGTCTGTTAAAAATCTCGAAATTATTTTTGATCAGACCCTTTCTTGGAAATCTCAGATTGCCCAAATCTCCCGCCGTTCTATAGGTCTACTTAAATTATTCCACCGATCCCGTCACCTTCTTCCCCAGTCAACTCGTAAGCTTCTTGTATCCTCTCTAATATTCCCTTACCTTGATTATGGCTGTCTAGTTTATGGTGGTCTCACGACGTCTGTCGAGGACAGATTGAAACTAATTATTAACTGCTTTGCCAGATTTGTCTTCGATAAACCGAGGCGCTCCCACGTTTCCTTCCTCTATTCCGAATTAAACTGGCTTTATCCCATATTCCGTAGAAAATATTTCCATGGATCATTCCTTTACCAAATTATCAGCACCCTTCATCCTTCCTATATTTACAATACGCTTCAATTCAGATCTGCAATCAAGTCACTGAACACAAGATCCCGTCTTTCTGATCTATATACCCCATCCCATAGAACTACTACATTCCAGCGCTCTTTCCTATTCCACTCAACCATCCTATGGAATTCCATCCCTTCTCATATTAGAAAAGCGAAATATCTAAAAACATTTAAATTCCTCTATTTCCAGCACCTCCTCCTAATCCAAGGTGACGCTTACTAACAATATATGTTCTCAATTAAACTATATTTAACTCTTTCTGAAACACACTCAGTGTTACCAATTAAATAATTTTTTCTCACTCCGAATACAACATTTGGGTTCTTATATTGTATATAATTAGTATTGTATCACAATAACCTATTTATTGTTTCATTTGTAGAAAGTCTTCTTATTTTCCTGTTCATATATTACATTAGTGTCTATGTATACATTATCATTGTCATATTAATATTTCTTCTTTATCTTATTATTTTTTATTTTTATTTTTTCGTATTATTTATTCGACATGTCTCTGACCAGATGTAACTAATATCATTTCTTTCTGTACAATCTGTTATTCTTAGGGGACTTGGTCCCAGAATAAAATTATTTTTTCTATTTCTATTTCTATTTCTATATATATATATAAAGAATAGAATAGAAATAAAAATTTATTCTGGGACAAAGTCCCTTAAGAATAACATTAAATAATACAAAGTAAGATCATAACTGGCCGAGAGGCTGTTAAAAATAAAACAACATAGTTAAAATTAAATGCAAATATGTATGAAAAAAAAAATACAGAGAGAAACTAGAAAAAGAAAAAGACTATTAATAAAAAGAGAGTGAAAAAATAAATGTACAAATAAAGAGGTTAATATTGTAAACAAAATTGCAGAAGAGAAAAAAAACAACAACAGAAACTTAAAGAAAAATAAAAGATAGAAAATCAAAAATTAGCATTACAAGAAATCAAAACATTATCATAGTCAAACTATAATTTTGGCTAATGTTTTATGTCTGACGGTCTTAGTAAATAAATTAGACGATTACATACATAGTACATACATCCTTATAATTAGAGAGCATCGGGTTGGAGGGAAAGAAGATGGTGAAAGAGTAAGGTTTTGAATGTTCCAAGGGAAGAAGTAGTGCGAATACAGGGGGGGGGGGGGGAGGGAATTCCAAAGAGTAGAGGATCGGACAAGGAAGGAACTTTGGAATGCAGTACTTCTGTGGGATGGAGTATAGAGATCGGAAAGACGAGATCTTTTATGCAGTGATTTGATAGCAGACTTGAATTTCAGGTTACTGTAAATAAACGGAGGGTGACGGGTGCTGATAACTTGGAATAGGTAGGAGCCTAGGAAGTACTTTCTGCGGAAGGAGGGGAAAAGCCAATTTAAATCATTGTAGGGATGTATATATATATATATATATATATATATATATATATATATATATATGTATATAATCATCCCTCGATAAACAGGGCCAAATTAGTTTCGAAAACTCGGAACGTTTATTGAAAATTAAAACCTCCTTGGAGTCACAAACGAAATTCTTCGATGACCTGTTAAGAGAAAATACTCTTCTTAAGGAAAGAGTGTCTGAGCTCGAGGCCCGGCTAAATAAAGTAGAGCAAGGTCAACTTTGTAGATCGGCCGAGATCCGGGGGCTCCCGGTTCGCCCAGGAGAAACCATAGAGCTCTAATTACGAACATAGGCGCTGGCCTGGGTCTAAAGCTCACTCCCGAAGATATTGACACCGTGGAACGGAGAAGACCTAGAAAAGATGACCCACGTCCGCCGGTCATCATTGCTAAATTTGTGAGGCAATCAGTGAGGGACGAGCTGATTCGACTCAGAAAAGTTAGAAGGGACTTCTCGACGCGTGATATTGGTTGGCAGGAGAATGACTGCCACCATATCTATCTCAGCGAGGAGGTGACTCCCACCAATAGGCATGTCTATTGGATGGCACGACAAAAGAAAGCTGCAGGAAAATTGAAGTATGTTTGGTTTTCCGGCGGCAGAGTACGCTGCAGGCGGGAGGATGGCCATCCTGTCATTTTTATTAACGTAGCGAAGGATCTTGAGGTCTTCACCTGAAGCATCCACTCCTGTTACCACATACCTCTGACATCTGGCTCTCCTCTCGGTCTATCGCATCACTCAAATTCCTCAATAGAAAAACACGTCGCTCATTGATTATTTTCTTTTCTTTATTACTCATTTTAATTTGTGTACAACTTATTACATCATGTTTGCTTTTCTCGTTTATTTCTTGGTTACTCTTCTGTATTGCTTGTTCGTTTCTTTTTTCATATTCATTACTTAAATTATTCTAAGTTAATTTCTCTTTACTGCCATTATTTCTAACTTTCTACTTTTTCATACCATATTATTGCTTAGTGTCTTCTGAATCCGCTATTTCTTTTTTCCTTTCTCTTTTCCAGAATCTTTGTTATGACTAGCGTCTTAACTGTCTGTCATGTTAACGCCCAATCCCTCCCTGCTCACTTTACCGAATTCCATCAATACTTCTCTTATAATTTTTATCATATCATTGCAATATTTGAAACCTGGCTTAAGCCTTCAATTCCTTCCCTCAGTGTCTCCCTTCCTAACCACTATCTGCTGCGTCATGATCGTACTTTTTTTTTTTTTTTTTTTTTTTTTTTTTTTCCCTACCAAGCCTTTTCAGGCATACGGGGTTTGTCATGATCGTACTAACCGCACTGGCGGAGGTGTTTGTATATTTGTACATAATAATTTCCGAATCTAAGGCCTAAGCCTATCCCCTTCTTCTGAACATCCCCACATTTAATTCCTGTCTGCCAAAATAACCATGCATTCACAAACTATCTTAGTTGTAGTAGTTTACCGCCCTCCCAATGTTCCTTTTGACTCCCACTTCGAAACCACCCTTTTCAACATTGTTCCTCTCGACTGACATGTTATTATTGCTGGAGATTTAAATACTAATCTCCTCTTCGATTCCTCTGACAAGTCTTTTCTTGAAAACCTTTTTTTTTCCCTCAACCTACATGTGGTACCATTTTCTTCTACCCACCACACATTTACATCAAATACATGGCTTGATCTCCTAATAGTTGATTCTCCTAAAAACCTCATTTCCTCTTCCCAGTTACCAATCACGTTTCTTTCTAACCACGATTTAATATCCCTGACATACAATATCCAAACTCCAACATTCATCCCAAAAACCATTTCCTATCGAAATCTTGATTCCTTAACATTTTCCTCAATCCAAAATGATATTGACGCTCTAGACTGGTATATTCTCCCCACACTATCGACAACATGGTTGACATCCTCACATCCAATCTCTTATCCATCCTCGACTCACATGCTCCCCTAAATACCATCCTAATCCGACGTCCACCAGCACCCTGGATCACAATAGAAAACCTACAAAACCTAC
Organism: Euschistus heros; assembly: GCA_003667255.2. Classification (NCBI taxonomy): domain Eukaryota; kingdom Metazoa; phylum Arthropoda; class Insecta; order Hemiptera; family Pentatomidae; genus Euschistus; species Euschistus heros. Next base: position 5,526,160 of record RCWM02000012.1, read on the forward strand.
AAAAGAGACGAGAGGCCGCCCGAAGACGTTTTCGACGGACTAGACTTCAGGACGACTACGCTCTGTTTAAATCCATTTTGAATCAGAAACAAATTGCCATTCGAAAAGCTAAATCACAATATTTTCATGAAGCCCTCTCCAGTGCCTGTGATCCAAAATCAAAATGGAAAATTTTATCAAAACTTTCCTTTAGTAGATCCTCAAATGTTCCGCTTTCATACTCTTTTACTCCTAATGAAATGAATTTCTTTTTCGCTACCTCATCATCAAACTCCTCATCTCTTTCCGCCAGCTACGCGCCAAGCGGTCCTCCTTTTAACTCCTCCAATTTTTATTTTTCCTATATCACACCCTCAGACCACATTGATGCCATTTTTCAATGTAAAACACAAGCTATTGGACATGATGGTATTCCACTAAAATTAATCAAACTCTGCCTTCCTACAATCCTTCCAGTCCTCCTACATATATATAATTATTCTTTGCAAAATTCCACCTTTCCTTCATCCTGGAAGAAAGCTAAAATACAACCCTTACAAAAGAAATCTTACCCATCTTCTCTTAATAATTTCCGTCCCATATCAGTACTTTCCAATCTTTCCAAACCCCTTGAAAGACTAGTTCAATCACAAATCTCCAATTTCCTAGAAAACTCTCATCTCCTTAATCCGTTCCAATCTGGGTTCCGACCTGGTTATTCATCTCAGACAGCCTTAACAAAAATTACTAATGACATACATACTGCTCTTGACGAACGAAAATTAACTGTCCTTATCCTTCTAGATTTTATTAAAGCCTGTGACACCCTAGACCATTCTATTCTCCTCACGAAACTAAAAGCCCTATCTTTTTCCGCAAGCTCTCTCCTCTGGTTTCATTCCTTCCTCTATAGTAGAACTCAAATAGTATCCATACCAAACCAGCCTCTTTCCTCTTCCCTTTCGTTGACATCAGGGGTAGCCCAAGGTTCCAGTGTCTCTCCTACTCTTTTTTGTGCCTACATAAATGATCTATCAAATTCCATTCACCATTGTTCCTACCATCTATACGCGGATGATTTCCAGATATATCTCTCCTTCCATACCTCTGATTTAATAAAATCATTCTCCCTTATCCAAGAAGACCTTAATAGCATTTGCAAGTGGGCCTCTGATAATAAATTAAAATTAAATGTAGAAAAAACGCAGGCTATTATCATAGGTTCTAATACCCATTTGAGATCCCTTCCCCATCTCCCGATCCTGTCTATGAACTCCCAACCTATTCAATTCCTCCCCACAGACAAAAACCTTGGTATCACCTTTGACCAAACCCTTTCATGGAATATCTCCCAAATTTCTCGACGGGTTATATCCATCCTTAAACTATTCCATTCTTCCCAGGACTCTCTTCCGACACCTACTTGTCAACTCTTGGTTTCTTCCCTTATCCTACCCCATTTTGACTACCGCTGTGCATATGCATATGGTGGGTTGACGGCGGAACTCGAGAGTGAACTAAGGAGACTAATGAACTGTTTCGTTAGGTTTATCTTTAGGGATCCAAAAGCCTCCCACACAACACATCTATAAACATAGTTAAAATTGCTTTATCCTTCATCCCGCATAAATTACTTTCTAGCCTCCTTCCTCTATCAAACCATCAATTCTCGGAATCCCTCCTACATCTATAACATCTTCCAGTTCAGATCCTCGGTCTCCTCCCGCACTACAAGATCTCGCTCCTCAGACCTGTATACTTCTTCCCATAAGAGTACATCATTTGACCACTCCTTCATTTCCCGTGCTACTTCCTTATGGAATTCACTACCCTGTAATATCCGTAATGCTCCATCTCTGTTCACATTTAAATCCCTTCTCTTTCAATACCTCCTTTCCTTCCAGAATGATACTGACAAGCAAAACTTCACTAAAAAAAAAAAAAAAAGAAGAAGAACATTCAGTAGATATAAATAGGTTTTTATTTTGTCTCCTACAATTATTGGATTTTTGTATTTTTATTTTTTTATTTCTATTTTTGAAAGTTAGACTCATTGTTCTTTATTTGTAAAATTATAAATAGTTAACCAGATTGTTAATTTATTTTATTTCATCTTATGAAAGTTAGACTCATTGTATTTATTTATGTACATTATATTATTCTTAGGGGACATCGTCCCAGAATAAAGTTTATTTTAGATATTTCCCGTACGTTTCTTTTCTATTCTATTCTATATATATATATATATATATACACACACACACATATATATATATAGTTTTCATTCAATTTACGAAAATCCACCACGACCCTGTATTTCTCCCGTGACGTTCCCTCATCACTCCTTTTCTTAACGGCCCATAACGGGCTATTGTACGGCGACGTGCTATCCACGATAATCCCCTGCCCCTTTAAACTCTCTAAACTCTTCCTAATGTGCTGCCGCAACGCCTGGGGATACCGTCTTTCTTTAACGTACGTACCCGTTCTTGTTTAAGCGGGATCTCGTGGGACCGTTTCCCCTGTTACGCTCAATATCTCTCCTCCCTGAAAAAAACGTCCGAGTACTCCTGCTTCAATGCTTGTCGCCAATCCCTCTCTCGGTTAACCGCTCCTACGATTGCACATCTTCCCTTTTGATTCCTCTCACACCTAAACTCCTTTTTACCAATTCGGACTACCCATTGCTCACCGCTACTTTTTATCCGAGTCCCGAATCTCCCCAATAGGTCGCACCCTATAATCCCTCCATACTCTCGCGGCATGTTTTTCTACAACATGGACTTTCATTTTTATCTCCCTTTCTCCCCCATCCGTCTATCCTTATTTCCGCCTCACCCTCCACCTTGCAGGGACCGCTAAGAGTAATCAACCTACACCACACTCTCTCACCTGGGGTATCCTCTCTCCTTTACATAGTGCTTCTATTGTACCCGGCTCATTATCGTATTAGTACTGCCGGTGTCAACCAGACACCTCACCCCTCCCGCGATCTTAATTATAGGCAACCATTCACTTCCACACTCAACACTATTTATTACCCCTCGGTTGCCCCTCCCCTTACACCCTCCTCATTCTTCGTCTCGCGATCTCCTTTCCGCTGCCGCTCGTCGTTCCTCGCTCCTATGGCTACTCCTACTCCTTCCCTCCGCCCGTGCGCCTTCTCCCGAATCATGATGTCTCCGAAGACCTCGTATCAGATGGTCGTCTGCTTCTTCTCCATACACGCTGTGCATTACCTCCATAGGTTATGATTCGCTCCTCTGCGCGCTACTCATGTACGGGCACTGTCGAGCGATGTGCCCTTCGGTGCCACATTCAAAGCATCTCGTGCGGGGGCACTGTGCTACCAAGTGACCCACTTTCCCACAGCCGTGGCACTTCCTCTCTTCCCTCCTCCAATTCCTCTTCTCCGCGCCATACCTCTTCTCTCCCGAGGTGACGTCCGCTCTCGCACTCCGACCTCTGCATCTCGTCTCCTCCATGGTTCCGTTCGAGCTGTTTGTTTCTGTACTCCTCGCTGCGCCTGTAGGTTACTCTATTCCATCCTTCGTCCTTCCGCACCTCTTCTTCTCTCGCACTACAGTCTACTAGTTCTCTAGCACATTCGACAAAGGTTTTATCTCTCGGTAAACCCTTCCTTCCTTCCCGTCTCCTTTGCCAGCTGCACTTCAGGATTGTTGACAAGAAGGCCATCCGCGCTTCCACCTCCGCCGCTTCCGTGGTTTCCCTCATTTTCTCCGTTATCTTATTATAGTGGGCCAATAGGGCCCCTGCATATTGCCCACTGGATTGGTGAGGTCTCCTTGTCTCCCTAAACATCCGGAAGATGTCTTCTTCCGGTGTCCACCGGCCGCCTCCAAAGCTTTCTTTAACCGGTCTTTCACCACCAACCATGGAGTGTCTTCGTCGGCTTGAATTAAATTTAGAATGCCTCGCTTGACTCGGCACACTAACGCCGCCCTCAGTGAACATGCAGGCGATGGGAAGAAAGGAAGTCAAGATCCCGTAAACTGCTTAACCAATGATATTCGCGTGGTCCTGAGTGGCCGTTACATGTAAAAAAAATAATATATATTATACCGAACAACTTTTAAACGAGATCTATACTGCTGGGTTCAGAATTAAAAACTATTCTTTTCAAAAACCAAGCTTTTCCACTGCAAGTCAAACATCTAATTATTGAAAATATCTATTAGCTATTGGAAAATAAAGAAATAAGATGACAATTAGAAACCTCCGAATTTACAGCATTAACTGAAAAAATGCAGCCAGTCAATAGCACCATTTTATTATATATTTATGTTATTTTTAGAGGATTTTTGTTATCCCAGAATAAAAATTATTTATTCTTTCATTGGATTTTCATATTGGTTTTCGAGCCCTAATTCACTACAAATATCCAGAGATCTATTAATTAATTAATATTAATTAACTACTATTGAGATCAGTGAATCCTATCTTTTACAGAGTTGAGTAAAAAGTTTTAGTTGCAGTCATATGCAATACCTACATATGTCTGTATGTATTATATATTCGTACAGACATATGTTATATTATATCGATATTTCATCTTTGGTTTTCTTTTCAGTCGAAAACACCCGTGAAGAATTGCCATATAGCTTCATTAGATCAAGAAATGCTCTTCGGTGCAGATTATTTTATGCAAGATCACCGGTATTTTACACTCTTTGGAGAAATCACAAGGAAGCCTGCCATTACATATTGAATTTGAGGCTTTTCTTGTGTAGGGAAATGATAGGTTGCGCCAGTCTTAAGGAATTTCTTTCATATTTGCGAACAAACATAGAGCAGGTAGGCAACAGTTGTTTTACGAATATAATAACGAATTAGTAGTTATTTGTAATAAATATAGTTGGTAATATTTTCATAGTATAAATACCGAGGTTAAGAAAACCATTACTTACCATTACCAAAAAATTGAAAATTTCTTTCTTCTTTATTATTATACTGATATAATATAATTTACTAAGATATGATAACAAATAGGGTTCACATTCCTAAATAATTTCTCCAACTATGAATTAAAATTACTGTAAACTTACATTTTACAGTATTTTTACGGGGGCTCGATGGCCAAGTAAGCTACTGAGCGCGCTCGGTACTGAAGGTTGTGGGTTCGAATCACACCTAGGCGGGTTAAAATTTATTTCGTGGCGAACCCACGAATGGATCTTGACCTTCCCATCCTGGCTAGAACAGGTTAGTCACCTGTAGGATAACCCGTCCTTCTTGCCCTAGTTGGAGTACATAAGGACTTAATCCCAAATAAACGAACAAACAAACAGTGTTTTTACATATTACATTTTTTTGTTTTTATTTGCTTACCATTTTGATAAGAAATCGTTAATTACTAGTTAAATTTAGAGTTGGGAGACACATTAATGAAATAAATTTATATTTTGATACATTCGAGCATCCATATTAGCGTGGAATCATTATTAATAGTCCAGAAAGAACTATTGCAAGCAATCATCATGATTTTCGTTTATTCCTCTAAAAGATTCTTTTTCTTTTATTTCGCCGATAAGTAAATAAAAGCATTTTATCAAATATAAAGTAGATCCAAAATATCATTGTGCAAAGATTAATCTGTAAATCTATGAGGTAGTGATCACAAGGAATTGTCAAAAGTTACATTTTAATTGTTAACATTCAAAATAATTTCAGGTGGTAAAACAAGTGAATATGATAAAAAATCAAACCTTGATTAACATGAAAGCCCTTTTTGATAAGAAGATAAAAGGGGATTACTTCTTTCACGTTACGAAACCAGAATTTTTCACGAAAATGAAGTGGTATAGAATGTGTCGATTGTTTAGTTTGACGTTTTCGGTAAGTTATGTCTTTTTTATTTTTACATGAGGAAATCGAGTTAATGCTTAAAAACACAGGACTAGAATTTATTTAAAGTATTTTATTAAATTTAAAGCCCCTGCTCTTACAAATAATCATCTATTTAGTATCTATTAAGTAATATAATTTAAATTGTTCATTACTAGTAAAGCATAGGGAGTTTTTAATAATTCTTTCTTTTCGTTTGTTTGTGGATGAGATAAAAACTTATAAATATTTTTACTTTTGATTTTCTCAGAGGTACACTAAAAATACTCTCTCTGATCTCAACCAATTTCTAACAAATCTACTTGATCATTGCTACTTCACACACGAGGAGTCCTTTCACCAACCCTTTTCTCTATTACGGTTATAACTTGAAAAACTTTATCCACTACTCCCAATATTCTTTATATACTATTTTTTTCCAAATGTATCTATTTTTTTTTTCTGTCCAATATAGACATCTCATAGCTCCAAGATGTCATTAATAGCACTGATCACAGAGCGGTGTAGAAAAAGTTGATACCGAAATCAGAAATAATAAAGCAATCGTAATCTGTTCAGAATCCTTCCCTAATACCCTTCCTTTACTTTACTTCAACAACATTTCTGTTCTGTTCCAAAGCTATATTAAAAACATCAACCCCCGTCCTGGAATAACCGTATTGCTCAAATTATCCAAAAATCCATCTCAATTTTCAATCAATTCCTATGATTATGTGAGTCATTCCAACGAAACCTCAAACTGTATTATCCTGCCTCATTATTCCCCACCTCGACTATGGATGACTGGTGTGTTTGATATGAGGCTGAAGAGGCTTACGAATTTCTTCATAAGATTCACCTTTGGGATGCCTAGGTGCCCTCACATTGCTTGCTGCTATTCCGAGTTAAGGTTGCTTTATACAAAGTTTCAGTGGTAATACATCCTAGGAACCTATCTATTACTATCTTTAAAATACAAAAAACCTTTTCATATATTTTTGATATCCTCCCAATGCATTCCTCCGTCATCTTCTTTATTAATTGATCTAAACTTACTGATTAATATATTCTCTCCTACAGTTTGAAAAATCTTTTGTTATTCTCTGTCTGTTGCTCCGAAATTACTTCCTCACCTCTGTAAGTAAAGTTTCCCCTCTCAGCTCCATCAAACTAGGTTACTTCAAAAACATAAGCATTTGTACAAAAAGCATGCAAGATTTTTTTATCTTCCCTCCGATGTTCTAAACCTTCCAAGTCTGCTTATACCTTTTTAATAAGTTATTCATTTCTATAAATTATTATAAATTGGCATGTAACTAATGGCCATTTTCTTCGCCGGATATTGCCATATAACTAGTAAAATTTTACCGTAAATTTAGTTGATGAGGTTTGTAACACTTTTATAAATTTCATTACTTTACAAGTATTAAACATAGTAAGTTTTATTCATTATCAAAATATTTTATTTAGATTCACCTATAATTCACAAATTTAAATAAGCCTACTTGGCTGATGTTCTGGAAAATTTAATATACACTAGGTTAAAAAACACTTTTTTAATTTCGAAATTGTAATAGCGCGGTAAACTTGCGAATTATATAGATAAGTAAAAGGAAGAAAAAAAATGATCGAAATAGGTTGACATCTTCCGGTCGCCCATAGGCCCTAAAGTTTGAAAAACTATGAGAAAAACTCCAATTTTGTTATAATTTTATTAATATTTGGTTTGCATGTTTTCTTAATGTAATAGTTTCTAACGTCTTCAAATAGAGCCTAAGTACATTGTGTTTTAATTTGGTTGAGATCAGTTGATATCTTTCAGTCGTGCTTAAGCCCCAAAATATTGAAAATTTCAAATTTTTTCGAAAAATTTTTTTTGTCCTAAATTTACTTTTTTTGATGGTATTATTAAGAGTACTTTCATTTTTGAACAAAAGAACATTGTGTGTTGTTTTTTTTTTAGGTGTGAATTAATTAACCTTCTCCGGTCGGGCAATGACCCCAATGCTATAGAAAAACAGTACCTAAAAGAAGATAGTCCTGTGACATGATAGGTGATAACAATAACAAAGGCACTTTTCAAATTGCTCTAAATTTAAAAAGTTCAAATATTTAAGTGACAGTATAGTTTTTAATAAACGAAAAAAAAAAAAAAAAATAACAGAATTTTGAATAACTAATACATGTTAGTTGAACCAGTTCATTTATACTGTTCTCTATTTCGCAGCCCAAGGTACTCTGACTGATTCGCTGATGAAGTTGGGCATGGAGGAGGGTCGACAACATCTAGCAAAGGTTTTGGCAAATACCTGGTAGATTGAATTTATTGGTAAAGAAGTTTCGGGCCGTCTGAAAGGTGTTTACTGTTTTTGATAGTAGACCAGATTGCATGTATGATTTCAATATAAACAAAACTAGTACTTGAACTTCAGGTGGGGGACTTCTTCACTTATGTACAATCTGAGAGTTCTATTTGCTTTCGTCAACCACCTCGAATATGATAAGAGCCTAAAATCTTGTACAGCCAAATCTTCTTTGCAGGTTCCCGATTTTATTGCCTGCAGGCTGTTGAATACTGACAAGGGGACGTTTGCAGTTGTAACTCACAGATTTGAATGCCTATTTTTATGTGGGTAGTAGGGAACTATAATAGTGCAAAACTAGAGTTATAGGCGCCAATGGGCATTAGGAGCCGAGTAAAAAAATAAAATATGAAAATCACGTTTTATTTGTTTTCTCAGCTCTCAGTCAAGATAGAGAAATGATTATTTCACGTTTAATTGCAGTTATGGAAGGTATTTGATATAAAAATACTTTCGTTATGCTCAAGACACCACCCGGCTTTAGGGTGCTCAAAAACTCTTAAAAAATGACAAAATTTCAAGGAAATCCGCTGTAAATCAGTGGAAACTTTTTTTCATGAACAACTGACCTCAAATCTCGATTTAACGCACCATAAAACCCTTATATGTGAAATTTTATCAAAATCAAAAAATACTGATTTTTTACACCTTCTGAGGAGGTTAAAATTTTGAAGTTGAGATTTCATCACCATTTCCTACCGCCCATAACAACTGCTGCGTTCAACCGATTACAACAGTAATAGCATCACTAGAATCAGCATACATTCTGCATTTTATCCATGCGTATAACATTGGATTTACTCCCTGAAATCCTGCAACCTCCGGATTTGGGCTAAACTATCCAGTTTTAAGGCTTTTAGATGACCTTAAAACTTTGTTTTAATCCGTAGCGAAATATGTGAGATAGCGCAAATTATTTACATTTTTTCAGAAATTGACAGCATCTTGCCTTCAAAAATCATACAAAATTTTAAAGGTAAAAAAAAAATTATTTTTGATTTCGACAAAATTGTGTTTCTACATGTTTTTTGAGATGAGGAATTTGGAAATAATATCAGTTTTTAGTTTAAAAACACAATAAATTTCAAATAAGACCATTTAAAAAAATATACATTTTTTTAAACCAAAACCTGATATTAATTTTAGATTATTCATCAATCTTAGGATTTCTATGCAATTTGAAATAAAAATATGTTATTTTAAAACGTCTTATTTATATTATATAGGTGAGGAAAATTTTTAAACTAAAAACTGATGTTATTTCCAGATTCCTCATCTCAAAAAACATGTAGAAACTTAATTTTGTCGAAATCAAAAATAATTTTTTTTTTTACCTTTAAAATTTTGTATGATTTTTGAAGGCTGCTGTCAATTTCTGAAAAAATGTAAATAATTTGCGCTATCTCACATATTTCGCTACCGATTAAGACAAAATTTTAAGGCCATCTAGAAGCCTTAAAACTGGATAGTTTAGTTCCAAATCCGGAGGTCGCAGGATTTCCACATATTAAAATATCTCGAGTTATAGCTGACCTTGGATTTTTTCATTCATATCAGTTTTTGTCATAAAATCGGGAGTAAATCCAATGCTATACGCATGGATAAAAAGCAGAATGTATGCTGATTCTAGTGATGCTATTACTGTTGTAATCGGTTGAACACAGCAGTTATTATGGCCGGTAGAAAATGGTGATGGAATCTCAACTTCAAAATTTTAACCTCCTCAAAAGGTGTAAAAAATCAGTATTTTTTGATTTTGATAAAATTTCACATATAAGGGTTTTATGGTGCGATAAATCGAGATTTGAGGTCAGTTGTTCATGAAAAAAAGTTTCCACTGATTTACAGCGGATTTCCTTGAAATTTTGTCATTTTTTAAGAGTTTTTGAGCACCCTAAAGCCGGGTGGTGTCTTGAGCATAACGAAAGTATTTTTATATCAAATACCTTACATAACTGCAATTAAACGTGAAAGAATCATTTCTTTATCTTGACTGAGAGCTGAGAAAAAAATAAAACGTGATTTTCATATTTTATTTGAATATGAATGCTCCTAATGCCCATTGGCGGCTATAACTCTAGTTTCGCACTATTATAGTTCCATAATACCCACACAAAAATAGGCATTCAAATCTGGGAGTTACAACTGCAAACGTCCCCTTGTGAGTAAAACTTGTCAAGGAAGCCTCAGGAAAAGTTTGTGGAGCTGAATCTCGAGATGGATTTATAAAAATCACTCTTCTATCCAGCTCCTCCATGCCCAACTTCATCAGCGAATCAGTCAAAGTACCTTCGGCTACAGAATAGAGAACAGTATAAATCAACTAGTTCAACTAACATGTATTAATTATTCAAAATTCTGTTATTTCTTTTTTCGTTTATTAAAAACTATACTGTCACTTAAATATTTGAACTTTTTAAATTTAGAGCAATTTGAAAAGTGTCTTTGTTATTGTTATCACCTTTCATGTCATAGGACTATCTTCTTTTAGGTACTGTTTTTCTATAGCATTGGGGTCATTGCCCGACTGGAGAAGGTTAATTAATTCACACCATAAAAAAAACAAAAAAACAACACAATGTTCTTTTGTTCAAAAATGAAAGTACTCTTAATAGTATCATCAAAAAAATTATTTTAAGGACAAAAAAAAATTTCGAAAAAATATGAAATTTTCAAAATTTTGGGGCTTAAGCACGACTGGAAGGTATTAACTGATCTCAACCAAATTAAAACACAATGTACTTAGGCTCTATTTGAAGACGTTAGAAACTACTTCATTAAGAAAACATGCAAACCAAATATTAAAAAAGTTATCAACAAATTTAAGTTTTTCTCATATTTTTTCAAATTTTAGGGCTTATGTGCGACCGGAAGATGTCAACCGATTATATCATTTTTTCCTCCTTTTACTTGTCGATATAATTCGCAAGTTTTCCGCGATATTACAATTTCGAAATAAAAAAAAGTGTTTTTTCAGCCCACCCTAATATACACGTGATTGCATATAATATTATGGTACACCAGAATGGTATGATATGGTAATTTATTTAATGATTTTTATAATGAACTATTATTGATGATAGTTACCGAAGCATATATAGTAGCATATATTCATGATTTTATTTAATTGATCCATAAATGACCGCAGCATAGAAATACATGACCACATAGAAAATAATCTCCTTATTTATTCTTTCAGATGGCACTCAGAGGACTTTTCAGTAACTCATTGAATCAACTAAGAAGAGCGATGCACCAACTTTGCTGGAAAACTGTGAAGGCACCATCTGGTTACATAAATTGGGGGGAAAATTTATCTAGTCAAAAGTGTACGACAAATGTCAAATGTTGGTTTTTCAATTTAAGGTTATACGTTAAAGATAATGGAATAGGATATTCAGAAAGTATACAAAATTATGAGGTAAATATAACAGAAATAATGTGGGTTGGAATAAAAAAAATACAAAATTTAACTTTATACAAATCATTTCATAAGCTAATTATGTTGAAGGAGGTTGAGATATAATATTCTGGCATTTACTCCTTTTTAAATTTTATTCACATTAACAACCTGCCTTCCATTTTCAGGTTATTCTAAAAAACAGGACCTCATTAACTAACATTTTTAAGCAATCTTAATTTTATAAATAAAACAATTAAAATTTTTAATATTTATTGTGGTATTTCACATTGTCTAATATTAAAAGTACATTTAAATACTAAGTCTAATTGTTTGTTATGTTGTTGTTTTGTATATTTTTAAGTTGTCAATTATGTATGCATAATTGGTTCCAATTTCCCCTAAATCTGTTTTAAAATTAATAGCTATATCTATTGTTTTATTAATATATATTTATTCTAAATTCTACATTTTATCTGGTTTAATATTATTGTGTCTTATAATGTCTCTTATTTTATTATTATTATATAATGCTATGTTTATTTTGAAATTTTCATTATTTATTTGTTACGTTAATTTTGATCAAAATTTAACTTTACTATAATTTGTATTATTTTTTTGTATATTTAATAATGGTTTGGCATTTCCTACAATAATTTTTTCGCTATTCATTATATTTTTTGTTTCATTCATATTTGGTTTATTGCTAGGGTACAAATCTATAATTTTCATTTGTTCATTTATATCGACAATTTTACTTATTGTTTTATTTTCTTTATTATTTCCATATTACCTTTTATTATTTTATCTTTAATGTTATAATATTCATTTGTTTTGTTTAATGTAATTTTTGTTTTATTTATTTTTTTATCCCATATTTTATTTTAATTTATTACCTTACTTTATTAAGTGCCATATTATCAATCAGATGATTTAAAATGTCCTTTTTTATTTCTATTACATACATATCATCTGCTAATTGTATAGCTGTGTATATATAATTATCTGTATTATTCAATTTTTGGTATAGGGGTTGGTGACTAAAATAATTCAATATTCTATTGCTTGCTAATCATTTTTTAATCAATATAGCGTTTCTGGTATTTTTTTTATTATTATTAATATATTTAAATATTATATTATATAATATATACAACCAAAGGAGAGTTTAGTATATGAGGTGTATTACAAAGCAATATAATCTCCTCATCATTATTTATTTAAAAAACATATAATGCTAACATGAATTTAATTATTGTTTAATTATTGTAATTACCTTTGTGACACCAATAACAATGCCTTTGTCGATAATATGTATAAACAAAGCATCATATTAGAAATAAAACAAACCTTTTGGTTAATATTCAAAACTACATCATTAATGATATATATAATAATGATAAAGACATTAATTTAAATGAATTAAAGAACAAATTGACTCTGATAATAACTAAATACAAACATATTTTTGAAAAATCCAAATTAAACGTACTCAATTAAAAACTAGATAGACGTATTACAGTAAAAATTAATAAATTGAAAATTCCAACTCCTTCATTGAATAATGATAACAATAATAACAATCATACCTCATTAACAGCAAACAACATATACATAAAAAATATAGACAATAAAGCAGATTCACATTTTAAAACATATTATAACACATATAGAGAAGTTATTAATAAATATGAATCATTACACATGAGTAATAGAGTAATCAATAAGACTAAAGTAAATGATTCCCACTAATATATTAAATTTTGCTTAAATATCAACAACAACAAACACAAACTTAATAAAGAAATTATCAGACTGATTGCAGATTTAGAAACCATTATAGAGAATGACAATACCACAGATAACCATAAAAACTGTTTAAGGAATAATATCAATATATCACTCAATAGTTATATAGATAAATATAAAAATAAAAATAATAATAATTTTTCGGCATTAGATTTCTTCAGTAATAAAGACTTCAATCATTTAAATCTATTTATAAAAAAGAATCCAAACATTATATTCCTAAGATCTGATAAAACTAAACAATTAGCCATAATGGTTAAAGAAGAATATGATATAAAAATTCTTAATTTACTAAATGATAAAAAAATTCACAGAACAATAAGAACAGATCCAGGAAATAATATAGCAAAAAATATTATCAAATATCTAAATAACTTAGAAAAATCTGGATTTATGACAAAGAAAGGAAAGAATAATTTAGCACCCAACACTTTCACCACACCAATGGCTCATAGACTAATAAAATTACACAAAGCTGGCCATAATTTAAGATTAATAATAAATGGAAAATATGGCCCTATTAAAAAACTTAATATTTATTTTAAAAAAACATTATCGCATCTCAACAATAATAACAACTATGATGTAAAAAATTCCATAGATTTAAAGAAACCTTTATCCAAATTAAAACCTAATGATTTAATCAATAACACTCTGATTAGCCTTGATGTAAAAAGTTTATTCACTAATATACCAATAGACATTTAAAAGTCATTAATGATAAATGGAATGATATAGAACCATATACCATAATAAAGAATAAAAAGATAAATATGGAAGGGTTTAAATTATGTTTACATAACAATTATTTCATGCATAATGAACAATATTATAGGCAATTGGATGGAGTACCAATGGGCTCGAACTTGAGTGTAAATTTTAGTGGTATATGGTTAAATCATCTGATCAATGAATGTAATAATAAACCATTGGAATTGTATAAATATATAGATGATTTGTTAATTATAATTAAAAATGAACATATCGATAATTTGGTACAAATATTCAATGAATTTAATAATAAAATTGAATTTACTGTAGAAAAATCAATAAATAACACTATCAACTTTTTAGATATGACCATTATTTTGGACAATAACCATATAAAAACAAAATGGTTCAAGAAAACAACAAAAAACAATAGATTACTAAATTACCACAGTAAACACCCTAAACATCAAATTTTAAACACCATAAATAATGTAATATTCAAAGCAATAGCCATAACTGACATAGAATATATCAAAGAAATTAAAAAGAATATTTATATAATCATGGAAGACAATTTCATACCGAAACATATAATAAACAAATATTGGTATAAAAATTTAAATACAAAAAATAATAATGAGGATAAAATACATAAAATCCAATCAGCCACACTATCCAGTAACAAAATAAATGATAACAAACAAATAAAAGATGACAAACAAATAAAAGATAGAAATACTCAAAAGAAAATAACTGATTTTTACATCAATAATAATAACAAAAATATAAAGAGCATTTAAAGAATAATACAGAAAGAAAGAGTAATTTAATAGACAATATAAATAAAACACCAAAAGTGAGAAATAATATAAATAATCCGAATATGTTCCATAGAATAACATATATACCAGGACTCACCAATAAGATAATCAACGAACTCAAAAAATTCGATTTTAATAAAAAAACAGCCCCAATTAATAAAAACAAAATCATTAACATCATAAACAGAAAAAACAAGATAATAGACCCTATGCAAAAAAATAATTTAATTTATAAAATTGAATGCAATACATGCAATAATATATATATAAATATATATATATATATATATATATATATATATAGGAGAAACCAAAAAAAACTTGAAAATAGAATCAAACAGCATAATTCAGACACCAAAAATTTAAAAAATATTAATAAAACAGCATGGGCACAACATGCGATAAACAATAATCACAAATTTAATTTTAAAAAAGCCAACATTTTATTTTATGAAAAAAACAATTACAAAAGAAAAATTTTAGAATCCATTTTTATAACAAAAAATTTGGACATAACGGTAAATTTCAAAACAGACACACAAAAAGTAGGAGCCCACTATGCACTATTGATAAACAAATTAAATATTTAAACTTATCCTTTAGACCTTATTGCAGTAAGTGACAGGGATAGATAGTATGTAGTATGTGATCCATGATTAAAGTTCTAAAAAGATTTGTCGTTATTTAAGGTGATTATAATAATCAATGGCCATAATAATAATAATAATTTTTGAAAAGTTATAGCAATGTAATAGAACATTATACATTTTTCATATTTTTTATTTATAATGTATATTTTAATTATATATAATGTGTACTTAGATGAACATTGTTTCACATCGTGCCTATATGTTTATGCATGTTTTAGGGCTTAAAAATATGGCAATAGCCATGAAATGTCGCCCATTTAGAAAATCATGTTAGCATTATATGTTTTTAAAATAAATAATGATGAGGAGATTATATTGCTTTGTAATACACCTTATATATTTAAATATTTTATATTATCTTCTATTGTATTTTCTATTGTAAATTCAATTTTAAAAAAGATTACTGCTCTGTTAATTAGATATTTATCAGTCATTTAATTATACTAGTATTTTTTGTATTATTGATATTCTTAGGAAACTACGAAAAATATAATGATATTTAGTTTTCATTTCAATTATGATGTAATTAATATATATATATATATATATATATATATATATATATATATATATATATATATATATATATATATATATATATTTAAATTATTCATTAATAAATAGGCGATATTTTACTGAAAAGCTGTAAAGTAGGATATATAACTAAGAAGTTATTTATTCACTACAGGTTTATAGTATTCAACACTTATTTATTGTATCACAGCAGTCTAATACAATATATTATTTCACTTATCACATCTTCTGAATAATTTGTTGGCAATCCAACCTTTCGCTGCAAATAAACTCTTAGAAGATGATATTCTAATATTATAATTTTATATTTTTTGAATTTCTGGATAGAGAAATCAAATAGACCCAGTTTTTTTTTCTTGAATACAGTGAAAATAAATTAAAAGTGAACTGTTGTTAATTTAAAGCATCACTCTAAATATGTCTGAACTATAGTAACTATGACTAGATTTCAATATGAATTGTAAAACCTACTACTATCCATTCTTTATTACTGATTACTATTCTATTAACACTAGTAAAAAGTAAGTACTGCTTGTTTATGTCTCTCAATGAATTTTTAAGTTGTTTTAACACCTAAGATTAAGAACCTAAACTTAATAAAAAATTGCCAATTTTATAGTTTCCTACAACTAACTATAATATTAGGTAAACAATTTTTTTGTTTGTCGTGAAGTCAAGGAGAGAAAGTCATTTCATTATATTTAATTTGATGGAAAGTAGAGTGTGCATAATAAATATAGGAAAAAAAGCTTTCACCGTCATTCAAACTCAAATTAAATGAATGAGGTTTCTTTTAAAGGTTTCTACAACTGAAATTCAATTATCTTTATTACAGGAACAAATTCTTAATACGATTTGGGAAACATTAGAGTACCTCCAGATGCATCCAAACATGGAAATAGAGTTGAACCAGAAGTACTTATGGAACCCTATACTAATGTGTGATGGAAGAAGCATGGGACTTTTAGAAAAACCAGTTATACGAAATGTCAGATTAATAAAGAAATTCATCAGAGGAAATAAACGACTACTTAGTGTTTATTTAGATAAATATTCTGCTTTCGACTGGGTCACAAAGTTCGATCCTTTATACATTGCACAGTAAGTTACAAGCTTTAATTACTTAAAATTAAACAATTTGTATAGCAATTGATATTTTTCAAATATTTTTAGATTTTAGAAAACTCTAATTATGATACGTCAATGATGGCACACTGGCGCAACCAAGAGGAGGGGCTTAAGGAATGAAGCCCCCCGCAGACGACTATTTTTTTTTTTTGTCGATAACTATGATTTTCATTTATATAGTATCGAACGTCATCCATTCCTTGTTTTAGTTTAACTAGAACATAAAAAATATCTTCCTCTCTCTCTCTCTCTCTCTCTCTCTCTCTCTCTCTCTATATATATATATATATATATATATATATATATATATATATATATATATATATATATATATATATATATATGTATAATAAATGCTAAATTAATATTATAAATTATGTCTGCAACGATGTCTTCTCGATGCAGCTTCCTTCGGCTCCTTCCCTTCGATTCTTTAGCAAGAGGTTGTAGGTCCTTTTGGTCAAGGTATTGAAATACCAAAGTGCTCCCAAAGACTTGAAGATCTGCTGATGTATTCTGCTAATACTCAGCTCCCAATCTTCTCATGCCAGTGGAAAGAGGTCTCGCTGTTCTGTACATGAAATAAGATAGAACTGCCGCGAAGTTACGTTTACACTTCCAAAAGTCCCTCCGTTCGGGCGCCAGCTAAAAAAAAGTTTCGCTGGTTGAAGTTTTTAAAAAGAAGCTTTATTGAGAATTACATACATTGATACAAGAACAAGCACAATTTATAACATAGTACAAAACTTCGAGCATAGTATGACTGCACGCCTCAACGGTAACGTACAGAATGTCTGGTGAGGCTAGGTGGGGGTGGCCTTTTATAGGGTTTTTTGAAAAGGGGATATCATACATTGTTTATGATATTCCTAATCCTATTGAGGTGTACATATATATATATATATATATATATATATATATATATATATATATATATATATATATATATCTGTACATGGACTTGAAGTGGCTCTACCCATCCACCCGCAAAGGTTCATTCCTTTATCAAGTCATTTATCACCATCGCCCATCCTACATTTATAATCTGTTGAAATTTAAGTCTTCCTTCTACTCCTGATTCACAACAAGATCACGTTCCTCTGCCCTATACTTGCCTTTCCATAGAACAACATTATACCAGCATTCCTTCCTAGCCCGATCCACTACCCTCTGGAACACCCTCCCTCCTGAAATAAGACATGCCCCTTCCTTAAGCTCATTTAAAACACTCCTTTTCCAATATCTCCTCTCATCCCAGTCAGATGCCAGTCAATATGAACAGTAATTATTATTAAATATGATCAAATCTAATAAATTAGATACCGGTGAATTGACTCATAAATTTTCTTTCATATAATAATAATCTTTTATTTGTTCTACATCGGTAAATAATCAATTTATTTATTTTTTTATAAAAATTCTTTTTTCTTATTTTTTTTTCTTTTTCATTTTTTACTTTAAATGTTTTTCCTAAACAAA
Source organism: Euschistus heros (assembly GCA_003667255.2). Lineage (NCBI taxonomy): Eukaryota > Metazoa > Arthropoda > Insecta > Hemiptera > Pentatomidae > Euschistus > Euschistus heros. Next base: position 5,544,878 of record RCWM02000012.1, read on the forward strand.
GAAATTTTATCTATCGACAATTCATATGTGTATGGTTGTGTGTACAAGTGTATAAGTGAATGAGTGCAGTGTATATAAGTATATATCGTAATCTCTGTAAATATTTTCTTCATCCAATGTACATATAGACATTGTTCATTCTCTGTATATATCTTATCTCATTTTCTCAGGGTTATTTATTTTATTTTATTTTTTTAGTATTATTTCATTTATCCTTCTTATGTTATCTTATTTACTAAAGTTATTTAAACAATTATTTACTTAACTGTATTTGCATGTCTATTGTTCCTCATATATAAATACCTTTGTATGAAAATATATATGCTAGACCATTGTACTATTTTATGACACAATTTTGTTATTCTTAGGGGACAATACGTCTCACAATAAAGATTATTTTTTTTTTCATTTTATATATATATATATATATATATATATATATATATATATATATATATATATATATATATATATATACAGGGTGAATATCTCTTAGTGTAAAAAAAAAAAAATGGGTGAAACTACATCAAACATGTAGCAAAATGCCGCAGATCACACCTTTCTATTCCAATCCGTTGCAGATATATGATAAAACAAAGACTTTTTTGAGGAAACTACGTTTTTTTCAATAAAAGCTGTAATATCTCCATTTTGCTTAAATATTTTTCAAATTTTGACCGCATTTTCGAATTTAGCATTAAATTTTCTATAGTAGTTGAGTATCTGTAACCTTGAATTTTACAAACTTGGTATCGAAAGAACAGCTTGATCTTCACCTTATTTGGTAAAGTCACAATGTCTTATATTACTTCAATGCTCACCGTTTTTCGATAAAAACTATCCACAACACGTCAAATCTTGCAAAAACTTGCAAATTTAAAAAGCTTTCGAATGATATGTTAAACGTAATGATTTTGTTTCGATTTCATGGAGAAATTTACTTTTGAAACCGAAAAAGCATGGTGTTCTCATTTGCCATTCAAATCAGTTAAATGTGTAAATAAAACATTATGACAATCCCTTAATAGAAATGTGAATTTTAAACATAATAAACTCTTCATTGGATTAAAAAGCAATGAAAAATTTTTTTGTTTAATAGAAAATAAAGGAAAACTGTCAATAAAGCGACTCCAGATCAGAGGATCTTATGTTATTACATTTACTTATTTATTATAATTATTAAGGATTTCATTTTATTAAATTCTCAATGTAAGGTTTAAAACCCAATGATAGTGAACATAGACCTCAATTTCGCCGTTAGTTTATGAATGCACATTGAAGAATACCACTTTTGAGGTGAAATTTGTGGGTAGATGAGACTGTTTTTACAGGGAAAGGCATTTCTACCTATCATGTATATCGTTGGTTTATATTTGTATTGTTTTCGAATAATGTGGACGAGCACCATGGTGTTGGAAAATCATATTTTGCCGAGCTTAGGTGGAATATCGTGATGAAGTTGTGGTAGGATATTTTGTAACAAATCTTAGTAATCTCATCATTCAATCTGTATGAAAAATATGAATAAAATGAAATCCTAAATTATAGTAATATAATATAATATAATATAAATAAATGAATGAAATAACATAAGATCCTCTTATCTGGTGTCGCTTTATTGACAGTTTTCCTTTAATTTCTATTGAACAATAATTTTTTTTCTTTGCCTTTTAATCCAATGAAGAGTTTATTATGTTAAAAATTTATATTTTCAATAAGGGATAGTCATAATGTTTCATTTACACAAGTAACTGATTTGTATGCCAAATAAGAACACTATGTTTTTTCGGTTTCAAAAGTAAATTTCTCCATGAAATCGAAACAAAATCATTACGTTTAACATATCATTCGAAAGCTTATTAAATTTGCAAGTTTTTGCGAGATTTGACGTGTTGTGGATAGTTTTTTCGAAAAACGGTGAGCGTTGAAGTAATATAAGACATTGTGACTTTACCAAATAAGGTGAAGATCAAGCTGTTCTTTCGATACCAAGTTTGTAAAATTCATTATAGCAGAGTCGCTTGAGCTTGGATGGATATTGTTACGGGCCACTGGGGGTATGACTAATCAAACTACAATTTAAATACTAAATACTAATTTATTTACAACTTATTAAATACAAATAGGTCCCTTAAGCTACTTAAACTAATAACAATTATACTTAGGTCGAACTTATATCTAATTACACTAATATGTGTATTACACAATACTTATCTTTAATAACTTAATACTAGTTGTCACAATTATACATAAGAATCTATTACACTGACACACAGAGACTGTTACTACACTCACTGACACTGTTAATCACTGACACTAACTCACTGAACTGCCACTGACACCTGACTGATCGTTACTTGATCACTGACACATGGATACTGCTTCACTAGGCTAGAAGTCGGCCTATTTAAAGCTACGCCGAACATTCTAGATCGTTCTAGCCAGGTTACAAGTCTAGGCCCTTCGGGCCCGCCGTGACCCTTCTAGGTCGGCCTTTCCAGCTACCTGCCGCCCGAGCCACCCACGGCACCACCAACCTCACCTGACCGTAACAATATAAATTATCCACAACGATGGATTGGACGTGGAGGAGTAGTACCTTGGCCACTCAGATCACCTCATATGACACCCATGAATTTCTTCGTATGGGGAACCTTGAAGCAGAAAGTTTATTCGGTGTCAATCAACTCAAGAGAGCAATTAAGAGACCGAATCATAGATGCAGTGCACCAAATATCATCAGAACAATGTTTAGCTGCAATTTATCAAGTGAGTGCTAGATGTAATGCTTCCATTGGTGCATGTTCATTTCCATAAATCCCAGTATGTCCCTTGACCCATGTTAATTTAACTGTAATTTCCTCATTTATTAATTGATGGAAATTCTGTCTAATTTTGTTTATGAGTGGGTCATGTATATTGGGTTTTTTTATAGAGTCTGTCAGTATTTTGTTGTCTGTAAATTTGTTGAAAGATTTTGTCATGTTTGTAGTTCGTTGAATGTATTCGGTGGCTTTAAAAACTGGTAATTTTTCTGCTTGATTGTTTGAGCAGTTTGGTCCTAATCGATGTTATTCGTCGTGTCGTTTTTCCTGTTTCTGTAGGGTTATTGAGGCACAGCCTGTATAAGGTTATTTTCAGCCTGAATATTTCTAAAAGATCCTCCTTGTTTTTTAATTTTATAAATTGCTGTTACCTCAGTTATTTTAAATTCAATGGGTATCAACCCTGCAAGTACACATGCAGCGTCATAATAATTCAGAAAAGCTTTAATAATTGTTAGTGCAATTAGCCTTTGAACTCTCTGCAATTTTCTCAGATTAATCGGTTTTAAGGCAGCTGCTTCCCAAACTGGAATACCATACAGATGTCTGGGCAATATGGCCCCATCGTGGATAACCCTTAGAGCTTTAGGGCCGAGATCCCAGGTCATTTTTGCTGCATTAGTTAGTGCGTTTATAGTTTTTAAAGTTTTAGAAGTTGCTACTTCAATATGCGTTTTCCAGTTCAAATTTTTGTCAAAGTGCAAACCTAAGAATGTCAATACAGGAGACTTTTTTAATTTGGTTGAACTTAATTGAATGTTTAATTCCGGAATTTTTCTTTTTTTTTGTGCATATGATGTAGGTAGTTTTATCTAATTGTAAGTTGAAACTAAGTCTGTTTCTTTTTGCCCAGTTATTTAAAGAAATTAGTGTCTGGTTTGTTAAAGATTGAAGTTCTGTAAATAATTTGTTAGTAATTAGAAGTATGATGTCGTCCACGTAAGTGATGATTTGTGTATTTTAGCCGATGATACTTCCATTTGGTTCCATTGGTAATTGTTCGATATCAAATTTGGATAACAAGCAGTCACATGTTGTAGTATGTCTGTTGTGATTCTGTCATGTCCTGGTGTTTTTTTCCTGTTTAACTGTGTTATAATGTTTAAAATTTCCCACTTTTCTAATGTACCATCCGTAACCTTTTACGGATTTCGCATTGTTCTTTAGTGTCTCTTGTTGGGTCGTCTTGGTAAATTAACGAGTCCAATAGTCAACTGTTTCTTTAAAATCTGAAGTAAGTTCGTTTCCTTGGATTTTAACTGTTTTTAGTGCCTCTTGTGTTTTATTTTTCCCGCTGCAAATTTGTAAATGGAACTCCAAGGGTTATTTTCAGTATACTTTCCAGGTATCTAATTTAGATTTTTTTAACAAAGCTTGATACTAGTGTCTACTGTTTAAATACTCTGTTTTACGTAGCAGTCTTAGCGCGTTGTTGTTCTTAGTCTTTTGGTATAAATTTCGGAGTTTATTAGTTGTCTTTCGTAGTTCTGTCAGTCGGTTGTTCCACCATGGGACTGATCGATATATTTTTTTTTGTGATTGTGGATCAGAAATTTTGAAAGTTATATTGCAAGCTTTAATAATAGATTTGATTAAACAATTTACTGTTCTGTCTATACTGTAAGAAAAAATTGTTTCAATGATTTTTGATTCTATTTGCAATGCAGTCAGGTTAGTTTCGGTGATTAAAAACTGTTTTGAAAGTTGTATGTCCAGATGTTCAATCTGAGGTTTTAGTTATGTATAATTTTAGCCATGATTCATTTTTTTTTTTTTTTTTTTTTTTTTTTTTTTTTTTTTTTTTTTTTTTTTTTTTTTTTTTTTTTTTTTTTTTTTTTTTTTTTTTTTTTTTTTTTTTATCAATTCGAGAGTTATCGTTGGGTTTTGAAGAGATTTTGAAGAAAATTGAATTGTGATCCGAGAAGTTGGTGTCATCAAGAATTTTCCAGTTATGAATTAAGCTCGCAGTATCAGATTTAGTTAAAGTCAAATCAATATTACTTTTACCTCTCGTTCCATCAAATGTCGTTAATTCAGAATTATCATTGATTAATATTAAGTTCCGTGCCATTATGAATGATTCCATAATGCGTCCTCGATATGTCGTTTTGATATCGTTCCAAAGTACCGATCGGCAATTCGAATCGATACCAATGACAATATGGTGATCGCCATATTTTTCTATAATTTGGATAAGTCAAAATTTATGTCTTTTTTTTTCGTCAAAGTATGCTCTGATTATTATAAACTTATAATTGCTCTTGCTAATCCTGGTTGAAGAGTCCGTTTCGATTACTGCATCGAGTTGACTGTTTCTTCAGGTTTTAGGAGTAATGACGGGTCTTATGGCTCCCCTCCTAATCTCCAGATCTTGATTTTGGTGCACCAAATGGTCTACCATGTTATCTAGAGTAATGTCTTCGTCGATATCCTTGAGAAAAATTCTTGGTTTTCTTCTTTGAGTTTCCCGGGCCAGGTTTTTTTCCTGCTTCAGTTTTTCAATTATCACGTTTTTCTCTGCCTCTGTATTGGTTTCAAACAACACAGATTCTTTTCTAACAGCTAACCTGTCTATACCTATTTTTAATTCAATAGGTTTTATTGCTGATTTAAATTCTTTTTTTATTTCTTCTGGATTTTTAGACTGGTTGCTTTTAATAAGTAATCTAAAAGTTTTTGTTTTATTTCTTCTATTGTGAGGAGTAGAAGTGATTTGTGCATAGGAAGGTTTAAGGTTAGTCCCACCGTGTTCTTTTAAATTTGGGTTTTTTAGTGCTATATGAGTTGTATTATGTACGTACTCGCGAATTTGGTTTAATGCAACAAGCAGGTTTTCTTTTAGATCAGTTCTCAATACTCTGTGTGTGTATATATATGAACCCCCCTGATTTTTTACTGATCACATTTTTACTACTTTTGTTACATTCTAATCTATTTTGTCTTCCGACATGACCCATTTATTTGTAAACTGTTTAACATTGATACTGAAAAAAAAAAAAAAATCATGAGAAACTAACTATTTGTACAATCTTTATACTAAACAAAAAATTTCCCGACTGAGTTTTCAGCGCATGGCAAGAAATACCTACATGGACATCAAGACGCTTCCACACTCATTTAAAGTATTTACTTGAGGTACCGAAAGCTGAACGAAAATTTGAGGATCTGGAGGGAGAAGACGTTATAAGATTAACTTTCGACAAGGAAGTATATGAATATGAATTGAAAAATCTGGAATGGGATTTGTTAAAAAAATTAGGATGAGAAAGATTCAGACAAATCTTATAAAGAAACAATTAAAAGATGAAATGGATCGTTGCTTATATAAAATAAAGCACTTGTTCATTGCTCTTCATATCTAGAGGATTGGATACTTTCGATGTTCAGATTTGAGCATCTCTAACAGTTTGACTTAGCATTGCCTTTGAAAAACAGATTTTTTATATTGAGATATTCGTAAAGTTGTAAATGCATTTGGCCGACTTGATAATGAAAATCTTGGCTTTTAAGAATGATATTAGGGTTAATTTTTATTTTGAGTTACTTTAAGTACGAAGAAGAGTTTTTAATAAAATCCAGCCTGCGATGGGTCTTGGCTTCCCTGATAATCCTACTCCACTCATCGCTATTCTTTGCCTTCTCCCTCCATTTAGTGACTCCTAGCACTCTCAGGTCCTCCTCCACGTCCAGCAGCCATCGTCTGCGTGACCGGCAAGCTTTTCTTGTTCCAATAATATTCCCTTCAACAGCCTGCTAGGCATCCTTATTATGTGAACCAGCCACTCTATTCGACTAGACTTGACAAATTATAGCACATTCATATCTTTATATATCGCATATATTTCATTGTTTGTGCGATATCTCTTGTGAATATATAATTTTCTTCCGAAGATATTAATCTCATTGGCCATCATAGTGGCTCCGTGTATCAATATTGGTCTAACCAGAGTTTTATAAATTCTGATTTTTATAGCTCGTGATAAGTAGGAGTGTTTAAAAAAAATATTCGCAGAGGGTAAACGTAAAGAAGTAAATTAATTTCTTTATAAGCTACTGAACCCTTAAACCTTAATTAAAATTTATTATTTTTTCTAAGACAAATTAAATTTGAAATTATAAATAGTTTTTTTTTTTTTTTTTTTTTTTTTTTTTTTTTTTTTTTTTTTTTTTTTTTTTTTTTTTTTTTAAATAATAAAAAACAAGATGTAGTGAGTATGTTCTTTTAGTGGTTTAGCAGAAGTGTGGAATCGACCCTCGTCTATTTGCTACGTAAATAATACTATCATTGATTTAAAAATCTTTTTTCAGCCTTTTTTTGCTGAGAAACAAAGATAGAAAAACTATACTCACTATGATAACATATTTATATCTCTTGAGACAAAGAGCTAGAACGATACCAAAAAGCATCAGGATCGGGTTGTTCAGGATCTACACAGCCCAAACAAAGGATAATGTGCTGAGCCGACTTGATCAAGCTCTCCATTATATAATCTCACTGTTCTCTAAAGGGGACTGGATGTACGAAATCAATTTGGTAAGCTTAAATTGTTTTTCTTTTAAATTGATAGACCTTAGAGCTTTTACAACTGATCTTTATATACGAACAAAGGGTTTTATTCATTTTCCAAGCTATTAACTAAGAGCTAAATAAAATAAGAGTAATTTTTTTTTTTGAAAATAGTCATTATTAAATAGAATATCTTAATAGCCTTGTTTGGTATCATATAATATTCCTCATCCATCAATAAACTCAATTATAATTGAACATTAAAAATAAATGTATTGGTATTGCGAGTCTAGTCTTATTTTATTGGGAATTGTGATGTGGTTTTCTAGGATGTCTGTTTATTCGGATTTTTTTTTTATTCCAAAGGCCTCTTCATGGAAAGAAAAATTAGCTTCAAGTTCTGTTCCGAATAGCCATAAACTATGAGTGTTGGATAATTAATTTAAGTTTGTAAATGTATCATTTATTTTTCTCAATTTCTCTTAAATATTGTTTAGTGAAAGATCGTGATATTTTCCGATGCGACTCCTCAAAACTCGCATCGGCCTTTAGGTAATGGACTGTGTTTAAAACTATAAAAATGAGTGTTCGCAATCTTGGGGAAACCTTATTCAGAAGATAACTGAACCAAATATTTAAGAAAAAAATCACTCACCTCGATGTAGCCGCCGATGTACTTCCGCGACTTCTCGGAGGCCTCCAAGAGAATCGCGGGCGGAGGAATGACTCCTGCAGGCTGAAATACTCGGTCAAGATATCTTCCTCTCCAATCACCACTCATTTGTTGGGGATACTATTTCTTTATTAAATATCATAAGAAAAAAAAAAACTTAAAACAAACTTTTGGAAGGCTAATCTTAGCCTTGGGCATAAACAGACAGGAAGACCATAGGGTCTTGGGCAAAGGGCTAGGCGCTCGTACTGGTTCAGAAGACAGCAAAAGAGTGAGGCCTATTCCTGTAGGGATTAGTGGATGCGGTAAGAGCTAGTTACCTAGGCATTTTTATGGAGTGCGTCTATGAACTTTTCTCCTTTCCCCCGCTCACAAAAGCGCCGATTGGCGCGATTATGTTGGGATGTTGCCCAATTTTATTCCAAAAAGTTATACAATGAAAATGGTGGGCAGGCATCAACAAATTTATGCAATAAAATAAAAGGAAAAGAAAGGAAGCTCAACTTGAGTAAAGAGTAAGATAAAGACAAAAAAATAAAAATATTATAACCTGAATGGGAGCACAATTATACAATGTAAAGAAAAGGAATCAACCCAACTGAGCAACAATTATAAAATGTAAAGAAAATAAAACAGTACCGTAATACAATACTGGGTAAAAAATTGTACAAATAAAGAACCTAAAATAGCACAACTGAAAAACGGTTATACAAGGCAAAGGCTTCATGTATATCATTCTTTGGAAAATTATTTTTATTTCTTGTAGAAGTAGAAAATAAACATTATGTTATCAAAAAGTTCAAGCAGCATAATGATAAATAAATTATTTTTACAACAAAAATATGGGTAGTGAATAAAAGGATAGTACATGAAAAATAATAGAGGACAGAAGGAAATGTAACGTAAATAAAAAAAAAAAAATGAAATATGGGAAAGAGAGAGAGGAATATAAAGTAAAATATGATATAAGAAAAGAAAGGGATAAAAAAAAAAAATAATTGGGATGAAAAAAAATAAAAGGAAAAAGTAAGAAATGGCACAGAGCTCTTATTACCCACCGAACCAGGAGAGGAGACGAACGATGACGATGTGAAACGGTAAGAACAGCTGGGCAGGTAAAAGAGAGAAAAGACGCGGGAAACATGAATACAGAATAGGAAAATGAAACAATGAAACTGTAGCAAAATATAAAATAAAGATAACAAAATAACAAATAAATACAAACAGGATAAAAAGAGATAAATACAATAATGGTAGTGCCATCATGATTAGGTGTGATTTATTATCCTTTTATTCATTACCCTTATATTTTTTCCCCTTATCATTTCTGTCTTGTTCTTAAACTTACCTAGCTGCTTTATATTGTTACTGATTTATGTATCTGTTCTTTTCTGTTACCTTATTTTTTAAAGGTTTTTATCCATGTCATTCTGTATTCCATTTGTCAACTGTTTATCGGCCTATTATTTTTGTCACATCTAGTGTTTGTGTTTGCAAGGCAGTTCAAAACGTTGGCACGCATGAAAGTATTCCTACTTAGACGTGGTGTTTCTCTTGACCACATCCCTGATTATCTTCTTCCCCATTATAGAGTAACTACGAAAAGAATAGTTGAGAAGAAACTTGCTTTAGTTAAATATATTACCTAAAATTTCTAAATGGATTCTTATCGTATATTATTTCAAAAATTTTGGAAAACAAACATTATTAACTCATTTAAGAAATATGTAAAAGTATAACAATTTTTAATTATATTTCTTAAGGCTACTTATAAATTTATTTTATTGCGAGATTGCATCATTGATTCAAATATACAACTGATTTAATTTTAATTTTTAGGGCTCTTACCCATACAGAATTTTAAATACAACAGTGCTAAAGAGGTTACAAGTAAAGGGACCCTTCGAAATAATCATTGATACCGTAGCCAAACTCTTTTGGGCCGACGAAGTAGTGGAGAGTCTCCAAAAATTAAAATATCCCCAAGTACAAAAGGTAAAAATTTTTTAAACAAAGTTTTACATTAATGGTTAGAATGTGAAACATTACATTTCTTAACAATGTACATTTTAAATATACTTCTTGAACAGCGATTGTTTGTTTTTCAAACAATAATTTATGTTTGACAATCAATATTCTCGCCTCACGTTTTTGAAATATTATACTCATTCAGCATTTCCGTGGAAAAATCTGTGATTTTTTTCCCCTTTTTTTCTGCATGACGCCACTAAAATAACTATATATATATATATATATATATATATATATATATATATATAGAGAGAGAGAGAGAGAGAGAGAGTAAACGATGTTTTGTTTTTACCGGAGTTTTAGAGTTTTACTCCAACGGCTTCATTAAAATGTACCAAGTTCCTGTTGTGAATTTTTTGAAACAATGAGAAAGTAGCCACCAAAACAACAATTCCATCCTTAATTATACGTCAGGCAGTTCATTATCGTAAAAAAAAAGTCCATTCCTAACATTATTGTACTGAATACAATTTTATTAATAAATTGAATATAAATATAAATGAGTCTATTAAATGTTTTTCTTGTTGTTTTTAGAGTACTTGGTATTTTTATAAATATTACCCGTACATTGAAGTAGACGACGGAAGAAAGATGATAAACATGCTTTGTTGGCCTTTGTGGATATACCAGACTTTAGAGAAAATGATGCTAAAATGCGTAAAACAATTCAATGGAATTAAGGATGATCAACCATGGCAATGCAAGATTCTTTGTGAGAACTTATTGGATTTAAAAGACAGGATCGATATATTACGTAAATATAGCAGATTAGACCAGGTGGGACATTAATGAGTTTCTTATGCGTTATTAATATTTTTTATTTTATTTTTAATTATTCATTAAAATAGATATGGCCTAAGGGCTCTCACATAGCCTCCATTGGCTCACGAACCAGTGACCTGGCGAGTGAGAGGCGCTAAGATCCACTGAAGCTCCGCTTAATTAATTCATTAATGTGCATTTAAGCAATGTTTGTTTTATATTGTTATAATTTTATTTTTGATATCTTTTATTTTATTATATAAAAAAAAAAAAAAAAAAAAAATTAATATAGTAATTTAGACACCAATGACTGAGTTATGTGTGAGAGAGACGCAATAAGATTCCTTGAATTCAGCAGACTCATTACTTATGTTTGGGAATTCTAACCCTGAATGTAAGTAGTGTTAAAAATTATGATTGTGTTTCTTTTTAATGTTATCTATCGCATTCCTTTATTTTTTTATTTATTTACATTACATCATTGATCATTGTAACGGCAGCCAGGGTTTCATTGTGAACTCGACCGTAAGCCAACTGCTTGTTATAGGGCAGATAACTGAAATAAAGTATCTTCCGGTTGATCCTATATCCTGTCTTTAGTCCTTACGACAAATAAATATCTTATTAAAATTGCCACAGAAATATCTTAACATTAAAAAATGTCCAGATAATATTTAAAGCAGATTAAATAATAAATTAAACTGAAGAAACGCCATTTAAAATATCTCTATAATAAAATATCTAATAAATCCAAATCTAAGAAAGCTTTTGAAACGCCTTTATCCCTTACTTGATTCCCATCACATTATTCCTGATCACCAGTTTGGATTTCATCAGTTTCATTCCACTACTCAACAGTGCCATCGTGTGGTGGATGTTTTCTCATCTGCATTGGAGCGCAAGATGTACTGCACCGGTGTCTTTCTTGATGTTGAACAGGCCTTCGACCGGGTCCATACCCATAGTTTATAAAGCAGGCCGCTGGTATTCCTCAAGGTAGTATCCTGGATCTTTATACCGTGTATACAGCTGATATCCCAACTCATCCTAATACTATCCTCACAACCTATGTTGATGATACCAGCGTGCTATCAGTCAATGACGATCATTTAGCTGCATCCCAGACACTCCAGTCACATTTCACTTACATTGAAGAATTGTGTCATAACTGGAGAGTTAAGATAAATCCTAGTAAATGCCAGCAAATAACCTTTACCCTCCGTCGAAAACTTACCTCATCCTGTTCTCCTGTATCCTTTAATGGTGTACCGATAATTAATGTAGAATAAATACGATACCTTGGGTTTTATCTGGACAAGAGACTTACCTGGAACCCTCATACAAGATTAAAAAGACAAGAAGCTGCACTTCGGTTTCAACTGCTACAACACTTGCTTGACAAACGTTCAAATCTCCCGATTCACTACAAGAAACTCATTTATATGACGATTATCCAACCTATTTGGACTTACGGTATAGAGTTATGGGGATCCTCCAAACCATCGAATTCTTCCCGCATCCAATCACTCCAATCCAGAATCCTTCGAAAAATCCTAGATACTCCTTACTTTGTCACAAACTAACTCATCCACTATGACCTTAATATCCCATATGTTGCTGATTTAGCACGAACCAGATACCTTTCCTTTCATAATAAATTCACTGCTCATCCAAATCCACTAGTTGCACAACTTGCTTCCCATTCCATTATTGGCAATACTCCGAGATGTCTGAAATGAGATGTCTTTTGTAAATATTTCATTAGAGTACTACCAATGGGTAGTTCCTCTACATGTGTCTGTCATTATTTTTTATTGTATACCGCATATCTACTAAATTTGTTTTTATTAATACAGTTGTAAATTTCTGTTAATAAAAGAATTTTTAAAAAATGTATAATTTTACTTAATTCAAAATTAATAATTAATATATATATACATATATATACAGGGTGAGTATTTCTCAGTGAGAGCATCTCCCAAAAAACAAATTGGGTGAAACTAGATCAAAAATGTAGCAAAATGCCGCATACCTCACCTTTCTATTCTAATCCTTTGCAGATATACGATAAATCAAAGGCTTTTTTGAGGAAACCACGTTTTTTTCCATAAAAGCTGTAATATCTCCATTTTGTTTAAATATTTTTCAAACTTTGATCACATTTTCGGATTTAGCATTAAATTTTCTATAAGAGAAGAGTACGTGTAACCTTGAATTTTATAAACTTGTGACCTAAAGAATAGCTTGATCTTCACCTTATTTAGGGAAGTTACAATGTCTTATATTACTTCAGCGCTTAACGTTTTAGGTAAAAACTATCCACAAAACGTCAAATTTTACAAAAACTAGTAAATTAAGTCAGCTTTCGAATGATATGTTTAAATTAATGATTTTGTTCCGAATTCATAGAGAAATTTACTTCAACTACTCAGGCGTTCATATGTCAATCCTTTTTCTTTTATTTTAATCTAATTTAATCTGTATATAGGATCTGTATATACAGCTTAATCCCCAATCCTAATCCCAAACAAACACCGATTGTATGTAGAGAGGATTGAAAAGCAATAAAGTTAGTCTTTGTTCAGAAGTGGGTAGTGAATTCCATAAGGAAGTAGCACGGGAAATGAAGGAATGGTCCAATGAAGTACTCTTATAGGAAGAAGTATACAGGTCTGAGGAGCGATATCTTGTAGTGCGGGAGGAGACCGAGGATCTGAACAGGAAGATGTTATAGATGTAGGAGGGATTCCGAGAATTAATGGTTTGATAGAGGAAGGAGGCTAGGAGTAATTTCTGCGGGATGAAGGATAAAGCCATTTTAACTCTCTATATAGATGTGATGCGTGGGAGGCTTTTGGAACCCTAAAGATAAACCTAATGAAGCAGTTCATTAGTCTTCTTAGCTTACTCTCGAGTTCCGCCGTCAACCCACCATATGCCACACAGCTGGGCAAATGGGGGAGGATAAGGGAAGAAACCAAAAGTTGACGAGTAGGTTTCGGAAGGGAGTCCTGGGAAGAATGGAATAGTTTAAGGATGGATATGGCCCGCCGAGAAATTTGGGAGATATGAGGTTTCCATGAAAGGGTTTGGTCGAAGGTAATACCAAGGTTTTTAACTGTGGAATGGAATTGAATAGGTTGGGAGTTCATAGAAAGGATCGGGAGGTAGGGAAGGGATCGCAAATGGGTATTAGAACCTATGATAATAGCCTGCATTTTTTCTACATTTAATTTTAGATAGTTATCAGAGGCCCACTTGCAAATGCTATTAAGGTCCTCTTGGAATAAGGGAGAATGATTTTATTAAATCAGAGGTATGGAAGGAGAGATATATCTGGAAATCATCCGCGTATAGATGGTAGGAACAGTGGTGAATGGAATTTGGTAGATCATTTATGTAGGCCCAAAAAAGGGTAGGAGAGACACTGGAACCTTGGGCTACCCCTAATGTCAATGAAAGAGAAGAGGAAAGTGGCTGGTTTGGTATGGATACTATTTGAGTTCTAGTATAGAGGAACGAATGGAACCAGAGGAGAGAGCTTGAGGAAAAAGACAGGGCTCTTAGTTTCGTGAGGAGAATATAATGGTCTAGGGTAACAAAGGCTTTAGTAAAGTCTAGAAGGATAACGATAGTTACTTTTCGTTCGTCAAGAGCGGTATGTATGTCATTAGTAATTTTTGTTAAGGCTGTCTGAGTTGAATAACCTGGTCAGAACCCAGATTGGAACGGATTAAGGAGATGAGAGTTTTCTAGGAAATTGGAGATTTGTGATTGTACTAGTTTTTCAAGGGGATTGGACAGAATAGAAAGTATTGATATGGAACAGAAATTGTTGAGTGAAGATGGGTCAGGTTTCTTTTGTAAAGGTTGTATTTTAGCTTTCTTCCAGGATGAAGGAAAGGTGGAATTTTGCAGAGAATAATTATATATATATATATATATATATATATATATATATATATATATATATATATATATATATGTAGGAGGACTGGAAGAATAGTAGGAAGGCATAATTTGATTAAATTTAGTGGAATACCATCATGTCCAATAGCTTGTGTATGACATTGAAAAATGGCATCAATGAGGTCTGAGGGTGTGATATAGGGAAAATAAAAATTGGAGGAGTTAAAAGGAGGACTGTTTGAAGCGTAGCTGGCGGAAAGAGATGAAGAGTTTGATGATGAGGTAGCGAAAAAGGAATTCATTTTGTAAAAAGTAAAAGAGAATGAAAGCAGAACATTGGAGGATTTACAAAAGGAAAGTTTTGATAGTATTTTCGATTTTAATTTTGGATCACAGGCGCTGTAAAGGGCTTCATGAAAATATTGTGATTTAGCTTTTCGAATGGCAGTTTGTGTCTGATTCCGAAGGGATTTAAACAGAGCGTAGTCGTCCTGAAGTCTAATCCGTCGAAAACGTCTTCTGGCGGCCTCTCGTCTCTTTTGTAGGTTTTTGATTTCTTTTGTGATCCATGGTGCTGGTGGACATCGAATAAGGATGGTTATTAGGGAGGCATGTAAGTCAAGGATGGATAAGAGATTGGATGTGGGGAGGTCAACTATGTTGTCGATAGTGTGGGAGGAATATATAGAGTCCCAGCCCAGAACGTCAACATCATTTTGGATTGAGCAAAATGTTAAGGAATCAAGATTTCGATAGGAAATGGTTTTTGGGATGAATGTTGGAGTTTGGATTTTGTATGTCAGGGATATTAAATCGTGATTAGAAAGAAATGTGATTGGTGACTGGAAAGAGGAAATAAGGTTTTTAGGAGAATCAACTATTAGATCAAGCCATGTATTAGATGTAAATGTGTGGTGGGTAGGAGAGGATGGTACCACATGTAGGTAGAGGGGAAAAAAAAGGTTTTCAAGATAGGACTTGTCAGAGGTATCGGAAAGGAGATTGGTATTGAAATCTCCAGCAATTATAACATGTGAGTAGAGAGGAACAATGTTGAAAAGAGTGGTTTCGCAGTGGGAATCAAAAGGAACAATAGGAGGGCAGTAAACTACTACAACTAGGATAGTTTGAGAATGCAAATTATTATGTACAAATATATAAACACCTCTGCCTGTGCGGTTAGTACGATCATGACGCAGCTGATAGTGTTTAGGGAGGCACTGAGGGAAGGAATATAAGTCTTAAGCTAGGTTTCTAATATCGCAATGATATGATAAAAATTATATGATATGATAAAATAAAAGTATTGATGGAATTCATTAAAGTGAGCAGGGAGGGATTGGGCGTTAACATGACAAACAGTTAGAATGCTAGTCATGACAAGGATGTAGGAAAAGAGAAAGGAAGAGGAAAAGCGGACTCAGATGACACTACGCAATAACATGGTATGAAAAAGTAGAAAGTTAGAAATAATGACAGTAATGAGAATTTAACTAAGAATAATTTAAGTAATGAATGTGAAAAAAGAAACGAACAAGCAATACATAAGAGTAACAGAGAAATAAACGAGAAAAGAAAACATGATGTAATAAGTTGTACACATAATAAAATGAATAATAAAGAAAAGAAAATAATCAATGAACGAATTTTTGAGCAATTTGAGTACTGTGACAGACCAAGAGGAGAGCCAGATGTCAGAGCCAGAGGTATGAGGTAACAGGATTGGATGCTTCAGGTGAAGACCTCAAGATCCTTGGCTTCGTTAATAAAAATTACAGGATGGCCATCCTCCCGCCTGCAGCGTACTCTGCCGCCAGAAAACCAAACATACTTCAATTTTCCTGCAGCTTTTTTTTGTCGTGCCATTCAGTAGAGATGCCTATTGGTGGGAGTCATCTCCTCGCTGAGATCGATATGGTGGCAGCCATTCTCCAGCCAACCAATATCACACGTTGAGAAGTCCCATCTCATTTTTCTAAATCGAATCTGCTCGTCCCTCACCGATTGTCTCACGAATTTAGCAATAATGACAGGCGGACGTGGGTCATCTTTTCTAGTTCTTCTCCGTTCCACCGTGTCAATATCTTCGGGAGTGAGCTTTAGACCCAGGCCAGTGCCAATGTTCGTATAAGATGTAGTTTTTAGATATATATTTATAGTGAGTGGGTTCAAAATTCATAAACGGCTGGCAACTCGTGTTTTGTGGAGGCAAGTATTAAAAGTTAGATACTCTTCTGGAGAAAAATCCAGACGACTGAGAGTTCTGTTGACTGGGTTAGCATTTGGATTAAGAGCTCTCTCTATTGGTGTCAAGAGGCAGAAAATGATTTTCTATATTAAATATTTATAAATGACCAAACTATGAATATATCAGTAAATAATGAATTGGTCAATTATTACAGCACTAATAATATTTTTTTTATTCGTGTACAAAAAATGCAGTTTTAACCATAGTTCACTAAGCCAGTGGTGGGTAGGGTGATGCCAGAGATCGATTCTTCATTGTCAGTACTCAATCCTAGGTCCCTGAGACTGTAGGTGTAACATCATAGCCTTCCTTTAAGACGCCATTGCCTTCAACTGCAAGCGACCTAGTAAAAATTCTTTAGTTCTTTAGCAACACCGATTCCTCGAGTCCAGGAATCATACCACGTGATCACGAACATGTCCGAAGACCCGTCACTGTTCCCAAACCAGGCAATTTACGTGCCAGAACATTCTAAATTCTAATTAACCTATTTATATATAATGCAACCCATCAATAAAATTTAAAACAATACAACTAAACATTAATATAACGATAAGATAAATATGATATATATAACATGCGATTTATTATTCTTCTTCTTCTGCGATCTTCCCTTAGATGGCCAGGTCGATGGTCAAGATGAGGAATTCAGTGGTCCTCTTAAGGTCCCCCAGATCTGCTTCCTTTGCTCAGAATAGAGCCTGCAGGTCTGAAGGATGTGCTCGGTATTTTGTTCACCCTCTCCGCACTCGCAAAGGGGGCCGGATCTAATGTGTTCATTCATTATTATAAATATACTATATAAAATATATGTGATGGATACGTAATCACCATGAAAATATAATAATTTAAACATACAACTACAATTAAAAGGCATGCAACCAATGAACTGGTGAAAACGGCTCGACAATGTAAACATATAAGTGAGCCGCCATGAAGAGCTATTATTTATTTAGGACAACTAGGAACTAGACACCGCCTAGAAGACATCAACATGCCTCACGCACTATTAATAATAAAAACTAAACTGTCGGCCTGTAAAAAGTAAAAACATTACTATTTTTTAGATTTTTGTTTTTACAAAGGTACGTTTGGAGTTGTAACTCACAGATTTTAATGCCGATTTGTCTGTGAGTACTAGGGATCTATAATAGTGCAAAACTAGAGTTATAGCCGCCAATGAGCATTAGGAGCCGAGAAAAAAAAAAAAAAATATGAAAATCACGTTTTATTTTTTTTCTCAGCTCTCAGTCAAAATAGAGAAATGGTTCTTTCACGTTTAATTGCAGTTATGTATCTTATTTGATATAAAAATACTTATATTATGCTCAAGACACCACCCGGCTTTAGGGTGATCAAAAACTCTAAAAAATTACAAAATTCCAAGAAAATCCGCTGTAAATGAGTGGAATTTTTTTTTTCATCAACGACTGACCTCAAATCTCTATTTAACGCACCAAAAAACCCTTATATGTGAAATTTTATCAAAATAAAATAATATCGATTTTTTACCCCTTTCGAGTTGAGATTTCATCCACAATTTCTAACGGCCATAACAACTGCTGCATTCAACCGATTACAATAGTAATAGCATCACTGAAATCAGCATACATTCTGATTTTTATCCATGCATATAACATTAATACAAATTTTGGTGGAGAAAAACTGATGTGAATGAAAAAATCCGAGGTCAGCTATAACATGATCTGCTATAATTGAGATATCTCAATAACGGGAAATCCTGCGACCTCCGAATTTGGGCTAAACTATGCAGTTTTACGGCTTCTAGATGACCTTAAATTTGGTTTTAATCGGTGGTAAAAAGTGTGAGATAGCGCAAATTATTTACATTTTTTCAGAAATAGACAGCATCTTTTATTTTTGATTTCGACAAAATTTAGTTTCTACATGTCTTTTGAAATGTGGAATCTGAAAATAATATCAGATTTTAGTTTAAAAATTTTCCCCACCTATATTATATAAATAAGACGTTATAAAATGATCTATTTATATTATTATTTTAATTTTTATACAATAAATTTCAAAAAAGACCAGTTTAAAAACATACAATTAAGGGGAGTTTTTTTTTTTAACCAAAACCTGATATTAATTTTAGATTATTCATCAATCTTAAGATTTCAATGCCATTTGAAATAAAAAGATGGGTGAGGAAAATTTTTAACCTAAACACTAATATTATTTTTAGATTACTCATCTCAAAAAACATGTAGAAACTAAATTTTGTCGAAACCAAAAATAAAATTTTTTTATGATTTTAGCAGGCAAGATGCTGTCAATTTTTAAAAACATGTAAATAATTTGCGCTATCTCACACATTTCGTCACCGATTAAAACCAAATATTAAGGTCATCTAGAAACCGTAAAACTGCATAGTTTAGTTCAAATCCGGAGGTCGCAGGATTTCCCCTTTTTGAGATATCTCAAGTTATAGCTGACCTCGGATTTTTTCATTCACATTAGTTTTTCTCCACCAAGATTTGTAGTAATCCCAATGTTATATGCATGGATAAAAAGCAGAAGGTATGCTGATTCTAGTGATGCTATTACTATGGTAATCGGTTGAAAGTAGCAGTTGGTATGGCCGTTATAAATTGTTGATGAAATCTCAACTTCAAAATTTTAACCTCCTCGAAAGGGGTAAAAAAATCAATATTTTTTGATTTTGATAAAATTTCACATATAAGGGTTTTATGGTGCGTTAAATAGAGATTTGAGTTCAGTTGTTCGTGAAAAAAAATTCCACTGATTTACAGCGGATTTTCTTGGAATTTTGTCATTTTTTAAGAGTTTTTGAGTACCCTAGCGGGGTGGTATCTTGAGCATAACAGAAGTATTTTTATATAAAAAAACATACACAACTGCAATTTAACGTGAAAGAATCATTGCTATATTTTGACTGAGAGCTGAGAAAAACAATAAAACGTGATTTTCATGTTTTATTTTTTTTCTCGGCTCCCAATGCCCATTGGCGGCTATAACTCAAGTTTTGCACTGTTATAGGTCCCTATAAGGTCCCTACTACCCCCACAAATCGGCATTCAAATCTGTGAGTTACAACTCCAAACGTCCCCTTGTTAGCAAATATGGAATGATTGTAAATTCGTTATTAGTCTAATTTACTGCCCTTAATTGTGACAGATTGCAACAATAACAAAATTAGCTTTTGGACGCATTACATGAGACAATGAGTATTGTAGTAGATATTTGCTGAGTCCACAAAATCCGTCAAACGAGTGCTCTCGCACTACGTAGTAAATGATAATTATGAAACTGTGAAATACATTTGAATCATTTATTAAGTTCATTTTTTTTCTTTTTCTAGCTGAACATAGTCGCAGGAGTGGTGTTATTATTTGATGGAGATTTGGAAAAGGCCTATAACGACGCGGAAAAACACCTGATTCGAAATGCATTCTTCAATATTGATCCTCGATTGCCGTTAATATATTCGTTCCCACGGCCCGGGCCTGTGGTCATGATGAAAGACATTATAACCTTATTAAAAGACGTTCGAAAGGATTTCGAGCCGTTCAGGAAATTATGGATTTCTGCATTGAGTAAGTAACTAATGTAACTAATGCTACAAATGTTAGGGATACTTTCGAAAATTACAAGGATAGTGATTCTAGAACACATAATTTGTCTGAACTTTAAATACATTTTCATTCGTTACTACTTGAAGTTCCAAGTTTACTACAAATAGCGAAATAAAATGAATGAATGAAAATAAATTAAATATATATTGGAACTGATGCTCAGAGCGCCCAAATAGCCAAAAGCGGAATAACTTCAATATCTTTTCAACTAATAATCATACCTTATAATCTTATAGTTAGTTTTATTCGAATCAGAATGGTAAATTACATTGGAATTTCAGCCTCAAAAAATTTTACTTCGGGAAAAGACTATACGAAATTGGGAAATCGTTCTAAAATCATAATTTTATTGTTATTTCTAAAATGCAAATGATTATGTAGATTTTATTTAGTTATTCGAGATCAGTTTAATCGAGTTATTCAGTAATTTCCGTTATTCAGTTATTCAGTAAGAGTAAAAAAAAAAATTTAAATTTTAATATAAATGTCTTATTTAGTAAAAACAAAATTAAAATTAAGAATAAATATAAATAATAGAAAAAATAAACTTAAATAGAAAATTAATTGATAAAATTATTAAACTTAACATAATGGAATAAATTAATTTAAAACTTTTGTAATTTTAAAACAAAATAAAATTGTTTACCACCACATACTTAATAAGTGATGGTTTGGGAAGTGTAAAAAGAAATAAAGTAAAGAGAAGTATAAAAAATATATATTGCATGATTATTAAAGTTGTTATAAGGTTATATAATTATTCCTACTTTACCTTATATACATATTTTTATATTTATTTTGTATAGTTATATTTTATATTGTTATTGATAGGATTATATGTTGTCCTTTAAATATTTACAGAAAAAAATTAACTGTAACTTTATAATTCGTATGGGATCGATCGTTTTAACATGTTGATTTTTATATTTAAAAAAAAATGACTATTACTTTTTTTTGTGATATATTTATTTTCTTGTTAAATATTTTCAAATGTTAAATTTAGATTGATTTAAGTATGCTGTGTATGTAGCAACCCATTTAAAATGGGCAGTACTGCTTAATAAAGTGTTTCTCTCTCTCTCTTTTATTTTATAAAAACAATTTCATGCGATCGACAACTTCTTTAACGTGATAAAATATTACCAAAAAGTTTCATTGATCATATAAACTTTTAAAATAAAAGTTTGAACTTCCAGATAAAAATTTACTATAAGGTACGTTATCTTCTACATATATACATAAATATGATAAAATACATATCAATTAAATGTACAAGTATAAAATTACATTGAAGTACGCATGATGGTATACGGGGATTGATGAATTAGTTGCTACTTCTATCGAAATTATTTTATTAGAGTCAGGATAGGATCTACACTATCTGAGGACCACGACCACATCAACGGTGTCCCACAAGGTTGTGTTCTCAGTCCAACGCTATTCTGCCTCGCAATCAATGAATTAGCTCTTAACCTACCAAGAGGTGTCAATCCGATGTTGTTCGCGGATGATCTAACTATCATATGCAGGTCCAAAAACATCACCACTATTCAAAATAAACTCCAGGATGCCATCAATAGAATCAATAATTGGTCCATTTCCATCAGTCTCCATTTTCTCCAATTTCTCCTGAAAAAACCAAATGCCTCCATTTCAGTCGAAAACGAAACACCCCTCCCTCTCCTGAACTATTTCTAGGTAATTCCTCTCTCCCATACGGAAATAGTCACAGATTCCTGGGTATGGTATTAGATCGAAGGCTGACTTGGGAACCACACATAGACAGACTAAAAACTGACACCACAAATAGAATTACCATCTTGAGATACTTGAGTGGTATCTCCTGGGGTTCAGACTGACATACTTTGCTGAAACTGTATCAGGCATTAGTATGCTCCAAATTAGACTACGGTTGCTTTGTTTATGGTTCTGCCCGTTTTCCAATTCTTAACAAACTGGATGTTGTACATCATACAGGGATTAGGATCGGGACTGGGGCATTTAGAACGAGCCCTATCCTGAGTTTGTGTTCGGAGGCAGGAATAACCCCTCTTTGGTTTCTCTAGAAAAAAATTGGCAATAAATTACTTATCAAAATTACCTTTTCAGACAAGACATCCCTCTTACAATGACATTTTTAATCCAAGATTTTCCAACGCTTTTAGAAACAAACCAAATTCAACCATCCCATTGACAGAAAGAATTTATTCTGCTACAGAATTCCTTAAAAATATTCCAATAAGCAAAACAGAAAGTCAAAGCCCGCCTTGGACCCTTAAGCCACCCAAAACAATGCTATCTCTCTCTGGACTACTCAAAACAGATGGATTTATACAGATGGATCAAAATCCGATGTATCGACAGCTTCATCTTTCGTTTCTCCCAACTCAACACATAAAATGAAGCTTCATAATTTATGCAGCACTTATACAGCGGAGCTTCATGCAATAGCCTCAGCCCTTTATCACGCTATGTCTGTTGTTCCCAACACAATCACTATAATCACTGATTCCTTGAGTTCATTAAAAGGTATAAAAAAAATGTACTTAAATCATCCCATAGTCCTAAAAGTTTATCGATATCTCTCTATGTTTATTACCGATTTAGGCAAGTCGGTGTAATTTATATGGATTCCGAGCCACGTGGGGATAGTTGGGAATGAGCTCGCAGACCGGGCCGCCAAGCAAGCACTCATACTCCCAGGCCGAGGAACCGCCATTTTAACACCTCGGGAAATAGTGGTTCCTCTGAAAAGAGAAATATCGGATGCCTGGCAGTCCATGTGGGATGAAAGTCCACCAAAAAAATTAAAAAATATTAAAAAACAGTCAAACCATGGACCACATCAGATCACTCCAGTCGCAGAGAAGAAGTTGCACTGGCCAGACTTAGAATCGGACATACAAATCTGACTCATTCATACCTGATGAGGAAAGAACTATCACCAAAATGCCAACACTCTGACAACTCTCTCACAGTCAGTCACTTCTTAGAAAACTGTCCATTTTACATATCAAGTTTGAATAGATTAGGATTCCAACCAGAAATTACCGTTTTATTAAATAATGACGAATCTAATATAAAATCCGTGCTTAATTTTCTTAAAACTCACAATCTGTTAAATAAAATATAGAGCTGAACAATGTTTATATAGAAGATATGTATAAAATATATTATATAGGTTTTTATCTATTTTTTTTTGTTTAAATAACAACGAAAGAATTTCAGGCGTTGGTGACCCCGGCGCTTTTACGCCTTAAAACCCAAACAAACTTTCAACACAGCATTATGTTACATGGATTATTATTTAAAATCGATCCAGATTTTTCTTTAAATGACCACATAAACATTTTCAACAGTCCCGTTTTAAATTTGTTCCCAATAGGAACGGAAAATACAATGAGTCATAAGGTCCCATGGTCATCTCATGGTATACCCCAAAAATTTAACCTACCTGCCCCCTTCCCCTTTCCCCGATGGATATATTTCACATATCTGTTAGATCTCCTCAGGTGAGTACCAATATTTGATTTCTTGTCTTACATTTTTGAATACTTTAGTATATAAAATCCATGTAGCATAATGCTGATGTGTTGAAAATTTTGTATGTTTTAGAATTGAAGATGGATGTTCAGCATTTGAAACTAGTATTCCAATAAAATAATTTCAATAGAAGTGGCACATTTATAACCTCGTCCTTCTGATCTTCTTACTCTTTACTACAATATTGCATTATTTCTACATTTCTTTCTTATCCGTTATACCACTGCATGGAAGTGTAGCATTTTCCTTCATTAGGCACTTTAAAAGCTTTCCTTAAATTGAAAAAAAAATGACTTTTGCTTCATAAATTTTAAAATTTCTTACTGTCATCTTTTCAAGAATAAAGACTTTCTTTAAAAAAAATGTTAATATATTTTAATTTTAAACACCAGCTAAGATTTAGCTCTTTGAAAAATGTAATGGTGTTTACAGAGAATTTTCAAGATATAAATATATTTATTAGTTGTCATTCATTTATTCCTTTTAGACGCGGAACAGGAAATATCACCTAATCTTTTAAATGCGTGATTTAAATAATATATGTTTAATTATAATTTAAATAATTCTATTTTATATAAAAATGGAAACGGCATTAGGTTAAAGAGGCTACGTTTCTACGGTCATATAGTCAGGATGAACCAGAACAGAATACATTGGAAGATCTTTGGGGAAATGTGGGGATATAAAGGGGTTGGGGGGTACATCGGAGAGATGAAGAATGAAAAGGGGAAATTGGGAATTTCAAGTCAGGACTGTTTCGATAGGGATAGATATAGGGAAAAACTAAGGGAAATAAAGGTCCTTGTGGGTACCAATGAGGTGATGGGGAGGAGAGTATGGAGCGAGGAAGAAAGAAAAATGCAGTCTGAGAGAATGAAGAAGAGGTGGGAGGAGAAGAAGAGGAAGGGATGTGTTGGGAGAGTTGGGAGGAAATGATATTCACGTGGTCTAAAAGGCCGTTTCGTGTCAAAAAAAATTTAAATGTTGAATATTGAATGGTAAATTATATGTTGTTAGAGTTTCTAAAAAAAAAAATAATTTGTTATGTTAGTAAATGGAATATCTGAGGAATATTTTCCTTAATAAACTTATTTTATTATACATACAATTTAAACAAAAAGAATAATATATCTGAACACAAATACAATATATTGACAATTGAAATAACTATTAAAATAATGATTTAACCCTAACATATAATTATATTTATAGGCAACAAACTAATTTGATAATTAAAGTTTTTTTTTTCAACTCAATGTTCTGTAAATCTATTATATCATGAAATAAAAAAAAAAAAATTGCCAAATCCAACTTTCTCTTCTTTAAACAACAAGCCATTCCCCGCTCTGCCACAAATTCTCAGATACATTCCATTTCAAAATTAATTCACCTCACCATCCTCAAATAACTGCTTCTCAATGCTGCCTTTGGCCTAATATATATATATATATATATATATATATATATATATATATATATATATATATATATATATATATATATATATATATATATATATATATATATATATATATACTTTTTTTTTTTTTCAATTTTGAAACCCTTATCATTACAATATGTTAATTATTTCAGGTTGGCGTAATATAATACAAGTTTGGAAAATGAAGTACACAGCACGGAACCTCAACTTGGACATTGTTGAAGGGATCTGCGACAGACTCCAAAACAAAATTGAGCAATGTATTAATATGTTCGAAAACATTCCTGGTTAGTATTTCACAAGATCCATAAATACTCAGAGTATGGTGTCTTATCAGACTTTTTTCGTGAGAAATATAGTTCAAAGAGAAGATATTTTTTATTTTATATTGTATTATTAATGCAATATAATAACACAATATGATACATAATGATATTCATAATAGAAAGAGATATTATTGCGTACTTTTCATTTATTATTATATCTATCCAATTGGTCCTGCAACTTCTATTGTATAATATAATTTACTGTGATACTAATAATGATAATTAATATTTTATTAATCATACTATGTTAATACTATTACTATTAATTTAACATACATGCATACCTACATGAATATTAAGAATTCAAATGAAATGAAAAAATAAACTTTATTCCGGGACTAATTGTCTTAAATGTATAGATAATAAATGTATAAATATAATAACAAAATAAATTAATATACTGTCTAGTATACAGGTTGAGTATCTCTTAGTATAAAAAAAAAACCTAGATCAAAAATGGAGCAAAATGCCGCAGACCTCACCTTTCTATTCTAATCCGTTGCAGATATACGATAAATCAAAGACTTTTTTTATGAAACCACGTTTTTTTCCATATCTCCACTTGGTTTAAATATTTTTCAAATTTTGACCACATTTTCGGATTTAGCATTACATTTTCTATAATAGCTGAGTACCTGTAACCTTGAATTTTACAAACTTAGTATCTAAAGAACAGCGTGATCTTCATCTTATTTGGGGAAGTCACAATGTCTTATTTACTTCAACGCTCACCGTTTTTCGACAAAAACTATCAACAAAACTGCAAATCTTAAAAAAACTTGATAATTTAATAAGCTTTCGAATGATATGTTAAACGAAATGATTTTGTTTCGATTTAATGGAGAAATTTACTTTTGAAACCGAAAAAAAACATGGTGTTCTCATTTGGCGAAATTGAGGTCTATGTTCATTATCATTGGATTTTAAACATTACATTGAAAATCTAATAAAATATATCCTAAATAAATAAATGTAATAACATAAGATCCTCTGATCTGGTGTCGCTTTATTGACAGTTTTCCTTTATTTTCTATTAAACAATAATTTTTTTCTTTGTTTTTCAATCCAATGAAGAGTTTATTATGATTAAAATGCACATTTCCACTATGGGGTTGTCATAATGTTTTATTTACACAAGTAACTGATTTGGAAGCCAAATGAGAACACTATGTTTTTCGGTTTTAAAAGTAAATTTCTCCATAAAATCGAAACACAATCATTACGTTTAACATATCATTCGAAAGCTCATTAAATTATCAAGTTTTTTTAAGATTTGCAGTTTTGTTGATAGTTTTTTTCGAAAAACAGTGAGCGTTGAAGTAATATAAGACATTGTGACTTCCCCAAATAAGGTGAAGATCAAGCTGTTCTTTCGATACCAAGTTTGTGAAATTCAAGGTTACAGATACTCAACTATTATAGAAAATTTAATGCTAAATCCGAAAATGTGGTCAAAATTTGATAAATATTTAAGCAAAATGGAGATATTACAGCTTTTATAGAAAGAAACGTGGTTTCCTCAAAAAAGTCTTTGTTTTATCATATATCTGCAACGGATTGGAATAGAAAGGTGAGGTCTGCGGCATTTTGCTACATTTTTGATCTTGTTTCACCCAAATTTTAAGAAATACTCACTCTGTTTTACAAAACACACACACACACACACACACACACACACACACACACACACACACACACACACACACACACACACACACACACACACACAAACACACACACACACACACTCACACACAAATGTAAGATAATTTACATAAATATATTTTACCTCTTATAATAACAGAGCAATTTTTCATATAATATATTGACACTGCTTGGTACAGAATTATAAAATTCTTTAGAACAAGATTTAACCTACTGCCATCATATTCCTATATGTGTCAAATGTGGGCAAATGCACAAAAACAAGAGAGGTACCCGCAGTGTGTGCCCTATGTCAGCATGGACGGGTGTCCATGCTGGGTAGCTAATTAGCTGGGTAGCTAATTACAAAGGGTGCCAAACGTACAAAACCCTACGTAATAGGTTCCAGAAAACGCAGAGAACGGAAGAAGAAGTTCTACCGATGAAAGGAACACAGCCCTCTAAAACAGCGAACTCATCGGTCTCTTTCGCTCAAATGCTGGGAGGAAACAGAAATTAAAAAAAAAATGGGGCCATGCCACCTCCTCCTTAACAGCCCCAACTTCATGACCTTCAACCTCAGTCACTACTGCCTTAATCTCAATACCCAATGCCTACTCAACCTATTCCATAACCATTAATCCAATCTAATCCACCTACCCTTCATCAGATTCCCCACATCCCCCCCCCCCCCCCCCAACTACCTCAAATCTTTCATCGTTATTTACCTCCTTTTTATCAGAGTTGAAAACTCTTATCAACCCACTTATATCTCTACTTACAAATGTTATCCCTCTCCAAAAAAATCCTTAAATGCCTCCCACAAAACCCTTATCCATCCTCGTTTGGAATGCGAATGGTATTCGAAATCACACTGACAAACTGACATCATTGCTGCAAGAAAAATAAATTGATACAGCTTTAATTACATAAACAAGAATGACCTGTAAATAACGCATTAACATACCACAATACCAAACTTACCGAACAGACCATCCAGACGGTAGAGCCCATGCCGGAAAAGCTGTCATCCATAATTCCCTTTCTCACCTGGTATCCCCTTTACCTACAAATGAATTCCTGCAACCCACAGCAGTTGTAATCAAAACCTTTTCCTTTCCCGTCTCGATTGCAGCGAACTACTGCCCCCCAAATAAACCAATTTCCACATCCCAGTTCTATTCATTCTTTAATTGTTTAGGCCACCGCTATCAATGCTAAGCACCAGCAATGGGGTTCAAGAACCACCAACTCCCATGGGCGAGCATTGCAGTCAGTACTTAATTCCCGAATATTTCATTTCATTTCTTCCGGTACTCCTACAAATTGGTCCACAGATCCTAACAGAAACCCTGACCTTCTTGATTTCTTCATACATTCAGGTTTAGGACCTCTCCATTACTCCATAGAACGCCTGAATGAACTTTCCTCAGATCATAGTCCTTTAATTCTAACCCTTTTCGTCACTCCGATTCCAAAATCTCCTCCCCCATCATTTATAAGAGGGCCAAAAGACTGGAATCACTTCCGCCAAATAATCTCCGACACTATAGACCTCAGAGTATCCTTAAAAACCTCCCAAGACCTTGATAATGCAACTAATTCCTTTACAAAAATAATCCAGCAAGCAGCCTGGGCTGCATCCTCACCTCGTTCTCCTTCCAAAGCTAGAAAGGAAAATCCTTTGCCCCAAGACCTAAGTGAACTTATCCGATCCAGAAGCCATGCCAGAGCCATTTGGCAAAGAACCAGGCATCCTGACGATCGGAAATCCTATAATTACCTTAGTGAACTCCTTTAAAAAAAACATGGCTACCTTCAGATCGGAATCTTATAATTCCTACGTTTCTTCCCTCTCTGCCTCTGACAATACCCTCTGGTCTACCACTAAAAAAATCCTCCAATATCAACCCATATCCCATCCCCTCCGGCGAGAAGTTGATTCATGGGCAGCTTCTGACGAGAACAGAGCTGAAGAATTTGCCCAGCACCTCTCTGGCATATTTGTTCCACATCCTAATTCTAACCCCACCAAAACAACGGTTCATGAATTCCTTGATTCGCCGATTCCTCTTTCCTTACCTCCCAAGGTAATTAACCCCTCTGAGGTCACATTCCCCTTGAGAAAGTTAAAAACTCGTAAATCCCAAGAATATGTTCTTCTCACCTCACAGATTCTCAGGCAACTTCCCCAACCCCAACAAGCAGTCATATTTCTTACCTATTTATTTAATTGCATCCTCCGAACAACCTATTTCCCCTTGCTATGGAAACATTCTATTATTATCCTTTTCCTGAAACCGGGCAAACCTTCCAACAATCCATCATCATACAGACCGATCAGCCTTCTTCCAATCCTGCCAAAAATCTTTTAAAAAACTCCTTCTTAAACGCATTCTACCCATCCTTGAATCCCGAAATATTCCCTCACACTAGTTTGGATTCCGCTCGAGGCACTCCACTGTCCAACAAGGCCTTAGAGTTGTAGTCCATATATTCTCAGCACTTGAAAGCAAACAGTATTGCTCCGGCGCATTTCTGGACATAGCGCAAGCTTTTGACCGGGTATGGCATGCCGGTTTGCTTTTCAAATACAAAACCCTTTTACCTTAATCGCTATTCCTAGTCCTTCGATCCTACCTCCCTAATCGTTCCTTTCGAGTTCGCTGCGGAATGGAATACTCTAACTGCTACCCAATAGAGGCAGGTGTTCCACAAGGTAGCGTTCTTGGTCCAGTTATATATATCCTCTATGCTGCAGATATTCCTACTACTCCTGATACTGCTATCCTTTCATCGCATCCAGATCCCTCAATAGCTTCCTGTAATTTCCAAATCCGCTTATCCCTGATTGAAGATTGGTGTAACAACTGAAGGATCAAAATTAATGAAACAAAATGTATCCACGTAACGTTTACCTTGCGCCTCACATCCAGCCCTCCTGTTTATATCAATAATATTCCGCTACCCTTAACTGACACAGTACGGTATCTTGGCTTTTACCTAGACAAAAGACTTACTTGTAACCCTCACACTAGACTTAAAAGGCAAGAACTTAACAGACGCTTCAGCCAATTGTATAGACTACAAAATAGGACATCCCAACTTTCCATAGAAAACAAACTCCTCATATACAAAACAATAGTTAAACCTATTTGGACCTATGGACTTGAACTGTGGGGGACAGCAAAACAATCGAATATCAAACGCATTCAATCCTTCCAATCTAAAGTCCTTCGTACTATTCGTACGTTTGTATTATGTCTCCAACAAAACCCTACATAACGATTTTTATATACCTATTGTTCTTGGCCTCATACCCCTTAAATTCTCCAAATTCCATCAAAATCTTTCCATCTATCCCAATCCACTTGCTCATTCACTATCCAGTTCCACACATCCTTATAATCCACCTTTTAGATTAAAACAGAAATGGCTCAGAGATTTATTGTAAATAATTGTTATTGGAGTGCTGACAATGGCCAGCTTATCCACTCAAGTCCTGTGTGACTGTGCCATAGCGCTCTCTCTCTGCCTCCACTGGAATCTATCAGTGATGCAGCTGATAGAACAGCGCAGGGAACTCTCCGAGCCTGGCTTGCCTTTTAAATTGGAGGGCAGGCTTGGATCTTGGTGTTCCTCGGAATGTTGTATATATAGCATGAATGTAGTTATGATTTTTTCTTTTCTTCCTTAGTTCTTATTTTATTTATTAGTTTCAACAATCACTACCTATTTTTATATTATCATTTAACATTCTATTTTATTTCTTGTACATTTTATCTTATTTCTTGTATATATTATTTTATTTCTTATTTCTTGTATCTTTAAGGTTGTTTATTTTAAATTTTCTTACTTTATTTATTTTACATTATTTTATATTTTATTTTATATCAGTGAGTCACTGCCTTCAATATCACTCATTGCTCTTGAGTGAAGCAGCATGTAATTAATCAAATAAAAATATTTAAAAAAAAGAACAAGATTTTAAATCAAGCATTGCTACTGCAAGGCAAACAAATTTTTAAATATATGTATCCATTATTGGAAAATTAAGTAATATGATTACTATTTCGAATTTTCAGAGATGAAGTACTAAAACAAATTCATGTGGCCAGATAATACCACCATTTTATTAAACTCTTTGGTTATTCTTAGAGAAATTTCGTGCTCCCAGATTAATGATTATTTTTCAATTCATTGAATGCTCATACTGGTTTTCAAACTCTAATACACTATTAAATTTAATAACTAGAGAAATATCTTGAGGTATAGAAGGATCAATAGAATTAGGATTGATGAATTAATTGCCACTTCTATTGGGATTATTTTATTAGAATACTAGTTTCAAATGCTTAACATTCATCTTCAGTTCTAAGAGGTCTAAGAGACAACAGGAGGTCTAACCTCTAGTTGGCATTCGAAATATATATATATATATATATATATATATATATATATATATATATATATATATATATATATATATATATATATATATATATATTACTCTAAATGATCCATCATCATAGGGATATGTATATATTATTAGTTTCTACTTAATTTCTTGAAATGTTAATCACGATTTTTGTTTATTAGAACTGTTGCATGCCACCCTGACCATTCAGTTGGAGATGGGAGAATTCCGGCATGTGTTGGAAGCGATCAAGGCTATACAGCACCCAAGGACAGTCCGAAAGCACATTTATTTTGTCAGGAAAACGTCGAGTGAGTGAATTCTTTGTATATTTAAATCAGTTCAATTAAATTTTACATTTATTAAATCATCCTACCACCTGTTTTGTTGCATTAGTTTTTATTAATTTTGATTTTGTGTCATAAAATATTTAGCTCGCACAAATATTAAATTTATTTTTGTGGATAAATATTATTTATTTCGTAATAATAAATATTTTTAAAATCTAAAACACTGCCCGAAATTTGTTTTAATATGATTCAAGTTTCAAATTCAAACTCTCAAAATTTTTAAATGGTGATTGAGGAAAAACTAGGAGTTAGGTAAAATTAATCAATAGAATTGTTAGCGTTTGGCTCCAAAATCAACGTCTCACATAATAACGGAACTATTTGAAAACTGTAAGTATCCTTTGAATATGTATATATCCTTGTACTCTTTTTTTTACATATATTTTTTATATAAAAAAAGCACAGGGAATATGCTTCCATGGTAAAGGACTAGCGAAAGACATATTCCCTCCTCATCGGTATCTATTCCTAATTATATCCTCATTTGTCATGATCGGGCGGAACGGACTGGTGGTGGCGTTGGTTTGTTCGTTCATGACAGTCTGAAGGTTAAAATCTTTTTCAAATCTCCATCAACTGATACACCTTACCTAGAATATCTTTTCACAGAAATTTCTTCACATTTGTTTACCCTCCTCTATGTCATAGTGTACCATCCTCCTCAAGTCTACCTCTACCTCCCGACGTTTACCTGCTCCTTCGATTAATCAGGAAATTAGAGATCTGATGAAAAGAAGAGATGTAGCTAGAATAAGCTTTAGGCGTTCCAGATTTCCTGATGATTACTCCACTTTCAACTCCCTTCGAAACCTCACCCAGTCCACCATTCGACGTGCCAAGGCACAGTATTTTCGTAACATCCTATCCGAAGCTCCAGATTCAAAATCTAAGTGGAAAATTCTAAGGATGTTTTTGGTTACCAGTTACACATCCAGTACATACTATCCTGTGGCTCCTGATGAACTTAATTCCTTTTTTGTAGATTCCTCTCCCAATGAGCCTTCAATCAATACTTTATCCTATTCCATTCCTCAATTTGTATTTAATCCAGATAACTTTTACTTTCTTTATATTTTTTCTGATGATATAATAGCTTCTGTTTTTAAATCCCAAACAAATGATTTCGGTGCTGATCAAATCACAGTTAAAATTATCAAACTAACTCTTCCTGCTATCCTTCCTGCTCTCCTACATATTTATAACTTCTCCTTACAAACCTCTTCCTTTCCCACAGCATAGAAAAAGGTCCTAGTTCGTCTATTGAATAAAGTTCCTTCACCTACCACAGCATCCCATTTTAGGCCAATTTCCATCCTATCAAACCTATCTAAGCCACTAGAAAGAATAGTCCATTCTCAACTTGCTACATTCCTTGAAAATAAAGATCTCCTAACTCCTCTTCTATCAGGCTTCCGTTCAGGTTATTCTACCCAATCCACTCTTTTAAAAATTACTCAAGACATTTATTCCTCAATTGACCAACAGAAAATTACGATCCTAATCCTCTTCGATTTCTCCAAGGCGTTGATTTCTTCTTATCTCTCCGTTCCCAAACAGTTATTATTCCAAACCAAACTCCTTCAAAATCGGTACCTCTAACGCGAGGCGTTCCTCAGGGATCTTCTCTTTCACCAACTATCTTTTCAGTTAATATTAATTATTTTACAGACGCTATTTATAATTCCCAATATCATTTATATGCTGATGACCTACAAATCTAATTATCGTTTCATCCTTCTGAGATTTTTGAGGCAACTCGTAAGATTCAAGATGACATATAGCATTAACCAATGGGCAGTGGAGAATAAGTTACGACTAAACCCAGAAAAAACTAAGGCAATGCTAATTGGATCGAAACCCTCCCTTAATTTCCTTTCCTGTTATCCACTTCCTTATCTCAATAACATACCTATTCAGTTCACAAACTCTGTCAGAAACCTCGGAGTAGTACTCGATCAACATCTGTATTGGAATAACCATACTTCTCAAATTACCCGAAAAACCATCTCCATCCTCAAACAGCTCCTAAGATCAGTGTTTGTTTGGACTCCGAAGAGGAAGGATCTACCATAGCTCCGAGGGACAACAAACAGATAAGAAAACTATTCCTTTATATATATCATATTTTTTTCTCTTTTTCTTCTTTTTCTCGTGAATATCTTTGTGATATTTAGATTTACATCTCTTTTTATTATTATTACAATTTTTTTTTCCTCGAATTTTAAGTATTATTTAACTTTATATTTTTTCAAATTAAACAACCGCTTATATCGGTATTCAAATTATGGAAGAACCTGACGACCCAATTAGTCCTCGGGCTAAAAGAAATCACAGGCCTAGTTGGAGAGGTAAAAAATATTTAAAAAATGAGAGACGGTTCATTATTGGTCGAAACCTTTAAGTTCACCCAATCCGAAATACTGCTTTCCTGTAAAAATTTTGGAGGACAATTCCCAATACAGGTTACCCCCCATAATTCTCTCAATTATAGTAAGGGAATCATAAAAGTATATGATTTTCAATACTTGGATATTGAAGAAATTAAAAAAGAATTAAATAAAAAAATAATCGATATCATCAGAATCAAAATTTAAAAAAATGGTTCCGAAATAGCTACCCACAATTATATAATCACATTTCCAACACCTATTAATACACATTCCAAATAAAAAACAAATAATAAATACAGAACAACAAAAAATTAAAACACGCAGTAATGATGACAAACATTCCCTATCAACCGATATGTCTAGTGTGACTAGCATAAGCCCCGCCCCAGCCCCCCTCTCTCCCTCCTAGCTCCAGCTCCACACTATCAAACTTTCCGTCACGCAGAGTAACTCGTTCCACAGCGGCTGGGACAGAAGTGCCATCGGGCCCCCCACCCCTGCTCCCTACCTCCTCTTCCTCGCTCCTCCTCCCAGCCCCACTCCTATCTGCTGGCATATCTTCAGATCCATCTGAAGAAGGGCATTCGATAGGTGATGCAATACCTATTGAAATTGATCCTCCCGATAGTGACAAAGGTTATACCGAAGTCACATATAAAAAAGGAAAAACAAAAAGAAAAGAAAAAAAAACAGGTAATATTAAAAATACTGTAAATAAATAGACTGCGTATACATACATATATGTGTGTGTGTGTGTGTGTGTGTGTGTGTATGTATGTGTGTATATATATATATATATATATATATATATATGTGTGTGTGTGTATTTGTGTATATATATATATATATATATATATATATATATATATATATATATATATATATGTGTGTGTGTGTGTGTGTGTGTGTGTGTGTGTGTGTGTATTTGTGTATATATATCTGTTTTAAAAATGTATTATTTTCTATTATCATATATCGCTATTTTATTGCTCTATTGTTTTCCTGTTATTTTATTACATACAATTTATTTCTTAGGTCTTATTCGATATAGATATTTACTAAAATACTATTTCCATTGCATAACTAAAATGACATTTCTTATTCCTAAATTTTTGTTTTCACAACTAATAATATACCCGTATGTCCTTACTTCAATGGAACTGCAACGGATTGAAGACACATTTTAACGATTTAAAAATATTGATAAGAAATGTAAACCCCTTTGTGTAGCTCTCCAGGAAACCAATCTTTTAAATAATGAAAAGAGAACAATAAAAATTTTTAAAATTTATAGAAAAGATAGCCCTAATCCGAATCATGGCCACCATGGCGTTCTTCTTGTTGTTCAGGAATCAGTATATTCAGAACCGATTTCAATAAATACCCACCTCCAAGCTGTAGCTGCCAAAATACACTTAAATTTCACATTCTCCGTTTGTAATTTATACCTACCACAGGATCGTACAATAGAAACCCAGCATTTACTTGATATTTTCAACCAACTGCCACGTCCTGTACTTTTAGTCGGAGATCTAAATGGTCATAGTCCGTTATGGGGATCCCGAGATTTAAACATACGTGGAAAAGTAATAGAAAATTTTATTGAATTTTCCGACTTACTTCTACTAAGTACAACGCAACCTACCTTCCTCAGTTTTAGTTACGGGACATTTTCTGCCCTCCATCTATTTCTTTGCAGCCCTACGCTCTACAATAATCTAGACTAGACTGTACTTCCTGATCAACATAGCAGTGACCATTTCCCAATCCTTATAAAATTCCTTACTCTAAATCCAACATACCAAGTAAAACCCAGATGGATCTTAGACAAAGCCGACTGGCTTGAATTTACGTCCTTAGCTACCCCACCCGAAAACTCGTTATATGATCTGAGTATCGAAGAAGGATGCCAAGCAATAAGTAACTCATTCAAGCAGCACAAGCAGCTATACCGATGACGTGCGGTTTCCCAAAAAGACCTGCGGTCCCATGGTTCAATGAAGCCTGCAAACAAGCCCTTAAAAACCGTCGTAAGGCCTACAAAAATTTCCTCAGATGTATGACCTCTGATAATTTAATTGAGTACAAAAAGCAAAAAGCCATCTGCCGTATGACCTTTAACCACCATAAAGCTGAATCCTGGAAGAAATTTGTAAACTCCTCCACTAGCTCTAGTACGGTTTGGAACAATATTCGAAAAATCAACTCCAAAAGTTCTTTATCCCGCTTTACCATTTTAATCAACAACCAACTATCCGACGACCCATTAAACGTATCAAATATCTTTGCCGACTACTACTCGCAAACATACAATTCCAGAGATAATAACTTAAATCTAAATCCTGAAAAAAATGAACACCAAAATAGTACAGCCGATACAAATTACTATAACATAACTTTTACGATATGGGAACTGAATTATATACTAGACAATATAAAAGGCAGATCACCCGGCCCTGACAATATCCATTATGTCTCCACTTCAGCCGAAAAAGAAATACCCCCCCATCACACGAACTTGTTTTAGGAAACTCTCCAATACCATACACAAATCAACATAGATTTTTGGGTCTTACTTTTGATAAAAGACTGAACTGGGAACACCATATATCTCGCCTAAAAACTATCGCCACTAAAAAACTTAACATTATCCGTGTTCTGAGCAATACCAAATGGGGTGCCGACAGAATTAGCTTGTTTCAAATTTATCAAGCATTGGTTTATTCCAAAATTGACTACGGTTCCTTCATTTACAGTTCTGCCCGTTACCCTGTTCTTACCAAGCTAGATACTGTCCATCATGCCGGAATTCGAATCGCTACTGGGGCATTTCGTACAAGCCCAATTCTTAGCTTGTGTTCTGAATCGCGATTACCACCACTTCTATTTAGAAGATTAAAACTAGCTATAACCTACGCTTCAAAAATACACTCACAGACAGGACATCCGACTTACAAATACATTTTTAATTCCAAATATTCCAATTCCTTTAGACAGAAACAAAATTCAACTCTTCCGTTATCAGAAAGGATCTTCTCAGCTATCTCTTTCCTCAAAACTATCAAACTTAGACTATCCGAAAATGATATTCCACCATGGACCCACCAGCGTCCTAATACAATTCTCGACCTCACTAAGTACTCAAAGAAAAATACTGAGCCATCCAAATTCAAAGACCTCTTTTCCCGCCTTCTTAATGACACACCGGAATCATTTATAATTTACACTGATGGTTCAAAATCTGACAAATCTGCATCTTCCTCTTTCGTTACTAAAGATTCAACCCACAAATTAAAACTACATAAATTATCAAATATTTACACGGCCGAACTAAACGCAATAGCAGCAGCACTCCATTTTTGCATGACCCTCGCTTACAATAGTATAATTATAGCCACTGATTCACTGAGTTCACTAAAAGGCCTAGATTCTATGTATCCGAAACATCCCAAAATCCCGGTTATACACTCCTACTTATCCACACTAAAAAGTTTAGGCAAAACAGTAAAGTTTATATGGATCCCGAGCCACGTGGGTATTGTGGGCAACGAGTTGGCCGATCTAGCTGCAAAGGAGGCTCTCGAACTACCAGGGTGAGGCAAGATCGCACTAACTCCATCTGATCTACGAAAAGCCCTAGGAAAAGAAATCGATGATGGAGGGCAGTCTATGTGGGACGAAAGCCCTCCAAATAAACTGAAAATGATTAAAAAAGATGTCAAACCCTGGAATACATCCAGCCGCCAAAGTCGTAGAGAGGAAGTCGTACTGACGAGACTCAGGATAGGCCACACCAGATTAATACACTCCTATCTTTTCACAAGGGGGGGTCCACCCAGGTGCAAATACTGTAGTGGTATACTAACGGTGATACACATTTTTCAGGACTGCCCTTTTTTTACATCGCGCCTAAATAGCTTAGGACTAAATACAGACCTTCCAACAATCTTGGGAGCTAACAATGAAAAAACAGAATTAGTATTCAAGTTTATGAAATTAAGTGGTTTGTTAACAGAGGTTTAACATAAAAGATAAATAGGCAATAAAATATAATTACATATAAAAGATATCAATAAAAATAAGAAAAAAAAAAAATATAGATGTAGAGAATAAAATAAAAAATAAAATATGGCGTTAATAACCGATTCAGTTGCACGCCATGAAACTAAACAAACAGCTACTAAGATTCCGTGAATCAATCTCTCGCAATATCCGTCAATTGTTAGTATCCTTTTTCATCCTCCCCCATCTCGATTATGGATGCTTAGTATACGGAGGACTGTCTGGTGAGCTTGAAATGAAGCTGAAAAGATTAATGAGCTCCTTTATAAGATTCATTTTTGGGATCCCCAGGCGTTCTCACGTCACTTGCTGGTATTCTGAGTTAAGGTGGCTTTATCCAAGTTTTCGGCGACAATACTTCCTTGGATCCTTTCTATTTCAATCCTTAAGGTCCAAAAAAACTTGGTACATTTACGACATCCTTGCCTTTCGTTTTTCCTTTCATCTTTTCAACACCAGATCCCAGCCTATAGATTTGTATATTCCTTCTCATCTAACTGGTTCCTTTGAAATATCCTTTTTTCATTGTGCAGCTTTATTTTGGAATTCCATAACCCTTTCCGCTCTCGTTTGTTAAAAGTCGACAAAACAACCTGCCAGAAGGAAATCACCACAGAAATAATTGTGTACCAATTTCACCCCACCGTACTAATGTGACCCCATTTTACGGTATATAAGTATCGATAATTTCGTTGATTGTCATTTAATGGTTTTTGTTTCGAAGCAATTAAAATATTATTTTTTATTTTTTAGTTCAAGTTTGTTTATGTAGGTTTAATCTTGAAGTCGGTTTTGTTTTTTTTCTAAAAATTATTTTTATTTTTGTTGTCTTTATTCAGTTGGTCAATATGTAGTTCTACAAATTTTGTTTATCATTAGAATAAGTCTATCAAAGAAATTTTTGTATTACATATATAATGTAAGTATGTATAGCATATTAGCATTATTATTTTTTTTTCTTTTCTCATGTATATATTCATAATATAATTTTATTTTAAAATAGATACATATATCATTATATATATATATATATATATATATATATATATATATATATATATATATATATATATATATATATATATATACATACGATAGTATTTTCAGTTATAATTATTATTTCATACGTTTATTTTTTTTTAAATTTAATTTAATTTTTTTTTCCTATAAAAATGTATGCTGTAATTACTGATGCATTTAATTCGTAAATAACATGCCAGACAATTGTACTTTTAACTGTGCATTATTTATATTCTTAGGGGACTGTAAGTCGCAGAATAAAGTTTATTTTTTCAAAAAAAAAGAAAAAAAAAGTACATTATTAAAAGTAATGCATTTTATTAAATTAAAACTAGTTATTTTAAAAATTATGGCTTTATTAATACATTTATAACTTTAACCTTTAATTTATTATAAAAAATATATATATATATATATATATATATATATATATATATATATATATATATATATATATATGAAAGACTCCAACGCGCTTCGACCTCATTTTTACATTTTTAGATTTTCAAGCTCGGAACTATAGAAATTTCATGTAAAATTAAGTTTATTAACTTAGTTGCAATGGTAACCCCTCTTCCTACCCTATATAAACCTGCCCCCACCTAGCCTCATCTGACATACTATACGCGTCGTTTGAGACGTATGGACATACTATGCACGTAGTCTTGCAATAGGTTATAACTTTTATACTTGTTATTGAGTTCAATGTATGCCATTCACAATAAAGCTTCTTTTTAAAAACTTCAACCCACGATACCTTTATTTAGCTGGCGCCCGAACGGAGGGACTTTTGGAAGTGTAAACGTAACTTCGCGGGAGTTCTATCTTCTTACAGGTATGGAACAGCGAGACCACTTTCCACTGGCATGAGAAGATTGGGAGCTGAGTATTAGCAGAATATATCAGCAGATCTTCAAATCTTTGGGAGCACTTTGTATTCCAATACCTTAACCGAAGGAACCTACAACCTCTTGCTAAGAATCGACGGGAAGGAGCTGAAGGAAGTTGCATCAAGAAGACATCGTTGTATTAAGAACAAGTATTATTAATTTATTTTTATTTTTATTTTTTGTAATTTAAATAAAATTTAGTATAATACGTATAATAATTTAGAATATTAATTTGGTATATTTTATATTAATACAGATTTAATTTTATGAATAAGTTAGAAGAAAAATTAAGTA
This sequence comes from Euschistus heros, assembly GCA_003667255.2. Lineage (NCBI taxonomy): Eukaryota > Metazoa > Arthropoda > Insecta > Hemiptera > Pentatomidae > Euschistus > Euschistus heros. The sequence continues at coordinate 5,585,827 of RCWM02000012.1, forward strand.
ACTTAAAAATAACGGGTTCAACATTAATTGATAAAAATAGTAAAATGGCGTTAGAAATCAAAAACCACGATTTACCACTAATTCCAGAATATGATGGGAATCCCCTGCAATTAGTTGACTTTATAAGAAATAGCAACTTTTTATACGATTTATATTGTAAAGAGGCTAACGTCCATAAAAATACAAATCAGTCAAAATTAGTTGTAACAATATTGAATAAATTAACGAGAAAAGCAAAAATCGCAGCATACGATAAGGAATTCGCGCCAGTTAAAGAAATAATAAAATTTTTAAAAAGAAAATATCAGGATACTAGAACACGAGAAAAATTGATTTCAGAAATTTTAAATACCCTTACGTATCAAAATGAGAACCCACTTGACTTTTTAGAAAGACTGGGACAAAAAAGATGCGACTTATACGCCCGGATATCCGCGGATAATGAAATAATTGATAAACAGGACGAAATGAATAGATATGATAAACAAATATCACACCACGCAGTTCATAGTTTAGATCCGGCAATTATTGACTTCAATTACCATTATAAATTTGATACCTTAGAAGACCTCGAAGAAATATTAAGAAATAGCGCGGCTCACATTGTACACAGAATTAATGGAGATATAAAACATTCTAAAAACAGTTCGGCACAAAATAATTATAAAAAGAAAAATTTTGAAGCTAATTATAAAAATCGGGAGTACAAACAGAATTTCAATAACCATCATGATTACCAAAACTTCTGACCCCAACAATATCATCGTGAGCAATATTCGTCTTTTAATAATCACCAGAGTTATCGACTACATGAGTGATCAACGCGAACAAAGTCCAACCTTTAATACCTTTAATAATCAGTATAACTTCCGGCCACAACATCGACCTATTGAATATCAAACCCCAATATACAGGGTGTCCCAGACATAGTGTAAAAAAAAAAATTGGGTAGAATAACGCAGAAACTAGTTTCATATCTCAATCTCTTGAGGAGATAGAATTTTTTTTGTTTTTATTTTTAAAATCTTTATTTTTTCTGAAAAATGGCAGTTTTCTCTACTTTAGTTTAGCGTAGAAACAAAAGCGATGATACTTTCTTAATCAGCATTAAATTTTCTAAAATATGACATAGCTCTAGTTATTCACTTTTAGTTATTATAGTAAATTCACTTTTAGAGGGCCTTTTAACGCGCAAAACACAAAACATTTATTAAAACTTAAATTTTTAATATTTTTTGAAAATTTCTCACTCCCCACTGGAGCACCCTAGAAGCCGTCAAATTTCCCAAAAACTGCAGAATTTAGTTAGCTTTTTAGTGGTGTAACTCATGACACAATTGCACTTCACCTTTTGAGTCCAACAGAAGTTTTTCTGATGAAAAACACGCTAGAGAATAAATACTTGATAGAATAAGTGTATTAGTTATTTTATCTCTTGTCCATATGCATGAGGGGTTAAGAGTTGTGAAGGTGGTATATCTTCCCTCCCCCCCCCCCGAAAAAAATCTTATTTATATGGAGTTATGGGGGGAGGGGGGTACACAAATTCTTGCTGATTACTAGCTTGTAACCCGACAATTTGGGTATCGGTTCTGATACTCTCTGATACTCTAGCGCATTGCCATTGCAGAACCCGTAGACGAAAATCATATCTGCGTAAACACTTATAGTGAAGTCCATGGCTGAAGAAGAGTGAATGGCAATTGATGCAGTCATGAAATGAGAGGACAACTTCTTATGACCTTTGCAAACAGTGGGATTATAATTGTTTACAAAGCTTAACTAAATAAATCCACTAATTCCAATCAGAACGTGATATCATTGTCTCGGCTAATGAGTAGGAAGCACATTATGAAATGTCATTTTTCTGTTGGTGTATTTAATTTCTTCAAATAATCCTAAATTGTTATTTTTTATATTAAAAAAAAAAGAAAGAAAAAAGTACCTTTATGTAACATTAGGTAATCAGCAAGAATTTGGTCCCCCCCCCCTTAGCTCCCTATAAATAAGATTTTTGTGGGGGGGGGGAGGAGGAGGGGGAGGGAGAGCTTGCCACCTTCACAACTCTTTACCCCTCATACATATGGACAAGAGATAAAATAACTAATACATTTATTCAATCTAGTAGGTACGTGAAGCAATCAAGTATTTATTCTCTAGCGTGTTTTTCATCAGAAAAACTTCTGTTAGACTCAAAAGGTGAAGTGCAATTGTATCATGAGTAATACACCACTAAAAAGCTGACTAAATTCTACAGTTTTTGGAAACTTTGGCCGCTTCTAGGGTGCTCCAGTGGGGAGTGAAAAATTTTCAAAAAATATTAAAAAATTAAGTTTTAATAAATGTTTTGTGTTTTGCGCATTAAAACGCCCTCTAAAAGTTTTAAAATAACTAGAGCTATGTCATATTTTAGGAAATTTAATGCTGATTTTGAAAATATCATCACTTTTGTTTCTACGCAAAACCAAAGTAGAGAAAACTGCTATTTTTCAGAAAAAATAAAGATTTAAAAAACAAAACAAAAAAAATTCTATCTCCTCAACAGATTGAGATACGAAACTAGTTTCTGCGCCATTCTACTCCGTTTAGTATGCAGTGTTACCCAATTTTTTTTTTACACTATGTCTGGGACACCCTGTATAATCAGCAATGGGACCCACAATCACAACATAGGTTTTTTAATAAACCACCCTCGAGAAATTTTAGACTGAATAATTACCAACAACCTCAAATAGATTCTAACACGGTATCGATGAAAACGGTATCTACTAGGGTGCATACAATAGAGGAAGAGAAAGATGAAAAAATAAAATTATTATTAGACCGTATTAAGTCACTAGAAAAAAGACAGGATCATTTTTTAGAATTAGGCCCACGCATGAGCAGACCTCCGGACATAGACCAGACATAAATAATCATTTAAATTTTAACAGTAAACAGACCGTTTCAGGAATTAATGATTGATATTTTTAATTTTAACAATGCAATAATTTTCACAGCAGTTGACACATTTTCGAAACATTTATTTGCCCAAACTTTACAATCAAAAAACGCAATTAATATCTGCAACGCATTAACAAACTACATGATACACTTTCCCACACCTCTACAAATAATCATTAGACCAGGGAACCGAGATGAAGAATAACGTAGTAAGACAATTCTGCGTAGAAAATAATATTATTCTACATTATACTTCATGCAAACTCTTTAGGATTATTGAACAGAGTCCATTCTATCTTAAACGAATTATTAAGAATAATAGGACAGGAGAGAGATAAATATTCGACTCAACAAAAACTAAGATTAGCCGCCTTAGCTTATAATAATACGATAAACAATAAATTAAAATTAACACCAAACGAAATTACCTTTGGAAACACAAAATTAGAATCAGATTAAAATATTAACCTGACAGAACAATACGTACTAAAATACCATAGAGACCAAGAACTACTACTTAAATTAATTAGGACTAAAATAAGTAATGAAAAAGAAAAGAGAACGGAAAAATTAAACGAAAATAGAGAAGACCCCGTAGATATTCAAAAACAGTTAGGAGATATCGAATATTTAAAAAATACTCAATCAAAAATAAAAAGTAAAAATAAGTTTAAAAAAGTAAATATTCTAGTAAAAGACAAAAGACCTATTAAAACTTATATAGACAACATTAAAAGGCCCAATAGAAAAAATAGAAAAAAGAAACGATTTATTTCAGACGACGATAATGAATCCCTTCGCGTCAATATTTCGGATACTTATGACTCAGACGACCCAGGTAATGGTTCTGATTAAAAATATTTAATTTTATTTAAATAATATTAAAATATATTGAAAACCTTTTATTTTAATAATATGTAATAAATGTAATGGTATTAGGAAGAGATGTTTATTTTATATTGAAGTAATTAACTGTATTTATATTAAACTGACATTACTGTAATTTATTTAAATAAAATCGTGCTTTTGTATTTTGCTGTATATTATTATGTTCAATGTTAACTAATGTTAAAAGATCATTCAAATTATTATTTTATTTCACAGTAATGCCATGTTTGACCAATTGAAATAATTTATTTTGTAATTAATAGTTTGTATTCACCGTAATAAATATTAGGATATTATTATTTTGTCTTGAAATATTATTTTGATTAATTGTTCAGAAAAGTATGTATTTTATTTTAATTGTCTAATTATTTGCAAATTTAGAATTATTATTTGCAAAGTTATAATGGAAAAAACTAAATCAGACACTCTTATTTTACTGTACCTTTTGCTTAAAATAATGTATTGATATTAAAATGTATTGTCTATTATTAAGGAATATTCTGTTATCTTTTTGTTTGTTTCAGAGAAAATTGTTGTACTTTAGTATGTAAGGAACTATGTAATGTATAAACATGGTATTTTTTTAAATATAGTCCTAGCATTGAGAAATGAACAAGGTCCAATCCTTTTGTTTATAGGAAGTTGACAATTGTGTAAAATCCTATCCTAGTAATTAGAAACGTACAAGGTTTAATCTTTTTATTTATGTAAAACTATAAATAGTATAAATCCTAATTTAGTACACAAGAGATATTCAAAGTCTAATCGTTTTTTTTTGTATAACATCCCTAAAGCTTTAAGAAATGTATAAGGTTCAGTCCTTTATTTTAATTATATAAAGTCCAACAACTTGTGTACACTAAGATAACTATCAGTACTTGTTCCATCGGGGACCTTGGAACTCGGGGAGGAGGAGTTAAGTATGCCTAAATGGTATTAGGAATATAAATAAACAACTGTATGATAACCCCTCTTCCTACCCTATATAAACCTGCCCCCACCTAGCCTCATCAGACATACCATGCACGTAGTCTTGCAATAGGTTATACTTGTTATTAAGTTCAATGTATGTCATTCACAATAAAGCTTCTTTTTAAAAACTTCAACCCGCGATACCTTTATTTAGCTATACATACATATATATATATATATATATATATATATATATATATATATATATATATATATATATATATTTATTTATTTATTTATCGCGATACAGGCCAACGGTGGACCACGCGTATATCATTTTCAGGTTTTCTTCTTCTCTGCCCAAATTCTTTTCATTTTTTCGCCCATTTCCCTCTTTCTCTCCTCCGTCCATTTCTTACTTTCATGCTTCTTCTTCTCCGCTACAAGAACCTTTATATTTTTAACCATTTTTCCGAATGTATCCTTATCTTTGTAGTCTCCCTCCGTGATACCCAATTTTTTAACTTCCTCTTTCATTTGCTCTGGGTAACCTTTTATATTTTTCAATTTCATCACTTTATCAAATATTTGTTAGTTTAATCTATTGCTATTCATTCTTTTCATGTGTCCGAAAAAATTTAATCTCCAATTGTTTTCCAAAGTAATTGTAATCCAAAATAAAGTTTTCCAATTGTTCGTAAAGGTCATAGTTCTTTTTTAATCGATATTCTTCCCCCACTTTTCTCGGTCCGTATATCATTCTCAATATCTTTCTTTCCGTCCTTAACAAGGTTTCCATATTGGTAAATCCCATAGTCTCTACCCTGTAGAGGATCACAGGTTTTATGACTGTTTCATAGTGTCTAATTTTGGCTTTTATGGAAAGATTTTTTTTATATATGGTTTTATATATATATATATATATATATATATATATATATATATATATATATATATATATATATATGTATGTATGTATTTAATATAATAGGTAACATAAGCCCTACAATAAGGGCTCAGTAAAGTAATCAGCTATCCAGAATATTTAATATCACATACAGTAAGCTGAGTAATTATTTTAATCAGTGTAGAAAAATTGGGTGAGAGATGATTTTGATAACGATTTGAGAGTTTTATTTCAATTCAATATATCATAAGGTCAATTATACAGGCATGTATTGCTGGCTTCTGTTGTCTGAATCAGGTCCATCGCCTGCCTCATGTGACATTAGTATTGTCCCATTAAGAAGCCACAACTATGTAAAAGGCTAAAATAAAAAGTTGTCAATGCATATAGGTCTAGACATAGCAGATTGGATAGGCCAACGAAATTAACATTGATATTTACAAGCTAAATATATAAAAGTAAAACCAAAGAAAACTAAAAAAATTAATTCAACACAAATTTCTATTTCTCGTGCTACCAATAAAAAGAAGGGAAGGCATAAACAGTAGTTTTAAGTTTGTGCAGAATAGAAGGTGTCTTTAACCCTTATTATGGCAAAGTGTCGCACATGACACCTTGAATTTAAATATATTTTTTTTTTTAATCTGGTGGACTTACTGCAAGTATTATACCATTTTCCACTCACTCAGGGAAATATGAGTAAACGGTTGGTAGCATTGTGCCGCTGTTTGAATGCTATCAACAGGCGTAATAAGTTAGTGTAATTTAAAGAAATTACAAAAAATTTACTTCTTTTGAGAAAATGGGTTAAACTATAATGCTTTGATTTATTTATTAATACATAGTTTATTGGTTTTTTTGAAGAACTGGTCAAGTAATAATAGACTATTGCATTTTCTGTAAGCTACTATAATAAGTAGTTTCGTGTTCCTTAGAATTACTATTATTTCGATATCCTTCTCTAACATTTTTTCTGGCATCTGCATCTGCATCTGCCACTGGTCAATGTTAAAAAGTTACTAAGACAGCGTATAAACTGGAACGTTTCACCTGGAAAACACATTTAAACCTAAAGCTACTAGGAAGCGCTGTTTATACTATTATAACATTCACTTGACGAATGGTTTAAATTTAAAAATTTAAAACATTCATTGATGTAAATTTTTTTTTTTTTTTTTTTTTTTTTTTTTTTTTTTTAACAATAAAGCTAGAAACTTTTATACAGCAGTCAAGTACATATTTCGATTTGATCAACTCAAAACACACTGCATCAAAAGTCTGGGCTTACATTGTACATTAAAAAAGTTAAATAATACAGGAAATATCTTTTAATCATGTAATCAGCCATGCGCTAATGTGGATGATTGCCTGATTAAACAAAGTATTTCAGCTTTGACTTCATCATTAATTAATGAAAGTAATACGATAGGCGCCATTTTAAGAGAGAACAAAACTAAAGATATGCATATTAGTTCAGACCTTTGGTTTAGATATCCAATATTAATCTTTTAACTCTTTCATAGTTTGATCTATTTAGACTACGAATGTAATAATAATAACTAGATAATTAATGAAGGAAATAGAATAATTATGATATCGAATAAATCATATTATGCCTATATTTAGTTATTTAAAAGCAACATTTTATCGAAGGCAAGACTCTACAGCACTGATTAGGCCACTCACACCGCTGCCGAAACTAACCAGCAAAATTATATAATTCAGGATAGCTTGGAAGGCTTATGACACATGCCGAGCTGTGTTCTTTATATAAAACTAACTCATGCCTGGCTGATAGACCGGTTAGGATAATAAGAATTCCAGTAAGAAGTAGTAAAAGAAGAGTTGGCGTACCACAGGGAGGATGGATGCTAGACGTCGACGAGGATATAAAGGCATTATATAATGGATCTAATATAATTTATATATTTGATAAAAAATTATTTTAAACTTATAACATTGTCTAACACTTTTTTTGTGTTTTTGGAACCGGAAAATTTTCGATATGAATTAAATTATCCTTTAATGGTATAATTATATTATTTTGTATTATATGGTCTAAATACTTTACTTAATCTTTCACAAAGTTACATTTTGAAAACTTTCTAAAGCCTTGCTTCGAAATGGCAAGTAATAATTATAAGTGACTATTGTGTTCTGAAAATGGTTTTGAAAAAAACAGAATGTCATCTATGTAACCAGCAGTAAAATCAGACAGGTTATGTTGTCTTATAATGGTATTGAGGATTCGGCGAAAAGTTGCCGCAGAAGTTTTAAAGCCAAAAGGTAAGTCCCTAAACAGGTAAGGTAAAGTCGTTTTATAATGTGTTTCAAACCTATTTGGTGAATCGAAATTATGTGTTTTAAATGCATGATAAAATTCAAATGAAAAAGTCACACACACACACACACACGCGCACACACACACACACACACACACACACACACACACACACACACACACACACACATAAATATATGCCAACGTATTAGGTAAAGTATTCAATTAATTAGCAGAAATATCCAACTATTTACATTATTTAAAATAATAAAACTTGCAATTAATACTTATACATAAGTTCGAACTACAGTTTAAGTAACTAATTGTGTTGAAAAGGGAAACAACAGGAAGTTGACGATTAAAAAACAAAAAGACAAGGAAATAAAAATGAAAACACTTTATAATACTTAATTTAAGGATTGGAACTTAAGTAAGATATGAATCGGTTTCGAATCCAGGGACATTTTGTGTAACAAACGTTTGTTAAAACTTTGACTTCTTACCTTTGTTTTGTGTCTCCATTGCTGTTTGTGATTTGTTACTAGAAACTGTGTAGTAGTTGATACAACTTTATCACAACAAACTTATTATAACTTTATTTATATTTTTTTTTTTTACGTCTGCTCAGAAACATCCAAGATTTCAAATATCAAATGCTGATATGTAGATAAGTATGCAATTACAGTTAAATTATGGTATAACTCAAATTGATTCCAAACGCTGCAATGTTTATATAATATTAGATTTTTTAGTTGGCGAGGTATATATTTCACAGCCCTAGTTTTAGAATCCCTCATTACATAATTATTTTTATTTATACTTATTATTATACATATTATTATACTTATATTATTTATAATTATAAATTTGAATAGAATATTGAATATAAAAAATAAACTATTCCCAGTTCTATAAGCAACGGTTAATAAGGACTACCTGTTTTTAGATATCGTGTACTTCAGCTACTTCACGGACCGGCTGGAGTACAGCTACGACTACATCCTCCTCACTGCCAATTATTGGAACGCCGTCGGTGAAGTCCTTAATAGCCACAACGATATCATCGAAAGATTTGATAAAATAAAATATAAGTGGGGGAAAATCCCGATGACTTTTCAATTATATAAAAGAAGCTGTAAGTTTTGAAAGAAAAACATTCATTTGATTCATAAAGTAATTAAGTTAGTATTGAAACCTTATAATTTATTTCACTTTTTCTTCCAGATTATTATGTAACAAACGTAGAAGAAAGATATCTTATATATCTGAACGAAGATCGTGTTGAAGTGCAGTTGCTGCGATGCAGTAAATTTTGTCTCGGATCAGTAGCTGACGAATTAGTTCAGTGGGACAACAAATTCACTGTAGCAATTGAAGCCATCCATAAATGGTTTGAATGCCAAGAGTAAGTCCGATTTAACTCAGTTCTCAATCGGTAGTAGATTAAGTTATTAAAGCTAATTATTGTTACTATGGAATTTGACCATCAATAATTTATAGTTATATAATTATTATTATTGTAATTATATGACCTTCTCAATGCCAAGTCTTCATACAAGGCCCTACAGCTAAAAAAAAAAAAAAAAAAAAAAAAAAAAAATCTCTAACAGATTAAGCAGTATTTAAAAAAATATATCTCATTGAATACTGTCCCCAATCTGACAAACTAGAGAAACTGCAAAATTTGATAATTTTCACTTTAATTGCCCAATGAGTAATCAACAAGGTAAGTTTATTGTGAAAAAGTGAAAAATCTAGAACTTGCTCCGAAAGGCTCCTACAGTTCATTATTGTGTCCCCAAACTGCATATTGTATATTGTATTTATTAAAAAATTCTTTAACAATTTAAATTATTCACCTAAAAATACACCATTTTACGGTTTCCCTAGAGTGGGGATGATTTCTGTTGTATTTATAGACAAAAAAGAAAAAAAAACAAATAACCCTTTGTCATATTAATATTCCTTTATATACCTATTTATTTTCTACATAGTTCAATTTATTTCAATCCGTTCATCAATTGTTTATTACTTAATAGGAAATGGTTGTATCTGAAGCAAGTAGTGGATTGCATCGGAATAGACAGGGACGCAGGACTAGTCATATATAATTTTATGTCAGCTGAGCTCATGTGGCATAATAAATATGTTAACCCAGCAAGAGCTACAAAAATCGTAAGTATTGTTATTACAATGAAGTGATATCTATTAAAATAGACCAAAACTTCATTTTATTAATACAATATTTTCTTTTTCAGCTCCTGAAAATTATGTCACCTCCTGGAATCCTACTGCACATTAACAAAGCATTGGAGTTATTTGATTTGGCCTTAGTTGAACTTAATATTTATTTCGACATTAAAAGATTATCATCCCCAAGATTCTTCTTCATCAGCAACAACGAATTCCTCGAAATAATAAGCGTTTGTACCACCCCTTGGCTTATGCTAAGCTTCTTAAGGCGGATATTTGATTATATTAACAAGGTAACTTGTTTTAAATGAAAATGAAAATTAAACTATATTCTCGGTCGTATCTTCTCATAAGAATAAAATGTACATTAATATTAGTATAATAATAATAGTATAGTATAATTATAGTAATATAGTATAATAATAGTATATGTATAGTATAAAGCCCTAATTAAACTACGGCTGTGAAATATATTCATTCGCATCTTTCTCTTAGCCAACTAAAATATCTAATATTGATATTAATATTGTAATAATAATAAATTGAAATCGATTTGAGTTATTTTTATTGTGCATATTTGTGCATATTTGCATAAATTCATATTTTGAACAGCAATTGCATATTTATCTGCATATCTGGCATATGGGCATTAGACATTTGCATTTTTTTATGTTTCTGAGCAAAAAATAAAATATTTATAAATATAAACCGAAACAACTCCGACAGGAACAACTTGGATGAGCAGATGAGAAGAAAATGCACAGTGAGAAGATGAAGGAAGTGTGGTGCCTGAAAAAATCTCACATCAAGTACACACTTCACGTGGTTCCCTAGCGGCCTATATATGTATAATCATAATGATAATAATTATAAACCGAAAAAATAGCTATGGAAACTCATCCTATACTTTATTCTCCCACCAAATGAACGAGTTCGTGTTTGTTCAAGCACTGATTTTTTCCTCTGCACGAACTTTCTATCTCCTTGTATTATCTTTGAATAGTTGATGGGATTAATTCTTTGTCTTCTCTCCGCTTGAATGCAATATTACTTCACTTTTCTTAATTCACTTCTTTCAACCATTATTCCATTACTCAGTCTCTCACACAGCGCCTACATCATGTTTCTAACTGTTTATTTGTGTACTCATAAAATACCGTAAGTCACTCTTGCAAAGCCGAAAGATCTCGTTGGAAAGTATGTACATGTGTTCTCACTTTAGTAGGACTTAGCTTTCGTTTCCATACGGAAGTGTTGAGAGGTATAACGTGTTATAAATAGTCATTTTTGTCGTATTTTCAACCTCTCGTTTCCCTATGACCGTGTTACATTTTTGATAATAGACCCCGTTAGCTTTTTGGATTCAATTCGATATTTCGTGGTCTATCTTTCCGTTTTTTCCAAAAACTGTTCCAAGGTATTCAAGGTCAAATACATGTTTTTGTCTCGCTTCCATGCCTTCCTCATTATGGTTCTCAAAGCGAATATATGGTCTTGCGTTTGTATCAATGGTCTAAAAGCCGCTTGTTCCTCCTCTAGTTGGTCCTCCACGAGACTCTTCTCTCAAGGATAGTTGTGTATAATTTGTATACAACTTGAGATAGGCAGATGGGCCAGTAGTTTTGGCACTCGCTCTGAGTTTCTTTATTAAAAATAGGAATAATGATGTTATATTCCCATTCTTTGGGTATTCTTTTCTCAGAATATATTTTTTGGAAAAGTCCCTGAAGTGTTTCAATCAGGCTTTGCCCTCTATATTTTATGTACACGGGTGCGATTTGTCTCTTCCCGGTGCTTTTCCTGTTTTCAATCTTTTTATTGCTGCTTTCACTTCTTCCCATACCGGTTCACCATATTCTAGATTTTTTCCTTCTTCTTCCTCCTCCTCCATTTCATTTCTGGTTTCTTCAAATACATGAGAGTAGTGCTGTTTCCATCTGTCTAATATATCCGTATCTTTTGTTAACATTTTACCGGACATATCTTTTATATTTCGGATTGGCTTGCACTTTTTGTCATTTAACGTTTTAATCTTTTTCCAGAACTTCCTTGAGTTATCTTTATAGTCTTGAAGGTTCCTCCCAAACTATTCCCAACTTTTTCTTTTTGCAGTTCTTATGACCATTTTTGTCTCGTTTCTTCTTCTGACATACAGTTCCCATGTTTCATTGCATTTGTTGCTATTATACTCTTGCCATGCCTGTTTCTTTCTTAACACTGAAGTCTTCACCCGACCACCAATCAGTTTTTTTCCCACCAGATGAATATCTTTTTACACCGAATACTAACTTTGCAGTCTGTAGGATGTACTTTTGAATTTCCGCCCATATGCTGTCTACATCCCCTTCCATGTTGATGATTATCATTTTTTATTCCGATTCTTTGGCATATTTCTCTTGGTTTTCTGGTATGAGAAGTCTGGATTTATCTGTTTTCTGATATGTTTTACATGGTTTCTTCCTTGGCTGAATAATTTGCGTGACTGGTAGGAGGTGGTCAGAGCCTCTCCCTGCTTCTCTTATTTCTTTTACATCTGTGAAAAATCTTCTAATTTGTCTTCTATAGATTAAATAGTCAATGATACTATTTGCTAAACAAGCGTTCAAATTTGCCGATTTACTACATAAGACTTATTTACATGACTGTTATCAGACAGTTATTTACATGTTATGGACATACAGAGTTGAGCTCTGGTGCTCAACTAAATTTTCCAATTTTTGTTCTATCCAATCCTTTCAATTAAAACTTTTTCGAGAAATCCTCAATGCTCCTTACTTAATCACAAACAAACTTATCCATAAATCTTTTAATGTTCCACACGTTCCTGAATTGGCCCAATATAGATACCCATCCTTTCATAGTAAACTTCATAACCACTCAAATCCACTTGTGAACAACTTGAGACAAGTGGAACAACTTGCCTCACAGTCAATTTTTGATAATCCTCCGAGACATCTGAAAAGAAGATGGTCTAAAGATCTTCTACTGTAGAACTTTTAGAAGTGCTGCCAGTGAGTAGTTCTTTACATGTTATTGACAAGTCATTGTTATAATTTCCTCTGATTTAATTATTGAATATATGTATACAGTTGTAAATGTCAATAAATAGTTATAAGGGTGATGGAAATGTTTTATATATTGTTTGTTTTTATAAAGTTGTATCAACTACTGCACGGTTTTTAGTAACATGGAATATAAAAACAGCAAAGCACAAATAAAACAATGGTAAGAAGTCAAAATTTGAAAAAAAAAACGTTTGTTACACAAAATGCCACTCGATAAGAAACGTTTGGTTTCGATAGCGATTAATGTAGTACTTTACTTCGAGCTGGTATACCCTTCCATAAATTAAGCCAATTTAGGTTAGTCTATTGTTTCCCTTTTCAACACAGTTACTTAAACTTGAGTTGGTATTTATATATAATTATGTATTGCATTTTTTTTATTATGCTAAATAATGTAGATAGTTGCATATTTGCGGTATTTAGTTGCTTTTTGTAGCCAAAATATTTGTATATTAATGTGTATATTTATAAGTTTTTACTGTATATAATTTACAGCAATACTCATCACACTTGTCGTTTGTGATTGAGGTAAATAAATACGAATATTCCAATTTTCAACATCTGGACAATTGGAATATTTGTATTAATTTAGCTCAAGTCAGTAAGAGAATCCGAAATCAAAAACTATTATTTTTTCAAACTGAAATCCAATGTAATTTTTTTTTTTTTTTAATTCCTCCTAACAGTTATACGCTTGCGCCATCTTTAGATAGATCGTGTTCATATCACTCTGTTATAAATTCTGTTTTTAGTGAGTTTTCGTAAGTTTTTTTTACTTGAAAAGTGTATAGAACTTATTATTAACACCTGTGGCCAGTCAGTACAACAATCACTTATTGAATTAACTTTAACTTACGTAGTTATGAAGAGACATGTGGTCTTGAGATAAGGAACAGGACGGTGGGATCATGGATGAGTACCTTTAAATCATTAAAATGGCTTTTTAAACCGTTACAGTTCCATTGGACTAGGGTCATAAGGGATGGTTAAAAAATAGAAAAAATAAAAAACATCGTGAATCCCATAAGAGAATAATAAACCCATAATAACAATGCGTGTGGCATATTGATAAAAAAAAATAAATAAATAAATAAAAATAAAATAAAATAAAAATAAAAAAAAAATAAATAAAAAAAAAAATAAAAAAATAAAATAAATATATATTAAAAAAATAAAAGAGAGAGATAGAGTACATTGATGTATGTGAGTATTGTGAGGTTGAAATCAGTAAGCAAATATTAAGAGTGTTATCTATATACGATATATAAAAAACTAGACACAGGTAAGTATTTTCATTCTGAAAGTAAAGGAGTATGTAATTGTTATTGTAATTTTGAAGGTATGATTTAAATGGAACGGGATGATATAATTTTACAATATTATTGTTAATCTTGTAGGGTGTAAGATAATTCCTTTACTGCTCTTCACGGCCAAGCAGTGCTGCCGATGCGAGTATTTTTCCCCGAAATCGGGAAATGTTTGGCATCAGCGGGAATTTAACGGGTATCTCTGAAAAACGGGTAATTTCGGGTACTTTTGCTTTCCATAACTGATTATGTTAATACCTATTACATATTTATCTTTTTCTAAATTGATAAAAACACTTATCGTCAAAAAGTTCAATAGCGATTGTAATATTTTTCGGTCAAGGAAGAATCGAAAAGGTCAGTCAGTCTTCGAAGACAATTAGGGTGATGAAAGACGTTCAGTTTCTCAGATATCCACGTGAATGTTAGGTACTGCCACCAGCGCTGCTGACCTTTCTTTGCTGCTCACTTAAATGTTTGAGTGCGTTTTGTCACTGCCTTTTTCGAATACTGCCGTAGAAAGGGTTTTTAGCGACTGGCATTCTATAATGTCTGCTGGATTAGTGTGGTGGAGGCGCCGAATTACAACTCTTATTGATTTTTCGTTCTTGAGCTAATAAGTGTGAAAATCAGCTTTGGTATCGCTCAAGTATTTGACTATTGAACGGTAGGCCTCAGGTGTATCGGGTTGTAACTTAGTGTCATTAGTTCTATTTACACATGAGTAGGCTCCTGGGCCTATAATTTTATTTATTTGATCGCTGAAGAGTTGTATGCTTCTAATATTTCTGATTTAGATTGGTGGGGGTCGTGGTATTTTTTTGGTAACTGCTGCTTTCATTTCTTCAGTTTCTGAGTTTTTAAGTGGTTCGAACGGGTTTGGAGTAAAAAATGGGGATTCATCTTCAACTGCTTGAGAAGAAGTTCCTGGCTGAGGCTCCTGATTGTTAGGAGTAGAAGGAGGCATGGCTCTCTTTTGTTTTCTTGATCTGGGTTTTGTCGGACTTGGTTTGGACTCCAAGGACCGACTTCTCTTATTTTAACTAGACATTACCATGTGGTAATACATCATACTGGTATTTCAGAAGGAATAAATAAAAAAATAATAAGAAAAAAAATAACAATATTACGTTCCGCCTCTTTTGAACTTGATCCTGAATTGAAGAGACGCAACAGTCCCTACGACTGTCAGGTAGGTACTGAAGACAGTAGGCAGGGGTCCCCCGGCCGTGCTTATCAGTGCTCCAGTTGTCTAGCCGTTAACACAATATGTTCGTAGGTTATGATACACACTGTTTTATTTATTTGCAAGTAAATATGAAATTACTCACAGTAATAACAAGTCCGATGCTTCGTGCTTCTTATCTACTATTGATCTATAACAAATTACACTGCAAAATGCTGTAAATCACAATAGAAAAGTGATAAATGAAGGAGACGATATGAAAACTACATTAACTATCTAGCGCAGGCGCAGAACTCTATATTAGATAATAAGATAATAATTTTATTTAGAGTTTTTTTTAATACAAATAATTTATTTTATATATATATATATATATATATATATATATATATATATATATATATATATATGTATATATATTTTTTTACTAGTCTGTCTCTTATTAATCTTTATGTGTGCCAGTTTGTGAGTTTGTGATAAATCATAAATAAAAGTTTGAATTAAACAATTTAGATGCTATTAAAATATAAAATTTTTACCTACTAATTGTTTTATTAATAATTCCTAATATTATATTTTGTACCTGTCCACTTTCCTTTTCTTTTACTCACCCAGCAAAACGTCAGTAAGAAAATAATAATGTAGGTAAATATTGAAAGGTTGATTAATAAAAAAAGGTTAAGAAATTGAGAAGGTTAATACAGTAATACAAATTAATAATTATATTACACTGGCAGAAACCAATTATAATAAATATAAAAATTAACCAGTAATTTTTTGTTTTGCGGACCATTTGGCGCCCGTTTATAAGTATTTGATGCCCCCCCCCCCCTGGGTTAATAAAGATAGTTCCCGAAAACGAGTATTACTTCAAACATTGGGGGTATTTATCGGTAAAAACGGGAATTTTTATGCTGGGTGGTGGCTATTTTGGGTTGGGGGCATCGGCAGCACTGCGGCTATGTTTAATTAGGCGATAGCCCTCAACACAAGAGGTTGGGCTCACGACCCGTAGACAAAACACGCTACGATCTTTTTAATTTTATTATTATCTTATTTTTTTTATTTTTTTAATTTATTTATGTTTTTTTATTTCTCACTCAATACTGTGGGTGCTAAATGAGATATTTCCATATGGTGATGTCATAAAAAAAAAGAAAGAGAAACCGTTCACTAGAAACTGTTGGAATGAGCCCAGCGAAGCAAAAGCATAGAAAATCGAAGAGAAATACTCCTTCTTCGCCGCCATCTATAGAACCTCAACCAGGGACGTCAACACAAGAGATGACAGAAGAGTCCTCCTTCTTCACTCCGAATCCGTATCAGGTGCTACCTAATACAGATATCGAAACTATGGAGTCAAATAATACATCTCAACCTCCACGACCTCCTCCTATCTTCGTCAGAAACGTAGGGAATTTCGGATTACTGTGCAGTCAACTAAATAAAATAATCGGCACCGGAAAATACTCCTGTGTAAATAGAAACAAAGACACCAATATCAATCCGGATTCTCCTTATTCTTACCGCCGAATAGTTAAATACTTATCGGAAATGAAAGCTAATTTTCTCACCTACCAGCTTAAGGAAGAGAGATCACTGAGAGTAGTCATAAGGAACCTCCACCCAACAACATCAACTGAGGTTATTACAGAAGAATTAATAGTCATGGGCTATAAAGTTCGGCAGGTGACTAATATTCTGGAAGATAACAGGAAACATTCCGAGGCTAGCGGCAAAACCCCATTACCCTTATTCCTCGTGGACCTAGAACCAACCCCTGGAGTTGAACAGATTTACGAGGTCTCATCTATCTACTATACAAGAGTCAAAGTCGAAAAACCGTACCCCAAACGTGATATCGTCCTGCGTTCGGCCATACAAAAACTTATTGCCACCATATACCGAGATGCGTAAAATGCGGGCAAATGCATAAATCAAACGAATGCACGAAATCCCGAGATGTCCCAGCAGTCTGTGCCCTCGGTCAAGATTACCCAGCCAACTACAAAGGCTGCTAAACGTACAAAAACCTACACAACAGGTTCCACTCCAATCGACCACAAGCTGAAGAAACATTACAGTCCAGAAGAAGACAGCCCTCAAATATTGCCACCTCATCTGTTTCTTTTGCTGAAATGCTGGGTGGAAAAATATGTCAAAACGAAAATGCCGCTTCCTCCCCAATATATATATATATATATATATATATATATATATATATATATATATATATATATATATATATATATATATATATATATATATTTTTTTTTTTTAATTAATTTTTTTTTCATTGTATAATGTGTGAATGTAATCATACGCCATTTATATTACTTATTGCCCACATTTGTGGCAGATTGTAATAAATACTCAATAAAAAAAATTAAAATTTAAAAATTCCTCGTAATATTCAGCTTTTCTATTAATTTTGATTGATATTGTTCCTCTCATCTATTTTTATGAAATCAGGACGCTGTAATCGGATTCAGTCAAGTGTGAGCTGTTTTGAAAACTGAAAATTCGAATGTCAGGTATTTATTTTGATCCTAGTTTGTAGTAACTAGGTTCAGAGGCCTGCGGTCAGAGTTTAAATAATAACTTTTTTATTTTTTTAATTTGTAAATTATTTATATTTAATATTAATCAATAATTATAATTAACAATATTAACATTTGATATCATAAATTTGTTATAATATCATTTGAAAATTAAGGTATTTTGGTATGGTATTAAATTAAGTTTTCACTAGTATTATTGTCACTTTACAAAAGAAAAGTTCTACTTAGAATATGATGAGGATAGCAAGTACGAAATAAATGAGTTATTTCGGATATATACTTATTGTAAGTTAAGTTAAAAGTGGCACCCCTAGAAAATATGGATTTGTTAGCATTTATCTCAAATAAAACTAATTATGCATTGTTTATTATTATTATTTAAATACATATATTTAAAAAAAATTAAACAACACAATTTTGAAAAATGTTTTTGAATGGATTTTGAACAATGAATTAATGATTTTATTGAGTAACCGAATAACTTAAAAAATTTTAGAAAATTCTTGTTTTTTTCTGACATAAAAAAAATAATAATAAAACGCTGTTACAAATAGCGTTTATTTGCAGCCGATAAAGCTTTTATCTACCTGGTTGTGCTCTATGATTAAATTTCAGTTAATATCGCCAATTTCTCTAATTCTTCTTTTCAAGTGATTATGAGGTAATTGAGAGATTCACAAACAGTAACTCTCCATTTAACATGACTCCGTAGTTCGTCCCTGGCGTGTTAAATTGGATAAATTTCAGTTCTCCAAGCAGACCTGTCCATAACTTCGATTCTTCCTGTAGGTATTCCCTAACTTACCAGGCCCCGTGAGATAATGCATTATGGGGCATCAGAATGAAGGTATCCACAAAAAAATGGTGCAAAGGGGAAAACGTGTCATAGAGTATGTCTTAGGTGTGAATTAATTATTGTTCAAATTGCATTCCTCTTAAATGTACAACTCAGTTTTTCTATCAACTGAAATGCCAGCCCATACCATTATGAGCCACCCCAAACATTTTGTTGTAAAGTGACTGTGATTTCACACATCTCTTACCATGGCTTCCTCAGATTCTAAGGCGTCTATCCTGTGAGCTAAGACAAAATCTGTAAAAAGGAACCTCCTCCAGTCGTCCTCAGCCCAAACCCTGATTTATGGATCATTCCAAACTACGTTTTCGACGCAGTAAAATTAGTTGGAGCTCCCTAGCTACTCTTTTCGCTTTTAAGCCCCAATCTACTAGCCTTCACCTCACACTTTGTGGATTTACCGCTTTCCCACGAATAATCCTGTGCCGCTGAGCTGCTAGAACTGCAGTAAAGTGAAGTTCTCATAGGTATATTTCATGCTTTGACAATATTCACAAAATTTTAATTCAGACAATCCTTTTTTATTTTACAAATATATAAATGCTTATAAATTAATTTACCAATACCTATGATAATATTCAAATAACTATAACTGAATTTTGAAGAGCTATGACCAAAGAAAAGGCCCACGATTTAAATAAATTTTTATCAGAAATAAAAGTTCTCATATAATAGAGGAAGACAAAGGAAATTCAACTGGGCATAAAATACAAATAATGGAGGCACGAATGATATCTATAATGGCAGTCAACCTGTTTTTAGTTTAACCTCACATTAGTTCAATGTTTTATATAGAGCTTATATTATTGTTATGAATAATATTCATATTGTATTAAATGCTTATTGATAATTTGTTTTAATAAGAGTTAACTTTTTAACGCAAGTCCTATATTGCCAGTGTAGCACTATATAATTGAGTGATTACGAGGATTCATTTGTAAGGGAAAACCAGAGCAACAAAATATAATACAGGTCGGCAGCCAATATGAATATCAGTTGTGCCTGCATTATTTGTATTATATCCGTTGTTGTCCCTTGTCTTGCTCTGTTATATGAGGACTTTTGTTTCTGATAAAAATTTATTTGAATCGTGGGCCTTTTCTTTGGCCATAGTTCTTAAAAATTCAGAGCCGTCGTGAACTGTGTGTGTCGTGTGTCTTGGGTCTTCCAGGCATTAGCATTCAGGACACATACCACTTTGTGCTAGTGCCATTAAATTGAAATGTTTGGTTCTGCCATGGTTAATGTTGAGCCGATTAAGTTTTACTGATCGAGATTTAATACGTCTGTTAGTGGGATCTTAACATTTATCCGGTAATGTTGGCTGTTTTGTCTTCCGTTTCTTTACCTGACAACCATACGTGTCCCGGTACCCATTGGAAGAAATAATGATTTATCGACATGTTTAATAATTAGAGAGTTTTAAAAGAAATGTTATTATAGGATTTTGTTTGGTGTAACAATTCTAGATGTTGAAATGCCGAAGCTGAATCTGTTAGGATAACCATATTGGTATTTGAGTAAGTATATTATGTTCTTCCGCAGTATATTATGAATGGAGGATGGCATAAGGTTATGCGCTGAAGATACTGAGATTCTATGGAACTGAAAAAGAGCATTTGTCGTTGTTCTGGGGGAAAATTCGACAACCGAAGTGCGAGTTAGTGTTTTGGTTGCATCAGAATATATTTGGTGGTAATTGGGACATTGTTCAACTATTGTTTCTAGTGATGTTAGTTTTAGATGTAATGAGGAATAGTGAGTCTTATTAACAATCAGATTGGAGTTGCTATGTATTTTAATTAGGCATATAGGAGGGTGACCAAACCACTTCATACGTGGTTAGTAAGCAGCTACTGATTTAGTTAGTTATTATTATCTATATCATAGTTTTTGTTCTTCCATATTATTATATTCTATGTATTGTATAGATTAATCTCAGATAGTTCGATTATTCAATATCCAATGTAGCAATAGTGTTTAATTCAAAAATTTAGTTTGCAATTATCTAGTATTACGATATACATATAAGTAGGTTATTCAAATACGAGAATTATTGTTCTTGTTCTGAGTATTTATTTAAATAAGAAACAGAATTAATTAAAAAAAAAATAAATAAACAGCAATGAAAGGTAAACATACCTGAAAGAATAATTAATCTACAACGTTATTTGAATATTGATTTTATAACAATTTAACCTAAAATAGAATGTATGAACCATATGGGGAAATAATAATTTACATCTCTCCCTCCCGAGGGGTTCGTGTTCTTCGCCGAAGTTAGTTCGTCAACATTATTTTGTTAGTCAAATACAATATCTTGTAGTTCTATTAAATT
Organism: Euschistus heros; assembly: GCA_003667255.2. NCBI lineage: Eukaryota > Metazoa > Arthropoda > Insecta > Hemiptera > Pentatomidae > Euschistus > Euschistus heros. The sequence goes on from RCWM02000012.1 coordinate 5,607,264, forward strand.
GACTACCTGAATAGCGTCCTCATTATCAAAATATTCTAGCATTGGCTGTCTGGATAATAAATCAGCTAAAATATTGTCTTTGCCTTTTTTTTAAATGATCTTAAAATTGAATTGAGAAAGATAATGCACCAATTCACCCAATGTTTCATCCGTCCGAGCCTTAGTCTTTGAATTTTCCAGTGGTCTATGATCACTACATACATAAAATGGTCTACCAATAAGATAGTACTGCCAATATTTTATGGAACCTTTAATAGCCTTGCACTCGAGATGAAATATATCCATTTTATTTTCTCTTGCCGATAGGTTTTCAGAAAAATACCCAGCAGGATGTAATATTCCATCAACTTGAGGCTGTTTCAAACAAGCCCAAATGCCTCTATACCTAGTATCAGTTTCAATACACACATCCTTATTCAAGTCATATATAGATGGTATTTGGAAAGAACATTAATAATCTTTAATTAAATTGATACTCTTTTCGCAGACATCTGACCACTGAAATTCAATTAAGGAAGAATGTTGAATTTATCCGTTGGTCACTTAAGATTTTTTATTGCGGTCGAATTTTCTTGTGCATGTGATACTTTGTTCTCTAGAATAAAATTACCTTAATATTTTACTGAATTTGCATTTCTCCAATTTTATTTTGTATCCTTCGTTCCTGATATTTACAATAATTGATCATTAAAACAACCATTTTAGATCTGCAAATAATTATATCTGATCATAATATTGTAAATATTATCCTTTTAGATTTTTCAAAGGCTTTAGATAATGTTGACCACAATATCCTTCTATTCAAACTCCGAAACCTTTCCTTGTCCAAATCTGCCTTACTTTAAATCTGACTTACTTAAATCTCGGAGTCATTTTCGATCAAACCCTATCCTGGAAATACCACGTATCCGAAATTTCCGTCGCACCATCCCAATCCTAAAACGTCTCAATTACGTTGGCCATCTTCTTCCTTTTGAAACCCGCAAATTACTAGTTGCTTCCCTTGTCTTCCCTCACTTCGACTACTGCTGTGCTGTGTATGGGGGTATTTCTGGTGATCTCGAGGCCAGACTCAGAAGACTGTTTAACTGCTGCATTCGTTTTATTTTCAGGATCGCCAGGAACGCCCATGTTTCACAATTTTACGCGGAGTTAAAGTGGCTCTTTCCTTCCTACCGTCGCCAGTATTTTCTGGCATCCTTTCTCTACTAAGCAGTGAAATCACAACGCCCACTTTACATTTCTCAACTCCTTCAGCTCAAATCCTCCGTTCTTACCCGCCAAACCCGTTCCCGCCCATCAGATTTGTACAGTCCTGCTCATTGCTCCGCTGCCTTCGACAGATCATTCCTAATCCGATCCTCGTCCTTATGGAACTCCATCCCTTACACCATTCACCACTCAAACACCCTTTCCACTTTCAAATATCACTTATTTAACTACCTACTGTCCATCCAGATCCATGAAAACTGTCATTACTTACTCAATAGTCATATAAAATATAAAAGCTTATGTACACGAAATGAATCAAAATATTTCTGTTTCCTTTTGTCAATATTTTTAAGCTTATTTTTTATTTGTTATCATTATTAATTACCATTTTATTATATTTAATAATATTTCATTACCATCTTGAGGCTCTGATGGCCCCTGATTGTACATTATTTTTTATTCTTAAGGGACTTAAGGTCCCAGAATAAATAAAGAACTTTTTTTATTTTTTTATTTTATTAAATACAAATTTATCTAGTTATATCTTTGTTTTCACTATTTTCAATCATATTTTCATTTACGATCAAAATATTATTCTCTCAGGTAATACTTCGTACATATACTCTCTTTTAAATGTAGAATGGTCAAAATATTTTATTTAATAGATTTCATACCAAATTTGGACAAAAAGGGATAAAAGAAAACAGGGTGTTGTACTTTGTACAACGCGCGATCGCTCGTGTTGCGGAAATCGGCGCGACCGGTGGAAGTTTAAACCAGTCAACCTATCCTTTACAAGACTTTTTGCATGTTCAGCTTGATCCTGATTCTTAAAAACCAAATTTATTTGAATCCGAAAGAAGTAGGCAAGCTCTGTCGGTAAAACTGAAAATTTCACAGAAAGCGATTTATTTTGAAGATGCCAATAAGCGGTATGGCGAGGCGATAGAGGGAAGGGGAGAGGACCAAGAGCAGTAAGATCAACGGCTGTAGGGCTCTGTGTGGATGTAAGGGATCAAGTGACGGAAGGAGGGAGATCAGCAGATCAGCAGTCGGAACGACCTTGGGTGGAACGAAACGGGAGATGCAATCTATACCCTATCTAAACGGAACGAAACCGGAGACAGTTGGAACGAAAAAGTTAGGTAGTTCGTCTCATTCCAAACCGGTTCAAGGCTGGAACCAGTTCCAAGTCCCGTTCCACTCAGAACGACCCATCACTAATTATCAGCAGAAAAACATTCAGAAATATCCTCTAAGAGGATTCACTAATAACAAAGGTTATCATCCTCAACAAAATATTCTTTTTTTAAATCCTCATCAATCTTTAGTCCTATCCTACGAAAACCTCTTATGGGTTTTATTGCAGCTACAGTTCTAAAAATAGTTGGTTTATTATACAGTATTTATGTTCCTTCAAATTTATGTATTCATCCGGCAACTTGTACCACAGTTCCTTTTCCTCTCATAGTCCAACTATTACGAACTCCGTTTCAGTCATCTTAACAACATGTACAAATAATCTGGCATCGCTTTTATTCAATAAGTTTGTAAATTAATTTGTAAATTGGTTATTTAAATACGAAAGAATTTATTTAAATAAGATACAGAATAAACAAAATAATAAATAAATAGCAATGAAAGGTAAACATACCTGAAAGAATAATTAATTTATAATTAATTAATAATAAAAATAATTTTAATTAATTTACAACTAATTAATAATATATAATTAATTATAAACATAACTGAATTTTATAATTAATTAACAATAAGATCAATTTATAATTAATTAATAATTAATGTATAATAATTAATTATAATAATAATAAATTGATTAATGATAAGAATAATTAATCAACGTTATTTGAATATTGCTTTTATAACAATGTAACCTAAAATAGAACGTATAAACCACATGGGGAAATAATAATTTACAAACATTATCGTATTACTCTGCGTAAAAATATTCTCTACAGCACCGAATATTTCCAAAGTCTTTACATTGTAAATTGTAAGAACATATAAGTAAATATAATATTTTTTTCTTCACTTGATGGATTTCCTGATATTTAATAAATAGAAAAATTCATACCAATTTTTTTTGCTCAATTTAAAATATAAAAGGTACATCAAAGAATAACTAAGTAACCTATTAAATCATAGTAAGTTAGTTCGCAATGTTGTTAAAAATAGTCATGTAATAGCTCGTTTTTGAAAATTCACACAAATAATTTATTTTTCTCTTTTTTTAACAGTTATCATTCGATTTCGAAATGGGAGCGACGCACTTCGTATCTGTGGACTATGAAACAATAAAGTTTATGCCACCTATCACAAGGTGGCCTGAAAAACATTTCCAAGATGTGATGTTCACACCAAAGAACGACCCATACTACCCGGAAAAGCCTGTTCCACTCATTGATGGGACCAGGCACAGTGGCGTTGAACTCTGGGTAACTGCGGTGAGTATCAACCTGGCAGTTAGCAGATTGAGTATTAGTGGATCAATCGAAATAATGTTATTTAGTGTAGTGTTCTAATCTTGCCTCCCACCCCCTCCAGTTACCTATATGTTTCAACAACTAATTATTATTTAATTTAATATTTAGAGTATTAATATATGTTGTTGATTATTAATTTTTTTTATGTTTAGTATTAAGTAACATCTGTTGGTTAAAATTGGAAGCTTTTTAAATGTTTAAAACACTATATAGAGATTGGACTCTAAGAACTTCAAAATTTTTACATTTAAAATTTTAAACTGAGATTGTTTATTTACTTGTAGTACTTTTTTTGAAAAGTTGGATATTAATTATCCTTTTGAAAGATAATATACATAAACATATATATATATATAAAGATATAAAGATATATCTATTATTAGATTATAAAGATTATATATATATATATATATATATATATATATATATATATATATATATATATATATATAAAACGATATTTATTGATAAATATATGAAGATAGTTAATATCTTTTAGAATCCACTGACATCTCAATTTAAAAATCAAAATGGAACGAACGAGTTTTACATCTCACCTTCTCATGCATACTAGTATTGTTACTTACTAGTCATACATTTAGTATTTTGTGTGTGTGTTTGTGTGTGAGTGTGTGTGTGTGTGTGTGTGTGTGTGCGTGTGTGTGTGTGTGTGTGTGTGTGTGTGTGTGTGTGTGTGTGTGTGTGTGTGTGTGTGTGTGTGTGTGTGTGTGTGTGTGTGTGTGTGTGTGTGTGTGTGTGTGTGTGTATGTGTGTTTGTGATTGTACCTATTGTACGAAAGGATAAATTATGGCCTAGCTATTGCAATTCAGAGGCAGATTATAATATTTATGACAGTTACAACTTAGAAGTCACATTATCAAAATAACTTCCTCGTTTAAATTATTTTCCATTGGTTACATGAAACAGTTTTTCAGTGTTGCATGTATCTATTTTTTTTATTGAATATATAGCTACTCATAAATTTAATACTTGTTTATAAACCGTGTCAAGTAACATGAAATTAGTGGAAACCATAGACGGATGTTTCGAGAGGTTTGGTTTGGAATTTCTTTGGCCTTAAAAAAAAAATAAAATAAAAAAAAATGAATTATTGAATATTATATATCTTGAAATTGAATATTATATATATAGTTAAGTATGCCTAAATGGTATTAGAAATATAAATAAACAATTGCATCTTAATCCCTCTTCCTACCCTATATAAACCTGCCCCCACCTAGCTTGGGCAGACATTCTATACACGTCCGTTGTGACGTATAGACATACTATGCCCGACAGTCTTGCTGTTAGGTTATAATTTTTATACTTGTATTAAATGTTAATGTATGTTATTCAAAATAAAACTTTTTTAAAACTTCATTCCGCGATACCTTTATTTAGCTGGCGCCCGAACGGAGGGACTTTTGAAAGTGTTAATGTAAATTCGCGGGAGTTCTATCAGTCATACAAGTATAGAACAGCGATTTTAAATTTAGAATTATTATTAGTAATGGAAGAAATTAATTTAAACACTTTTATTTGTTTTTCCTTTTTGTATTAAAATGATGTTTTTGTTTTATATATTATTAGGGAATATTCTGTTATCTTTCGTTGCTTGTTCCAAAGAAAATTGTACTTTAGCATGTAAGGAACTATGTAATGTATTGTAATGTAATGTACATTGTATTTTTGTAAATATAGTCTTAACTTAGTATTACGAAATGAACAAGGTCTAATCCTTTTGTTTATCGGAAGTAGTCAACTGTATAAAATCCTATCCTAGTATTAAGAAACGTACAAGGTTTAATCTTTTTATTTATATAAAACTATATATAGTATTAATCCTAACTTGGTACACAAGAGATTAAGAAATATTCAAATTCTAATTTTTTTTTGTTTTGTATAAAATCCCTAGAGCATTAAGAAATGTATAAGGTCCAGTCCTTAATTTTTAATTGTATGAAGTCCAACAACTGTTTACACTATGATATCTGTTAGTACTTGTTCCATCGGGGACCTTGGAACTCGGGGGGAGTAGTTAAGTATGCCTAAATGGTATTAGAAATATAAATAAACAATTGTATCATAATCCCTCTTCCTACCCTATATAAACCGGCCCCTACCTAGCTTAGGCAGACATTCTATACTTGCCTAATTGCCCGTCAGTCTTGCTGTAAGGTTATAATTTTTATACTTGTATTTGATGTCAATGTATGTTATCCAAAATAAAACTTTTTTAAAACTTCATTCCGCGATACCTTTATTTAGCTGGCGCCCAATCGGAGGGACTTTTAGAAGTGTTAATGTAAATTCGCGGGAGTTCTATCAGTCATACAAGTATAGAACAGCGAGACCTCTTTCCACTGGCATGAGAAGATTGGGAGCTGAATATTAGCAGAAAATATCAGCAGATCTTCAAGTCTTTGAAAGCACTTTGGTATTTCAATACCTTAACCGAAGGAACCTACAACCTCTTGCTAAGTATCGAAGGAAAGGAGCTGAAGGAAGAAGTTGCATTCACTAAAGACATCGTTGTTAATCAAGAACAAGTATATTAATTTATTTGTAATTTTTAATTCTTTGTAATTTTTTAATTTAGAATATTTAGTATATTTAGAATAATGATTTGGTATTTTTTATATTAATTTAGATTTAATTTTATGAATAATTAAGAAGAAAAATTAAGTAATTTAAAACTAACTGGTTCAACATTAATTGGTAAAAATGGTAAAATGTTGTTAGAAATTAAAAATCACGATTTAGCACTAATTCCAGAATACGATGGGAATCCCCTGCAATTAGTTGATTTTATAAGAAATAGTAATTTTTTATATGATTTATATTGTAAAGAAGATAATATCCATAAAAATACGAATCAATTAAAATTAGTTTTAACAATATTGAATAAATTAACGGTAAAAGCAAAAATCGCAGTATACGATAAAGAATTAGCGACAGTAAAAGAAATAATACAATTTTTAAAAAGAAAATACCAAGACACTACAACACGAGAACAATTAATTTCTGAAATCTTAAATACTCGTACTTATCAAAATGAGAACCCACTTGACTTTTTAAAAAGACTTGGACAAAAACGATGTGACTTATAAGCCCGTATGTATGCGGACAAGGAAATTATTGATAAACAGGACGAAATGAATAGGTACGATAAACAAATCTCACACCACACAGTTCGTAGTTTACATCCGGCATTGACTGACTTCATTTACCATATTAAATTCGATACTTTAGAAGACCTCGAAGAGATATTAAGAAAAAGTTCGGCTCACATTGTAAATAGAATTTATGGAGATAAGAAACATAAAAACAGTCCTGCACAAAATAATTATAAAAAGAAAATTTTTGAATCTAATAATAAAAATCGGGAATACAAACAGAATTTCAATAACCATTATGATTACCAAAATTTACGACCCCAACAATATCATCGCGAACAACATTTATCTTTTATTAACCATAATAATCAACAGGGCTTCCGACCACGTCCGTATCGGCGCGAACAAAGTCTACCTCGCCATAATAACCATAACTTCCATAATAACAATATCAACCTATATCATACTTTACCCCAATATATAATGAACCATGGGATCCTCAATCACAACATCGTTTTTTTAATAAACCTCCATCAAGAAATTTTAGGCAGCAACCTCAAAAAGAAATAGATTCTAATACTGTATCAATGAAAACAGTATCCAATATGATTCACACAATAGAAGAAGAAAAAGATGAAAAAATAAAATTGTTATTAAAACGTATAGAGTACTTATAAAAAAGACAGGATCATTTTTTAGAATTAGGTCCAACGAGCAGACCTCCAGACATAGATCAAATATAAATAAGGACTTAGGGATTAGTAATAAACAAACCGCTGCACATAAACCTAATTTAGATAAACAAACCATAGAACATAAAATAGAAATACACGACTTAAATTTAAACAACGACCTGCCAAACTTAACCGATAATTTAGGAAACAAGTGGTTAATCGACACAGGTGCCACAAAAAATTATGTACACCCCGATCACATACCGCGTTTTTCGGAAATTTATAAAGAAGACTTAGACGATAAAAACCCCTACGGGAAGAGCGGAAGGATCACAAAGCGTGATAATTGACCTAAAAAGCCCCTGATAGGAATCAATCAAAAAGTCAAATTTTTAATATTTCCGTTTAGCCAAAGATTCAATTTTTTACTAGGGTATGAGACTATGAGATAGTTAAAGTTAAAAATAGATTTAGGGAAAAATGTATTAGAATAGAACAAAACAATATTCAAATTAGAGAATGATTTATTTTTTATTGACGATAAAAATGAAATTAAAAACATAATCCACCACGAGCATATTAATCCGGAAATAAATGAAGAACTAATTGAAATTATAAGCCAACATGGCGAAGAATATTAAAAAGAGACGACGAGAATTCAAAATCGTTGGGATTAATTAAAAATAAAATAATAGCCACTAATGATAACCCAATATACACTCGAAATTACCGATATCCGGAGCAGTTTAAAAAACAAATAAATGATAAACTTAAAAAAAGCAAAGAAACTGTCCAAAATGAATTTAAATAAAACAATAGAAACCATTAATAAGTCAGGGGAAGGAAAAGAAAAAAATATAATTAGTAAAATCAAAGAAACGGAAGACTTAAATTGAAATTTAGTGAAAGAAACGAACAATTTCAAAACTTCCAAAAGTAGTTTGAAAGTAACTGTTGAAAATTTAAATAATGAAGTAACAAAAATTAACGAATTGAACCTAAAGATCTTTAAAGAAATGGTGGCTTCTATTTCCATAAACAGTAGGCATGGTCACTGCCACAATAAGTTATTATAACATTTTAGAAGCTCAACTAGGGGATAAAGCAGTACACAATTTGTTAAAAAATAGAATGGTTAGAATCAGACAAAGTAAATCAACATATAATTTCCCACTTTGGATTGTACCAAAAAAGATGTATAAATATAGAAAGAAACTAAGTAAAAATATTTAAATCGGATCAGTTGTTGATTCTGGTAACTTCGAATTCAACATCAATACCATTTTTATTAATATTCATTATCATACCAATTATAAGTGTTCAAGTTTATATGTTTTAGAGGCATACAGATTTAAGCAATAGAATTGAAACAATTGTTTTTTAATCAGATAACTCTCTTAACTATTATAATTTATATTCGTACCAATTTTTGCTCATACTTACATTTACTAGTATCATCATTAATTATTAATAATACGTTTTAACTATTTCTATAAAATTTTAACTCACTTATATTCATTTAGATTGCAAAATTTAGTTTTTGTGTTGGTAATAAGAGGCAATATTTCGTTTGTAATTGATATTTATAGGTAATTTTGAAAAGATCAATGGATTCCTAACAAATCAAAATTCACTATTTAATTTTAATCATTTGAAAATAATTATTTGTATGTTAATGTTAATTAGTCTTTTGAAGAATTATATTTACATGATTATTACTTCGATAATAATTTTAACTTTCAGATATGTCTATCATCCTAAATACGTTTAGGATTAAATTGTTGTATTCGTTCTTTTTTAAAGCTTCTACTACTGCTTGATGTTTCAACGATTACATTGTATCAACAAAACTAAAGAACCTGTAAATTAAAATGATAATAAATGATCATCATTTAATTAATTAAAATTAAATAAATGATCATTTTATTTAATGTTCGGTTAATCACTGGAATTGGAATATTAAAAATAAAACACAAGGGATAAACGATTTCACAGTTTTTAAGTTTAAATTTAAACTATGCATATTACATTTTAATCATCTTCGTGATTAAGTATTTTCATTGTTAGTTAAAAATCTAATCAGTTTACAGTACGCCTAGGTGTTGATTTATTGCTAATTTTTGTTTTTAAGAAGTTGAATATAATTGTTATAAACATTTTTTGTGTATTTATTACATGTAGTTAGCTTTGTAGTTTTGATGTGACTTGAATGGTTTACACTTCAAAAATTTAAAATAGAATTATCAAGGTAACTTTTTTAATATTCATTCAAACCTTAGAAAAGGAATATCAGTTTTATAGTCAGACAGAATTTAAATTAATGATAGATATTTTTAATTTTAATAATGCACTAACTACATGACTTATTTTCTGACACTGTTACAAATATCATTAGACCAGGGAACTGAGAAGAAGAATAACCTAGTAAGACAATTTTGCGAAGAAAATAATATTATATTACATTATACGTCTGCTAATCATTCAAACTCTTTAGGATTATTGAACAGAGTACATTCTACAGGAAAGAGATGAATATTCGTTGCAACAAAAACTGAGATTAGCCGTCATAGCTTATAACAATACACTAAATAACAAATTAAAATTAGCTCCAAACGAAATTACCTTCGGAACAGAAATAGAAAAGTGCGTATTTTATTTTTGAAATTATTATTAACGGCAATTAGAAGATTATTTGGATTATTATTTTGATTTAAAATATTGTTTTGATTATGTAATTTTAGATTTAAAATTATTATTGGTAATGGAAGAAATGTGTGTGTGTGTGTGAATATTTTTCAAAAATGTTATTGCAAAGTTATAAAATTTAAGTGAGTAAGTGTATTATTAATTATATGCCCTGGACAAGGTTATCAACCAATCAATCGAATTCACGCAGCTATTTTTTTCTAACAGGATAGCATCCAGCCTGAACAATATACATTTTAAATTCATAAACAATTAATTAGTACTTTAATATTTTAAAAATAGCAATGCGTTATTATTTTAATCTATCAAATGTTTTAGATTGACGCTCACGTAAAAATGACAATGCGTACGAACATCGTCCGCTGCCTGAAGCATTACACGAAATCGAGGAGTATCTATCGTTGGATGTTACGCTGGCCGGGGCAAGCGGTACAAGTAGCGTTACTGATCTATTTCGCAGCTCTGGTGGAGAGCGGGATCAAGAATGGGTCTCTAGCACGGCGAGAGGTGGAATATGACACCATCGTTAGTATTGTCACCTTCTCCATATTTTAGTTTTTGCTTCAAATGCTCTTTAGAACATCTCTAACTTTCAATTTATTTTTAGCTGTACGACTTAAGACAAATTCTGCTCATTCGTAACTTGAGCAGACTGAGGAGGAAGATTCTTTTTAATGTCCTAGTTATATGCTCCCATGGTTCTGGAATTTTTAACCAGTTAAAGATTAATGGTGTTTATAACACAAGAGACTTTATTTGGGACAGCCAATTGAGGTAATTATCCATTAAAAAATTATTTATTTTTCTTTAAATTAATAACATTAAATTGTGAGTGGATAGATAAAGGAGATTGGAAGGAGTTTCGATATGCATCCTAATTAAGTATTGTTTATTTTTTATTTATCAAATTCTGGCAGTGTAGATTGGTTTTTGGAGGAGGTCGACCAAAATCTCTGTTAAAAGGAGGGATGATATATGAAACCTCAAAATATCATTTGAAGAGGAGAGGTAGGCCTCGCTTCAGGTGGAGAGATGTGGCTGAAAGTATGGTGCGGTGGGGACTAGCGGAGGAGGATGCAATAAACAGAGATGAGTGGAGGAACCGACTAAGGGAGTTTGGCTGAGATAAACTTTGAAAGGCGAAAAAAAATCCTTACAAAGAAGAATCGAATTCTCATTTACTCATGGTTTTTGAACTAATGCAATCGAAATCCTTATTCACTTGTACCTATTCATATAGCTTTTATTATTTAATGTTAGATATTTAATTTTGTATCTAAATTGGTATTTGATATTGTATATTTGTAATTATTGTATATAAAGGGGGTCCCAGACATAGTGTAAAAAAAAAAATTGGGTAATACTGCATGCTAAACGGGATAGAATGGCGCAAAAACTAGTTTCATATCTCAATCTGTTGAGGAGATAGAATTTTTTTGTTTTTATTTTTAAAATCTTTTTTTTTTCTGAAAAATGGCAGTTTTCTCTACTTTGGTTTAGCGTAGAAACAAAAGCGATGATATTTTCTTAATCAGCATTAAATTTTCTAAGATATGACATAGGTATAGTTATTTTAAATTTACTTTTAGAGGGCCTTTTGACGCTCAAAAAACAAAACATTTATTAAAACGTAAATTTTTAATATTTGTTGAAAATTTCTCACTCCCCTCTGGAGCACCCGAGAAGCAGTCAAATTTCACAAAAACTGCAGAATTTAGTTGGCTTTTTAGTGGTGTAACTCGTGATACAATTGCACTTCACCTTTTGAGTCTAACAGAAGTTTTTCTGATGAAAAACACGCTAGAGAATAAATACTTGATTGCTTCACGTACCTACTAGATTGAATAAATGTATTAGTTATTTTATCTCTTGTCCATATGCATGAGAGGTAAAGAGTTGTGAAGGTGGCAAGCCCTCCCTCCCCCTCCCCTCCCCCAAAAAAAAATCTTATTTATAGGGAGTTAGGGGGGGGGGCCCAAATTCTTGCTGATTTCCTAATGTTACTAAATGTACTTTTTTCTTTATTTTTTTTTTAAATATAAAAAATAACAATTTAGGATTATTCGAAGAAATTAAATACACCAACAGAAAAATGACATTTCATAATGTGCCTGCTACTCATTAGCCCAGACAATGATATCACGTTCTGATTGGAATTAGTGGATTTATAGTTAAGCTATGTAAACAAATATAATCCCACTGTTTACAAAGGTCATAAGAAGTTGTCCTCTCATTTCATGACTGCATCAATTGCCATTGACTTGCAACATTAGGTCATCAGCAAGAATTTGGGTCCCCCCCCCTTAACTCCCTATAAATAAGATTTTTTTTGGGGGGGAGGGGGAGGGAGGGCTTGCCACCTTCACAGCTCTTTACCCCTCATGCATATGGGCAAGAGATAAAATAACTAATACATTTATTCAATCTAGTAGGTACATGAAGCAATCAAGTATTTATTCTCTAGCGTGTTTTTCATCAGAAAAACTTCTGTTAGACTCAAAAGGTGACGTGCAATTGTTTCATGAGTTACACCACTAAAAAGCCAACTAAATTCTGCAGTTTTTGTGAAATTTGACTGCTTCTTGGGTGCTCCAGTGGGGTTGTGAGAAATTTTCAACAAATATTAAAAATTTAAGTTTTAATAAATGTTTTGTGTTTTTCGCGTTAAAAGGCCCTCTAAAAGTACATTTAAAATAACTATACCTATGTCATATCTTAGAAAATTTAATGCTGATTAAGAAAATATCATCGCTTTTGTTTCTATGCTAAACCAAAGTAGAGAAAACTGCCATTTTTCAAAAAAAATAAAGATTTTAAAAATAAAAACAAAAAAAATTCTATCTCCTCAACAGATTGAGATATGAAACTAGTTTCTGCGCCATTCTACCCCCGTTTAGCATGCAGTATTACCCAATTTTTTTTTTACACTATGTCTGGGACACCCTGTATATATATATATATATAAGATATGAAGAGTGAGAAATAAAACTTAAAAAAAAAGAATAATAGGTAGAATGAAACGCACTAGTTAACTGTTAGAATACAACTGAGGTTTTATTGCTCTGAGGCGGATTTATATACAGTTACATTTGTTTGTTGTGACTGCGTATAGGATTAAGCTTGATATAGCCCTGCTTCGGACCTTGACTTCCCCCCTCCAGTTTATGACTATTTTCCATAAACTTCATATTTTTAGGCACTTAATACCAAATGAGGTATTAAGGAGTCTATAGACTAATTCCCCACATGGTCAAAGGCCGAAGCAGATAATAATATCTCAATCCTACCCAGTACTCTTGTCACTAATCCTACATCAAAGTCTGTATTTATAATACTTACACCTAAGAAAAGAAAATTCCAAACTTTTATTTACAAAATAAAACCTAAATCTAACTTACGACTAAACATTCATACAAAATAAAATAAAATTGCTTCTCGCACTATTAACACACACACAAAATCAAATGAAATCAATATGTACATCATTAACTTTCTCCGCTTATACAATACTACAATATATACACCTTGCTACAGATATAAACTCAACTATTTTACAAGAAATAAAACAATTACTCTATAGAAACAAAAACACGAAAAAAAAAATTTTTTTGTTTTTCACAGTATTTTACAAAAACAGGAATTACTTCTGTTACTAAAAAAAAAAACTCTTTCTCTCTCTCCCGTTGACAACGGGACACTCACAGAATAACCTGTTCCTCAATTGGGAACCGCAGTTGCTCTATGTGCACATTTCTCCGCTTCCGCGGCTCCTTGACGCTCTCTAATGTCACGACATTGTGCTCTCTTATAGCAATCACTCGGAATGGCCCTTCGTACCGACAGATCTCTTTGCCGCGATTCGTATTTTTTTTCCGGTACACTACCGTTCCGATTTTTAACTTCCCCGTAACGTCACGCACCCGAATGTTTTCCCTCTCCACTCGCTGTTTTTTTTCCTTCATTATGCGCCCCCGCGCCTTTTCCCACAGCTTCCCGAATGCCCAATGTCTGTTGTTTATTGAGTTTACCAATTCCTCCCCCACTACTGTCTCCCTAAAGTCCCGGCGTCTCTCCCGGAGCCCGAACACGATTTCCACCGGCGAATACCCTGTCGCGGTGTGGATCGAGTTATTATATGCCGCGATCGCCTTCTCCATCGCGACATCCGGTTCTAAGCCTTTATCTACTTGATAAATCCGGATATGCTCGCTCAGGGTACCGTGTAACCTCTCGATACCCCCTCTGCCCTTGGGATGCCCTGGGGTATTAATGTGCCACCTTATCTCGAGATCCTTAGCCTCCGCCCTAACCTGAGCGTTATCAAACTCGAGACCCCCATCCGATGAGATCCGATCCGGAACTCCGTAAACTTTAAACCATGCCCGCAAAGCTCCTAATACGGACTCCGCGGACTTGCTTTGCACCAAATGCGCTTGAGCGATTTTACTGAAGGTATCCAGGATGGTGACCCACCGATAGCCCCTCCATGTAAATGTGTCGACCTGGAGGTCCGACAATGGGAATGCAACCGTGGGCGTCTCCTCCTGAACCCACCCTGGGGGATGCCGGTCATATTTCGTGGTGAGGCATACCTCGCACGACCCAATGACCTCCTGAATCGTACGCTTCATGCCCCACCAGAAATATCTCCGTTTCAGTGCTTGAAGAGTCTCCTGTGTTCCCCGGTGGTTGGTCTTACCCTGGTGGTATGAAAGGGTTACCTCTTTTTGCCTGTCTACCTCTTGGACCACTTCCACTGACCTTGCGCACCTGATAAAAGTCCGGTCGACCCCGATCTTTTCCTCCCTCCACAGCCTCTTGACCCTGTCCCAAATAGTGGCGTTGCCAATATACATATGGTAAGTTTTCCCTGGCTTTGTTACCCCCTTTAACAGTTTTATCATGGGCTCTTCTCTAATTCCTGGTTCCGTCCAGATAGTGACTATGTTACTCCTCCCATATTTAGAAAAGTCCGCCTTCGGGAGACCCTCAGTTCTGGTTTTCCAGATAATTTGCTCCCTTTTATCGTTAATTATCTCGTCCACCTCTTCCATATCTGTGGGCCTCTCATTGGCGGAACTCTCATCTTCTTGGGTCTCATTACGATCTTCTTGGGGTTCATTACGATCTTCTTGGGGCTCATTTTCACCACTTCGCGTGTCCTCTTCACCCTCTCCCTCCGGCGTCCATTCACGCAGAAACTGGCGGATATCCCCTGACGGCCCTGCCTCCTCCTCGACAGCGTTAATCATGACCGCGCGTGATAGCCAGTCAGCGACCACGTTCTCCTTCCCCGGCTTGTACGCTATCTCGAAATTATATTGGCTGAGGAATTCCTTCCACCTCGTAACTCTTGCGGAGGACTCCTTTAACTTGCCCACCCACTGCAATGGTCTATGGTCTGTTTGTACTTTAAATTTCCTCCCGAAGATATACGGGCGGAAATGATCCACAGCCCACACAATTCCGAGAAGCTCCCGCTCTAGCGCGCTGTCCCTTGTCTCCGCATCTGTCAGTCGCCTACTCGCGAAGGCCACAGGTCTGTCCCCCTTATCCCCGTCTTGCGACAACACTGCTCCCAACGCGTAATCACTCGCGTCCGTTGTAATGGTGAAATGTCTGTTAAAATCCGGAAACGCGAGCACCCTGTCCTTTTGCAATTCCTCCATACACCGCTTAATATTACTTTCCATCTCTGGGGTGACAAAAATTTTCCGGCCCTTCTTTAATAGGTTGTTTATAGGCACCAAGAATTTCGCCATTTCGGGGACAAATCTTCGGTAATAGTTTAGGGACCCTAGTAGTCTCCGGATACCCTTCACGTCCCGTGGGATCGCCATTCTCGCGATCGCGTCTACCTTGCTCTGATCCGGTTTCACGCCGTCCCTTGAGATACAATGTCCCAAGAAATTGATCTCGGACTCCCCTAGGCGCGATTTCTCTGCCGACAGCTTTAAACCAAATTCGCGGATCCTCCCGAACACAGCCCTCAGATGTTTCACGTGTTCTCCCTCGGACTTACTAAACACCAGGAGGTCGTCCATATATATCTGGCAGATGTTCTCATCTACCCCCCTGAGGAGCTCGTCCATGAGCCGCTGAAATGTCATCGGCGCGTTTTTGAGCCCAAACGGCATCCGGGTGAATTCATAATGGCCACGTTCGAACGTGAATGCCGTCTTACATTGGTCCCGGGGGTGCATCCTAATCTGGTGGTAACCCGCCTTGAGATCAAGCGTACTAAATACCACGGCCCCACTGAGACGATCTAAGATGTCCTCAAACCTGGGGATCGGGTATTTTTCGTCCTTCGTGTTCTCATTCAGCTTTCTGTAATCGATTACCACCCTATACTTCTCATCCCCCGGGGCGCTCTTTTTCCTAACCGCCCATAACGGACTGTTATACGGCGACACGCTGTCCACTATGATACCCTGCCTCTTTAGGTCGCGGATTTCCTCCCTTATATGCTGTCTTAAAGCTTGGGGATACCGCCGCTCCTTCACGTAAGTCACCCTCTCATCCCTCAGCGCGATTTCGTGGACAGTTCTTCCCGTGACGCCCAGTGTATCTCCTTCCCTAAAGAAGATGTCCTCGAACTCTTCCCTAATGGCGTCCCTCCAATCTCCCACCTTGTTGAGAACCCCAATTTGTCCTTTCTCCTCCCTCCCGCTTTTACACTTTCTGTACTTCTTCTTACCAATCTTAACGGTCCAGACCCCTTTATGATTCCTGATCCTAGTACCCACCCTTTCTAGGAGATCGCACCCCAGGATTCCATCGTATGATCGGGACATATCTTTCATGACATGGACTCTTAATTTTTCCCCGCTATCCGACCACCTTTCCAACCCTATCTCGACTTCCCCTTCAATTGCACAAGGGCCACCCAGAGTGATTAATTTACATGCACATACCTGGATCTGGAGTGCCCCGTTGCCGCCACTCAGCTGCTCCGCCGCTCGCCGGCTCAGGATGGTGCTGGAACTCCCAGTGTCCACTAGGCAGCGCACCCCTCTCTCGACTCGAATTGTAGGCAGACCGCTGCTCCTCTCTCCAACACTGCATACCTCTATGATGCGGTCGCCTCTCTGCTGGCACCCTCCTCAGGCTGCCACTCGTCCCTTCCGTGCCGCTCTCCGCTGTCCGCTACCCCTCCTCTGGCTCCCAGCGGCTCCTTCCTCCTCACTGCTCCCCGGTTCTGCCTCCCTCTCTGACTCCGAGGCCGATGATACCTCCGAGGCCCTTGAAGAGGGTACTGAACTCCTCCGACCTCTCCAAAGTCGGTTAACCTCCATCGGTTCCCCTCTCGGGGATTCTTTCCTCCTGTGGATGTAGGGGCATTGTCTGGCAATGTGCCCCTCGGTCCCGCACTCAAAACACTTGGTGCGGGGGCATTGCGCCACTAGGTGCCCTTGTTTGCCACACCCATGGCAACGCCTTTCTTCCTTCTTCCCGTTGGGCGCTGGTCTCCTCGCCCTTTGCTTCCTCCTCTCTGCTGCCCTTGGTTCTGGCCGAACGTCCCGTCTGCCCCAGGGTGACTCCCGGGGTCTCCTGTAGGTCATCCTGCTCCATCCCGGTTCGTCTCGTTCTGTTTTCACCTCTTCTTCCCTTGCGCTGGAGTCCATCATCTCCTGGGCGCACTCCATGAAGGACTTCTCTCGGGGTAGGCCATCTTTTCTTCCTGTCTCCCGTGCCAACTGAACCTTCAGGATGGTAGATACGAAGGCCATCCTCGCCTCGACCTCTTGTGCGGATGCAGTCTCCCGCATCTTATCGGTGATTTTATTGAACTTTAACAACAGTTCACCAGCATACTGCCCATTACTCTGCCTCGAGTGCTTCGTATCCCGGAATAACTGGAAGAGATCTTCTTCCGGGGTCCACCTTCCACCTCCGTAGGCTTTCTTCAATCTCTCTTTTATGACGGGCCATGGAGTCTCCTCGTCCGCCTGTATGAGATTCAGGACTCCTCTTTTTATGCGGCATACAAGATCCGCCTTCAAGGATTCCGCGTCATGCGCGTCCACGAGTGCTTCAGCCCTCTTTACCTCAATCCGTGTCATTACACGATCCACACTTTTCAGAAAATGGTTCAATTCACCCATTTCTCCCGTGAATCGTTCTATATCTGACACCGCTTTGCGCAGATCTTGAGCTGTGGCTGCTCTCACCTTCAGCCAGGCAAGGGTGTTAGCATGTGCTTCCGCCATGGTCTCTCTTGATATTTCGGGCTCGATATTGACTTGAAGCACGGCTGGCTTCAAGATATTCTCCATCAATATCCCTCACTCTAGATCGAAAGGAAAAAGGAAAAAATTTCCTACCTTTCGTCTTCGCTCCCCGTCGTCCCGGGTTTCGGCACCAGATATGAAGAGTGAGAAATAAAACTTAAAAAAAAAAGAATAATAGGTAGAATGAAACGCACTAGTTAACTGTTAGAATACAACTGAGGTTTTATTGCTCTGAGGCGGATTTATATACAGTTACATTTGTTTGTTGTGACTGCGTATAGGATTAAGCTTGATATAGCCCTGCTTCGGACCTTGACTTATATATATATATATATATATATATATATATATATATATATATATATATATATTTTTTTTTTTTTTTTTTTTTGTATTTTTCGACTAGGGACTACATGCCAATTTCAATTCCTTTTACCTATTTTTATGTTTTATTTTTCTCCAACATTTCATCATTTTACCATATCTCTATTTTCTTTCTTTTGAACACTTTGTACTTGTTCTCTTATTTGTTGTACCTCGGAATTCCAAGTTTAACTCTTAATTATTTGGTTCCACTTTTAGGTAATTTCTTTTCCCAAAGGAGGCTTAAAGATTTGTTTTGATAGCCTGTTATCATCCATTTTGTATAAATGCCAAAAAACATCAGTCTAAAAATACACTTTTCCTTATTACTTTTTTTTCCCTATGTTTTGAATATTATATTTGAATACAATTATATCATTCAATTGCCCCATTTTTATTCATTTATTAATTAAATAATAATGATTATGATAAGTATATATATAATGCAGTCTAGTACTAATCCCTGTATCATTTAACCGTTATTCTGTTATTAAATCGTTTTTGCAGATACTATTGGGTGAACCACGATCTGAAAATAAAATGCTTCAATGCAATTTATGATTATGGTTACGAATACCTTGGGACTTGCCAAAGGCTCGTGATTACTCCTTTGACCGAGCGTTGTTTCCTTTCGCTAACTCAAGCTTTACGATACTTCCTAGGGGGCAAGTTAGTTGGAATCCCAGGTTCGGGAAAGTCTGAAACTGTCCGGGTAATCTCACTAATTATCAATATATTTATTTTTCTGTTGTATTAATGATTTACTGAAATAATTAATATTAATATTTAAATGATCAGTTATTTTAAAATAATAATGATCGGTTCTGTATCAGATCTTTATGGTTATAATTAGATAACAAAGATATAAAAGATATACTGACATATAGTAAATTTTGAAATAAGTCATAACATCAATAACATGAGAAACACTGCACCTGATTATAATCAGGAGATTGTCCAGAATTCCTATTTGCCAGTAAAATGATGAACTGTGCAGTAAAATGATTTATTCAAAAATTGCATTAGGTTTATATCTTTTATACAATGGATAATCTATAAATTAAAAATAGAAGGGTTGACAAATATTCTGAAGCTAATCTTTATCTTAAAAAATATCTGTATTAGAACACTCCAATTTCATGAACTGTTGATACTAGCTTTGATAATTTATAATGAGGTGATATTCTTTTTGTCAGCAGCGATGGCTATTTTCCCGACAAAATATTACAATTCTTCAAAGAAACACGTGTATATTTAAAAATAACAATAACACAGTACGAAGAAAAAAACATTGTCTCTTAGGTTTCTAAACAAGGCAGAAATATTATTTAAAAAGTACCTACAACTGTTATTTAACTTGTTTTTAAAAGTGATAGGATAAAGATATATGAAACAGGGAGTTGGTTCAATAATCCCCAAATTTGATAAATTATTTAGATTTAATAATATTTTAATTTTTAAAGATTCCAATCTTACAATATCTTATTTCAATTTTCAATTATTTGTTAATAAATTAAATAATTTTGTATTAAACCTTTTTATTGCTGTAAGTATAATTTTTATTATTCTAAGCATCTTCTTTATATGCACAGGACCTTGCAAAGGCATCCGCTGTTCTGTTATACTCATTCAACTGCTCGAATCTGATGAACTATTCCACGGTGACCTCAATATTAAAAGGCACAGCTTGGTAATTTTTTTATTTATTAATTCAAATAATTAGTTTCTCTTATAAAACTTTGGTATTTTATATATTTTTATTAATTCGTTTTGGGCCATTATATTAATAATTGAATATAAAATCTACTTCTAGCTTTTTAAAAAATAAACTAGATTTGATATTTCAATTGATCCTGCCATTGTCTTAGAAGGAGTCTTCTGAAAGGTGTAGCGAATAGTATAAAGAAAAATTGACTCCATCTTCTGAATAAATAAGTTATAAGACATGTCAGCCCAGATTGGACTTTTAAGAGCCACACGTAGCATACTAATGCCTTTGTTGTGTTACGGAATCATTTTGTAGTAAATACTTTTAAGTTTTTAACCTAGATCATCTTCAGAGAGTCTCAATTACGTCAGAGCAGGATTTGCTATTGATTAATGATCAGATGCTATTTCTATTCTGCAGTGGCTATGCTGGAATAACGCTAAACTTTTTTTCGTATATTGTCTCATTCACTCATAGTATCATCAGACAAAGGTGCCAAAACGTTGAGATGCTTTATAACCAAAATTCGTTTATTTCTTATCATTTTTAAATTTTCTTAGAATTATGTGTTCTCCTAAGAGGGCTTGAAATATAGATCCCTTGGAAAAATGTATTTCAATATATGAGAAAGAGATAAAAACTGGATAGTTTTGGATTTGTAAGTGTAACACAATATAATTCTCCAAAATATCATCTTCAAACTATATTGAGATATCTTCCGTTGCAATTACCCTACAAATTAAAATAAACTGGGGATACTCTTTATTTTTGAGTGAGAAGAAAGGTTGGATTGTAGATGTTGACATTTCTAATGACAACAATATAAGCTTAACTGTCAGTGAGAAGCTTTATTAATATCAATAATTGGCAGTTGAATTGAAGCAGATATGCCCACAAACGAGTAGATTTCAAATAAGACTGGCTGATAGTGGACGTCTGAAATGCTTATTTGTTTATTCTTGGGCGGTGCTTATTAGAATAATTATATAATAAGCAAGAAGTTGTCTCAAAGCCTCAGGGTTAATAATAGTATGATAACACACATATGTACGGATGGTTGCCGTCAATAAGTATTTTTCTTTATGCGAGTAAATTATTAATCTTAAAAAATGATTTTTGATATTTTCGTTGTGAAAGATTGGTTGTCATGTTTCTTAAAAAGGTTTTAAAGTATCTATTTTGGCCCGATTTGTATTTGTAGAGTAATTAAAGGATTTCGGAGAACGGTCAAAGTGGCCAACTGAAGTGTTCAATTTTGATTTATCCACTTGTTTACGATAGCCAGGGATTTTAAATAAAGTTTTGCTGCAGGCGGATGAGGTTTTCATCCGCAAGAGCCTTCATTCATTTCTTATTTTTTATTTTAGAAAAAAAAAATTCACATCTAAATTCGATACAATATTTATTTTCACTATTCACACTTTATATTAGCAAGTAAATGTTTTTATATGAGTGATTAAGCTCAATGAAGTAGAAATTTTTAAATAAAAGTTTGTCAACAAATCTTTGGATCAAAACAATTTTATTTTCAGTGCGCCAAGTAGAACTCATGTGCAAAAATTTCTTCTTTTTTGTTTTATTTGTTATTATTGTTGAAAAGTTGAACCTTAACATATATAATAAATCGGATAAAATTATGGGATAATGTTTACATTCAACACAGCAACATTCTACCATGAAAATATAATCTCTCTCTCCTCTTATATATGTCATGATTATAAGGCAATTTAGTGGCTTATAATCATGACAGACATATATGTATTTATGCTGGATAAGCTAATTAACTTTAAATTTCTATAATATGAAAATCAATATGCTTAAAAAAAAGGACGTCATTGTTTTCATTGTCATTGAGCAATATATTGATATAGTGAAAATACCAATATGAATTATGACGTTTACCAAAAGTAATATGAAATGTTACAGTACCGGTGCTTGGACGTGCCTGGATGATTTTAGCCGAATTCAATCTGGACTAATGTCCGCTTTGGCCCAGATGTTCAATGAAATCTGTCAAGCATTGCGAAGGAGGTCTGACAGGTAACTCTTTTCGTGTTTTTTCTTAAGAATGATTATCAAAATTACTGTAGTTTAACGTTACTAAGTGTTTAGTACTACTTAAAATTATAACTAGTGTTTACTACTTAAACAGTTTCAAATATCAGTTCATTTGATACTTTTGAAATATTTTCTTCTTTAGAATGTGTAGTTGTTTCATTTGCTAATTTGACCTCTTATATTAGTATTTCAAACAATATTTTTCTAGTATCAATAGTCGACTTTCGATGATTGGGAACTCAAGGGGCCAAAGGAAAAAATATAACTAATCGACATCTCACATTAACGAAAGGTCGAATATTATTATTAACAATATGATTTTTATTTTTTAATGTGAAAAATAGTATACAGATGCGGTAATACGTATTTGTTAAAAACACGAACATTAAAGTATTACATTCAGTGTTTGCGCGTGCGCCAACTGTGAAAGTAATAGTTAATATCGCTCTCTGATAATTATCCTTTTTTGTTAGGTTTTTTTTTCAGTTTTCCGTCAAGAAAAGTTTCCAATAATAGTTATTAACAGCAATGGAGAACGTTGACTAAATAAAACAGTGAGTACAGCCAATAATTATTGTGATAAGTGAATACCTAAACTAACATGTGCTGTATGGGCAAGTAGAGTAGGGGAAGCGGATTAGTGTGAGATAAGACCACCTTGACATTAGTCAGTGGCCATCTGCCTTTTGTGCGGGCAGGACCTGTACATGCCCTTTAACAGCATACTCTGTAGTCTTTTATTTATTTATTTATTTTATATTAATTTTCTTTATTTGTTTTCTTTTCTTTATTTATTTTTCTTTTCCCCTACTCCTTAATGATATTCGATGAGATATTTCCACATGATGATGTCGTCTAAAACTAACAAATCTAAAAGAAGTCGTTCTCTTGAAACTGTACGTTTACCCAGCTGAACAACGTCCGCGTAAATCAAAGGTTAAAACTCACCAAACTCATCACCAATCAATGAAGCAATGCCTGGGACTTCAACTCTAGGAGTAAACGAAGAATCACCCTTCTTTACAGCAAATCCTTTCCAGGTGCTTAGTAACACACCTACTGAAAATATGGAATCGACATCTGTTTCACAGCCTCCTAAACCTCCACCCAATTTCATTCGCAACATAAAACATATCGGCCTAATATGTTGCCAATTAAACAAGATCGTTGGCATAGGAAAATATTCATGTGTCTACCGTACGAATGATACAAAATCACGCCAGATTCTTCCGATACGTACCGTCACATTGTCAAATATCTGACGGACACCAAAGCTGATTTCCATACATATCAGCTCAAGGAAGAAAGATCCCTTAGGGAGGTAGTAAGAAATCATCACCCTACAACGCCAGCTGAAACAATTAGAGAAGAATTGATGTCTATGGGATTCAAAGTGCGACAAGTTCTGAATATACAAAAGGATATCAGGGGACACTCAGAAGAAAACGGAAAAACCTCATTACCACTTTTCTTCGTGGATTTATAACCTACTCCTGGGGTTGAAAAAATCTATGATGTCACCTCTATTTATTATACAAAAGTCAAAATAGAGAAACCATATCCTAAACGAGATATTGTGCAATGCCATAACTGCCAAGCATACGGCCACACAAAAAGTTATTGCTACCATGTTCCAAGATGCGTCAGGTGTGGAAAAGCTCACAAATCCGAAGAATGTACTAAGATACGAGAAGTCCATGCAGTGTGTGCCTTATGTCAACAAGAGCATCCAGCTAACTACAAAGGATGCCAAACATACAAAAACCTCCGTAATTTCCTACATTCAATAGGACGCAGCCACAGAATGAAGAAGCTCATCAGACAAGAGGAAGACAGCCTTCAAAAATTGCTACCTCATCAGTATCATTTGCAGAAATGCTTGGAGGAAGAAGATGTTAGATTGAAACAGGGCCCATGCCGCAACCTCCTCAACAGCCTTATTTCTATAACCCTTAACCTCAGCAACTGCTCAAATCTCAATCCCAACAAAATATTCAATATACTTCAGCTCCATTAATCCAACCCAATCCACATATCCATCATCAGATCTCCCATATTCCTCCTCCCCCTACTATCTCAGATCTCACATCCTTATTTAATTCCTTCCTTTCAGAGTTAAAAACTCTTATCACCGCTCTCATTTCACTCCTCACAAATGTTATACCTCATCTAATTCCTCTTCAAAAAATGTCTAATCCTTAAATGCCTTCCACAAAACCCTTTTCCATTCTCTTTTGGAATGCGAATGGTATTCGCAACCACACTGACGAACTTACATCCTTGCTACATTACAAAGATATCGATGTAGCTTTAAATACAGAAACCAGACTGACCAGTAAACAACGTTTCAACATATCACATTACCAAGAGGTAAAACATAACATACAAAACAAAACATACCGAACAGACCACCCTGATGGTAGAGCTCATGCCGGAACTGTTGTCATCATTCACCATTCCCTCTCTCACCACGTATTTTCTTTACCAGCAAATGAATTGCACGATTGCAGCGGCCTACTGCCCCCCAAAAAAACCCATTTCCTCTAATTTCTTAATTTCTTAGGTCATCATTTTCTCCTTGGTGCTAAGTACCAGCAATGGGGTTCAAGAACCACCAACCCCCGTAGACGAGCATTACAGTCAACACTTAATTCCTGAAGATCCAATTTTATTTCTCCCGGCACTCCTACCTATTGGCCCACGGATCTAAACCGAAACCCAGACCTTCTTAACTTCTTTATCCATTCAGGATTAGGACCTCTCCATCCATCCAGATAACTCTCTCTCGAACACCACTAAAAAAAATCCTAAAATATCAACCTAATTGCCATCCCCTCCGATGTGAAGATGGTTTATGGGCGGCTCCTGACGAGAACAGATCTAAAGAATTCGTCTAGCACCTATCCAGCATATTTCTTTCCCATCATGAATCTGATCCCACCCACACAAGAATGGTTCATGAATTTCTTGATTCACCGATACCACTCTCCTTTCCTCCTAAAGCAATAAACCGCTCTGAGGTCAAATTCCTTCTAAAAAAATTAAAATCCCCTGGATATGACCTCCTTGGCTCACAGATCCTTAGGCAACTTCCTCATAAAGCAATCATATTCCTTACCTGCCTATACAATTGTATCCTCCGGACGACCCATTTCCATTTACAATAGAAGCACTCCATTATTATCCTTTTCCTGAAACCGGGTAAACCTCCTAACAACCCTTCATCATATAGACCAATCAGCCTTCTCCCAATCCTTTCAAAAATGTTTGAAAAGCTCATTCTTAAACGAATCCTACCCATCCTTGGATCACAAAATATTCCTTCACACCAGTTTGGATTCCGCTCTAGCCATTCAACTATCCGATAAGGCCTGAGAGTTGTTGACCATATATCTTCAATATTGCTCCGGCGCATTTCTGGACATAGCGCAAGCTTTTGATCGGGTATGGCATGACGGTTTGTTCTTTAAGCTCAAACCGCAATCACTATTCCTAGTTCTTCGATCCTACCTCTCTAACCGTTCCTTTCAAGTTCGCTGGGAAATGGAATACTTTAACTGCTACCCAATAGAGGCAGGTGTTCCACAAGGTAGCGTTCTTGGTCCAGTTCTATATGTATATCCTCTATGCTGCAGATATACCTACCACTCCTGATACTTTCCTTGCAACATTTACTGATGAATACTGCTATTCTCTCATCCAATTCAGATCCTTTAATAGCTTCCTCCAAAACCACTTATCCTTGATCGAAGACTGGTGCGATAATTGGCGGATCAAAGTAAATGAAACTAAAACCACTAACTTAACCTTTACCCTCCGCCGAAAATCCTGTCCTCCTATCAATTTCAATGGTATTCCATTACCTATAGCTGACCCAGTTCGGTAGCTTGGTTTCTACTTAGACAAAAGACTTACGTGGAACCCTCATACTCGACTCAAAAGGCAAGAACTCAACAGACGCTTTAGTCAATTGTATAGACTATTAAACAGGACATTTCATCTTTCCGTTGGAAACAAGCTTCTAATATACAGAACCATTACTAAACCTATTTGGACTTATGGTCTTTTTAGCTGTGGGGCACAGCTAAAAAGTCGAATATCAAAAGCATTTAATCCTTCCAATCCAAAGTCCTCCGAACTATAGTGAATGCTACTTACTATGTATCCAATAAAACCCTCTACAATGATCTCAACTTACCATAGGTCCTCGACCTCATACCTCTTAAATTTTTAAAATTCCATCGCAACCTTTCTTTCCATCCTAACCAGAGGGCTCAATCACTATCCAGTTCAACACACCCTTATAACCCCCATTAACCCCAGATTAAAACGGCAGTGGGCTTACTGTTTTGAACTCCAAGTTATGGAGTTATAGTGAAAGATGAACCAAAAAAAACTTGGTTTAGGTTTTTCGATTATATCTCAAAAAACGTGGCCCATAGAAAAATAATCTACAGGTCGAAATTAAAGTTAATAAAATTTTCTATAAAATTGTGTATATACCTATTTGTCCAACTCTCAACGGTGCTCAACGTTATTAAAATTCGATAATTATATTTAAAAAAAATATTTTTACCTCACTTTTCGTCAGACATTTGATTCAAGTGCCAGAAACGTATATATGAAATTAAAGTAAATTAATCGCTCTACAACTTTGTTACTAACAATATTTCTAAAAAACAATTGCCGAAGGCACTAGAAGCAAATGTATGTCCGAACCGGTGCCCGTTTCTCCATCTCCGCGTTATATCTCGAAAACGGTTGATCCTGAAAAAACATGTATAGAACCAAAATTATAGAGAATATTATTATCTACTATCTAAGTTTTGTAATTTTCTTGATTGGTGGCCGATGGATAGAAATCGAGATATTTGAAAAAAACTGATTTTTGTGACATTTGATCTTAAATATCTAATTATGCTAACATGCTGAGATCAGTGACTTTTTACCACTTATTTATAAGTCCAAAATGTAAAGGTATATGCAAAAATTCAGCTTCATTGGTTCATTTCCGAGGTGAAATCCTTATTTGACTAGGCTAATATTGCATATTGTTTATGTATATCAGCATAGCTCTTTTTTGTTCTATTTAATTAATTTTTTTTTTTTTCTTTTTTCATTTTATATTTTTATTTATTTTTTTTCTTGTCTTATTGCGCACATTGTGTGAATGTAATCATGAAGTCATCTATATTACTTATTGCCCACATTAGTGGCAGATTGTAATAATTACTTAGTAAATGATTATTAAAAAAAAAAAAAAAAAAAAGTATTACATTAAGATGTTTATTTTGAAAAAAACAAAATTGTGACTTTATTTTGAATAAGTGAGATCTATCTAACATGAACTAGTCCGTTGTTTTTTTTTTTAGTAATGAGATCTGAAAATAAATGGTTTATTTCTGTCCGAAGTTGCAGAAGCTGTAGAGTACTTGGACTGGGGTAGGGGGTTCTTCTCAACCATTGTCTTTATCTAATATCCACCGCAAAAGGCCAATTATTCAGCATTGGTTGAGAAACCGAGGGTACCGGATAGGATATTTAAACGTAAATGAACACATACTCAACATGAATGAAATCTATAAAGGTTACCTCAGGACATATGGTAAACCTTGAGTTCGTTAAAATATAAAAAAGATAAAGAAAAAAAAAACGTTCACCCCTGAACACTTTTGTTTTCTTTCTTCAGTTTTCTTTTTTTAATAAGACACTTATATGTAAACCATGAGGGAGATGAGTACCCACCTGGAAGGGGTATTACCTCTTGCATCCTTTTTACGTTATTAAGTCCTTCTTTACTTAAGGAGGTCCTTCCAGGAGGACCATGTTTTGTAAGTCTGTAGGAATGGTAATTAAGATTTTCATGAAATATTCTGCACTTTATTTTGATATGGTCTAGTATGACGGGTATGTGTAAGTCTGTCTGTAATTAATTACGTACTATGAAGATCGTGCAACGTTAGTGATTGAATCTAGAATCGAATCCACGACCTTCAGTACCGAGCCCACTGAGACCCTTACCCCAACTTGCTCGGCCATCGAGTTTCCCTATTTAGGTTCTATATTTAATTATAATTTTATTTGGTATAATTAATTTAATTTGTCTGTCCTTACAAGACCATTAAGTATCTGCTTTCTCAATATAGCTCTAACTGCACAGTTATTGTATGCACATATCAAGATATATGCATTTGTAAGGTAACTAAAATGTTTTCCTATTTTGCAGTATTAAGTTCTCCGGAGTGCCATTGCCGTTAATTTGGAGCTGCAACATCTACCTGACGATGGTGCCGGAGTACAGCACTCCTTGCAGGTTACCCGACAACTTGTCTTCCTTGCTACGTCCAGTTGCAGTAGTGAACCCGGACAGCTTACTAATAGTCAGTTTATACCTTTACAATTATGGATTCAAAAACCATCATGAACTCGCCCAAAAAGTAGTATCTCTTGTCAAAATATGTCAGGATTTCCAAGTTTTCACGGTAATATTTTTTTATTTAACCTTAATCATAAAGTTCTTATTCCTATCGCTAAAACTTGATGGTACTTTTCATGGACACTTCATAACTTTCATGTTTAGTTAAGTTTCAAATTAAATAACTCTATACTTCAATTTTGTCTCTTAGTTAAACACATAAATAAGAAATAAAAAATAGCTTCTCATTCTGAACACTCTTAATTCTTATAATGAATAAGTAAATAGTCAAATAAAAAGCATCTCTATGTTGAATAATCAGGTATGGAGGTCTTTCTGTTACCGACTCTACTTACTTTCGTCACAAACACAGACAAATGACAGGCAAATATAACCATTACAGTCCGTAAAAATAGGCCAGAGGGATACCTTGTAATCGGCAAATAGCTCCTAGCATGAATTTCCAAATAAAAAAATTGTTTGTAATTTTTAAGTAGTAAATTGGAATTGTTTGAAAATGGATAATTATTTTATGCATTGAGTGTACAAAGAAATATTAACAAAATGTTTTTCTGACAATCCTCATTCTTCCCTTCCACTAAAAAGATTTATTTTCGACTTTAACGGCGGCAGGCTCATCAAAAAAGTGGCAAAACAAAACCATATATTAAAAATGTAGCTTCATTACAGTTAAAATGAATAATAATAATCCTGCAACTAATACAAGGAGTATAAAAAATAAAAATGCAATAACTACAAAATATTTTTAAGCAACCAGCCACCAATGTCTCAAGGCTTTACATGCATCATTAAAATTATATATAACTTATGTTTCAGCTAGGTTAGACATGCACATATAACTAATAAAAAGCTAAACAAAACATAGAGTAAGAGTTTGTTTTTACACCATTTTAACAAACAATAACGGGAAAGCTATACCTCCAGAGATGTATATGAGACGTCGTTAATGGAAACGTAACTTAGACCAAGTTGTGACTTGGTAGTAATATGTGGAAGAGTAACTTACACATCTATTGATTTGATTGATCTACAATGCTTATTTGAAATGATTAAGGATAAATTCCTATTATTTTGTTGTAATATCAGAATTATCAATTTTGAACTGCCAAGTTATTTTGTATTACAAATATATGATGGCATACCTCTCATCGATATCATGAAATATAATCCCAGATCATCGTTCTTGATGATTCCTTGGGTGAAAGAATTTTTTTCTCAATAAATCCATTTGTCCTTTGGGTCTTCTTATTCCCTGGTAGGGCAGTTATGAATTGTTCTACAATATGGAAGAATATGATGAAATGGAAGCGACTACTGTTGAAGTAGTCAATATCCTTCATTACTCCTAAAAGTCTTGAGATAGCTGAATATGATAAGTTTACTCTTTTAAGCAGGTTCCAGTAAAAAATAAATTCTATTTGTTTTTTCTGTTAGCATTCCAAAATGATTATGATAACTTTATATGATTATAATCATAATGATTATGATAAGTTTTACTTGTTATAATTTTACAAATATACTTTCATTAAACATCCCCTACCTTGCCTTTTCAGACATGCGGGGTTTTCGGCAGCTGCGGATTCAACATATAGATTTTATGTATGTCGCTGCTACCAATTAAACAATTTATTTTTAAATAAATACGTGAAGCATTTATACATTAGGGGAAACATTTTGTGGTGCGGCCCCGCAATGCTTATGCACGTCTTAGTGGACGCACCTTGTATTAACCTGTCGTTCTCCGAGTTCTCCCTGGCAGCATCCGTCTGGTCCAGCTAGTATTTAACTTATCTTGATTTAATTGGCCAGGAAAAAAAAACAGAAGTTCCGCTAGTCATTTTTCGGTTTTTATTTATATTTTATTTTTTTGGCTGCTAAGAAAAATAAAAAACACATATAAGATACCTACTAATGAACAGATAAAGTCTGTTCTATAAACATATTTATGAACGTTTTTCTATTATCAGGGAATTAAGTCCTATATATGGCACAAACTTGTGTTACAAAGCATTTTATTGTTAATATTTCAGGATCTTCATGATTTAGGACTGCGAAACATAAAAATGGTAATATATGAAGCAGCAGCAATAAAGCGAAGATATCGGAAAAAATCCGAAAATGTCATTCTTGTTAGAGCCTTTAGAAGAGTTATACTTCCGAGGCTTACTGGTACACATACTGATTATTTCCTAAGTAAGTGAGCCTTTAATCTTATTTATTTTTTATAGATAAATAATAATAAACTACTTATTACCTACTGTTAATGTAGTAATTGGTTCCAAGGATGTTATTAATTATTATTCAAACTTACAATATAATAAGATGAATACATCTACACTAAATGAAGATTCGATGATGATATAGTATACTTCGACAATGTTAAATTATTTTCGATAATATAAAATGACAAAGTCGTTAATAATATTTATAAAGAGGTGGAGATATATTCATCAATATTCCTCAGAAGCAGAGCCAGTTCAAATCCTGTTCCTACTACGTTCATACTATTCATAATACGTATATGACATTTTAAAATAACTTTCACACCATCTTCCATCTTTAAAAATAAGGTTCTATATATATATTTCTGTTGTTTTAGACGCATTATTGTCTGTATTCCCACACAGACAACTAAAAGTGATTTCTAATGAAAAAGAAGCGCAGTTCCGAATCGGCATGGCCTGGGTTAGTCGCCGTATTCTAAACGTAGTTCCGAACAAAGGTAATTCTTTAATCAACAGTATTAAAAGTTAAGTTTCAATGATCATGCTATCAAAAACGATTATTTGATGTACTTTCGAATGGATTGAATGGATCCAGCAAGGAGTAACGATATAATTATAATTATTGACATATAGCTACAAAAAAAAAATAATTTAATATAGCTTAAACCTCTGCCTTAAAAATGGAAAATCAAGTTGCTATGAAAAGTTTATGTAAACTCCTTATAAAAAAAAACTGAAAGATGCCATTTCTATTTATGAGAATAGAATTCAGTAATTTGTAAGGTTTCCCATAAATTTAATAAACATTCATGTCATGTTACTATCTAAATAACGGATACATCATATGTACCATATTTTACTATATTAAATTGATTAAGGCTAATACTAGCCTGCTTATCCCCCCGCCATTATATAGCGATACATAATAAACAACCTAATCCTATCCTGTCCATAGTTATATATATATATATCTATATATATATATATATATATATATATTCACGAAAACGGCCTTGGAGACCACGCGAATATCAATTTTTGGCTCCTCTCTTTGTGTGCCCCAGGAAACTTATCTCGCTTTCCCCCCAGACGCGACTTTTCCGCCGATAGTTTCAAGCCAAACTCCCGAATTCTCCCGAATACCGCCCTAAGATGTGCCAGATGCTCGCCCTCCGACTTACTGAAAACCAAGAGGTCATCCATATAAATCTGGCACATACTTTCATCCAAACCCCTAAGGAGCTCGTCCATTATTCTTTGGAACGTAATGGGCGCGTTCTTAAGCCCGAACGGCATTCGGGTGAACTCGTAGTGACCTCGCTCGAAGGTGAAGGCCGTCTTACACTGGTCCCTGGGGTTCATTCGGATCTGGTGGTACCCGGCTTTCAAGTCTAACGTACTAAATATCCTAGCCCCACTTAGCCTATCCAGAATGTCCTCGAATCTGGGGATAGGATATTTCTCGTCCCGGTGTTCTCATTAAGTTTGCGATAGTCGATGACTACCCTGTACTTCTCCTCCCCGGGGGCACTCTTTTTTCCTCACGGCCCAGAGCGGACTATTGTAGGGGAAGTGCTATCGACCACGATCCCTTGACGTTTTAAGTCCTCTATCTCTTCCCGGATATGCCTACGGAGCGCTTGTGGGTATCTCCTCTCCTTGACGTACGTGACCCGCTCCTCCTTCAACGGTATCTCGTGCTCCGCCCTACCGGTGACGCCCAACTTATCACCCTCCTTGAAAAAGATGTCATTGAACTCTTTTAAAATTTTCCCCCTCCAGTCTTCCGCCCTGTTCACTACTCCAATTTGCCCTTTGTCCCCCTTTTAACACCGAGCAACACCTATACCGCTTTTTCCCGATCCTAATACTCCACCTCCCCTTTTTATTGCTCACCCTGGCTCCCACCTTTTCCAATAGATCACACCCTATAATACCATTATACGACTTGGCCATTTCCCCTATTACGTGGCATACTAGTTTTTCTCCCCTCTGTCTGACCATTTTTCTAAACTCATCTCTACCTCTCCCTCAATGGTACAAGGGCCACCCAAGGTAATCAACTTACAGGAACATGCCCTTACCTGGAGTGCTCCGTTGCAGCCACTGAACTGCTCCGCCGCTCGCCGACTCAGGATGGTGCTGGAGCTCCCTGTGTCCACCAGGCACCTCACTCCTCGCTCCACTCGGATAATAGGCAGACCGCCGCTTCTCGCCCTCACTTTGTGTACCTCAATGATGCGGTCGCCTCTCCTCAGACACCCTCCTCAGGCCGCCACACGTCCAGGTTGTGCCGCTCTCCTCCGGCCGCTCCGCTCCCGTCTGCCGCTTCCCTCGTCTCCACTGCTCCCTGGTCCGAGTCCTCCCTCTCGGTATCCGACACCTCGGATGTCTCAGAAGATCTCGGGGATTCTGGTCGTGACCTTTGCCTCCTGCAGATCCTATTGACTTCCATGGGCTCACCCCGTGGATGCTCTTTTTTCGTCTAAACATGTAGGGGCATTGCCTCGCAATGTGCCCCTCGTTCCCGCATTCAAAGCACTTTGTGCGGGGACATTGTGCGACCAAGTGCCCAGGCTTGCCGCACCCGTGGCACCGCCGGTCCTCTCTCTTACTGCTGGTAGCCGGTCTTCTTGGCCCCGGCTTCCGCTGATCGGCTCTCCTTGGCTGATCGGCTCTCCTTTCGGTCTCCCTGCTTCTCCACGGCGGGCCTCGAGTCTTCGGTGCACCACCTCGGTCCAGCTCCTTTCCTCCTCCCGTTCCAGCCGGCATTCTTCTTCGCGGGCGCCCATATCCATAAGTTCTTGGGCGCACTCTACGAATCCCTTGTCCCGGGGGAAGTTCTCCTTCTTCCCCGTTTCTCGGGCTAACTGCACCTTAAGGATGGTTGCAACAAAAGCCATCCTTGCTTCTACCTCCGGTGCGCTTGCTGTCTCCCTCATTTTTATCTGTCACTTTATTAAATTTTATTAGGAGCTCACCTGCATAGCGCCCGCTGCTTTGCCGAGGATGCCTGCTTTCCCTGAAGAGTTGAAAGAGGTCTTCCTCCGGCGTCCATCTTCCTCCGCCGTACGCCTTCTTCAATCTCTCTTTGATGACTTCCCAGGGCGTTTCCTCATCCGCCTGGATGTGGTTCAGGACGCTCCGCTTAATTCAACAAATTAAGTCTGCCCTGAGCGACTCCGCATCGTGAGCATCGAGGAGGTCTTCGGCCCTCTTCGTTCCAATCCGTGCTAGGACCCTGTCAACACTTTTAAGGAAGTGATTCAGTTCTCCTACCTCGCCCGTGAATCTTTCTATGTCCGAGACTGCCTTTCTCAGGTCCTGGGCTGTAGCCGTCCTCACTTTCAACCATGCAAGGGTATTTGCGTGGGCCTCCGCCATAGTCTGCCTTGGTAGTTCAGGTAAACTATTAGGTACTTGCAGCGTCGGTGGTCTCAATATGCTGCTATCCTCCATAGAAACCCTGAGCGGCAAGAAAGAAAAAATTTCTTACCTTTCCCGCTCCTCGTAACTCCCGGGTTTCGGCACCAGTTAAATAGACTGAAAACTCAAGAACTTAAAAAAATCACGAAACGGCCTTGGAGACCACGCGAATATCAATTTTTGGCTCCTCTCTTTTTTTTTTCTTTCCTACCATTTTTTTCTTTCATTATTTCTCCGTGCCTCTTTTTTCTTTCTTCTGTCCACGCCACTCCCTTTTTGGAACTTCTTCTGCGCACAACAACCTTCAATTCCTTAAGTCTGTCTCTATATCTTTCTCTGTCCTGACAGTCCTGGTCCGTTATACCTAATCTTTCCGTTTCTTCTTTCATCTGTTTCATATATCCTCCTGAGCTTTTATATCCACGGATTTTCTGAAATATTTGCTTATTTAGTCTTTCCGGGACCATTCTTATCATATGCCCATAGAATTTCAGTCTTCTGACCCGGATTTCCGTTTCTATGTGCTTTGTATCTTTATAGATTTCCCGGTTGGGTCTAAGCCTGTATCCTTCTTGAGTCTTTTTGGGGCCATAGATCCTTCTCAGAATTCTTCGTTCAATCCTTAGTAGTTCTTCCAGACTAGGAATGTAAGTGGTTTCTGTCCCGTATAAAATCACAGGTTTAACGACAGTGTTGTAGTGTCTTATTTTTGCTTTTGTGGACAGGATTTTTTTGTTGTAAACGTTAGTGGTTGCAAAATATAGTTTCTGTAGTTTAGCTATTCTTTCCTTTATACTTTCTTTTTTCCGAACCGTTGCTATATATAGTCTCACCTAGGTACTTTAATTTGTTTGTTACTTTTATTGTGCCGTATTTGGTTTCCACTGATTTTTTTTTTGAAGTCTGGGTCGGTAGTCATTAGTTCTGTTTTTTCGTAAGAGATATGTAAAATTGTTATATTATTATATACCATATCACTTTTATTATTTCTAATTTTGCAATAAATTCAAACTATTTATTTTCCAGTGATGGTAGCCAGAACAATGCAAATATATCAAAATATGTACACACGAGTTGGTGTGGTTATTTATGGAAAGGCCGGGACTGGTAAAACTACGGTAAGATTCCAAATAATTTAATTATTTTAAATTCACAATCGTATAGAGAAATATATCAATATAATTTTAAGGATAATATGTTTAATAACCCCTAGAGTTATGATCTGAATCTAATCTAACATTTAAATTTCTTATAAAAGGATAGGCTTGTCGTTTGAGACAGATCGTGAGCATCCTTGAGTGGGACCATGACCAGAGTGATATACGTATCAGCTCCCTCATCGCACTGTGCAATTCGTTTGTTTTTTTAATTGTTTATTGTTTCATTACTAACTATTACAGCTAAAATGAAACATAAATTTATAGTGTCTCTAATTAAACAGCAAATACACTCTTGAAGCTAATAAGTAAATAGAAACGTATATATTTTCTATTTTAATCATTTACAACCAAAGGTGTGTGTGACAATTCGCTACAGACCTTTGGTTGTAAATGATTAAAATTTAACAGTTCACAACCTCAATTTATAGGTTTTATTACAAAATAATGCACAGAACACAATAACAAAAACAGCCATTAGATTAACTAGAATTAGGAAAAGGTAATCATCTGTTTATATATGCACTCAGTGTTGCCAGGTTCACTAAACACAATTTCAACAAAATTTATCACAACCAAACTTAAACAATTAACACTTTTTACAAATAATAATAATAATAATAACAAACGGAAAATAATAATAAAAAACCATAAACTAATAATGCAATAATAAAAACAATAACAAGCGACGCGACAGTAAGCCTAGCGCTTAATTCTTTACCTACTGATAAGGCTGCTAGGCCCCACTCTATCCAACTGAATGACGGTAATTGCTAAATAAAGGATCTCGAGGGGAATCGTTGTTTACTGACCTAACAGTAGCAATACATGACAATCGACGATGGCGAGAAAGTCTTTGTGGCTTAGGGATTTCTCGCAATGAATTTAAACGAGCCTGAAAAAAACTCATATCACTTTCTAATTCTTGGGTATCAATCTGATCAGAGTCAGAGTCTTTGACAAGGACCTGATCAGCATCAGAACGGCTTTAGTGGCTAGGGCTATGTACACTTACAAATTGAGAGGTGTTATGATTAGTAACAAGTGTATCTGAATTAGTACCAGAATCAGGCAGAAAGCACTGTACTTTGGGTTCCCGGCAGAATCGCACTGACAAATTACTTGATTGGAGATGTTTACTTCCTAATGCTAGCCAACCAAAACAAGAATTTTGCAAGCAAGGAGAAGAGCCTACAGCATAAAAAAAAAACCAGGAATCAACGTTCTTGCCACAATATCTGCACCGAAAATTAGGTCAACAGGCTTACTAAGGTTAAAATCTGGGTCAGCTAGTTGATAATTGGAAAGATGAGGCCAGTTATTAACAGAAAATGATTGTGATGGGAAGTTTCTAGCAACGTGATTCAGAACTTTCAGAGAAACAGGTATTGTTATGAACGATGGTAAATGAATTAGTGCAGTGACCATTCCTAATATTTCAACTGATTGGCTTCCTCCTACACCAAATACTTCACTTTTGACTGGTAGAATTTGTAAATGTGCTAAGCGGGCTGTTTCATCGGTTATGAAGGAAGCCTCAAAACCACTATCAAATAATGCCCGCACTTGTATTGGATGAGCTCCATGAGAGGATAAAACAGTTCTAACTGTGGGTATTAGAGCAACTGAGGGGAAAAAGTGCAATGACGATTTTAATTTTGATTTACTACTGAGTGGAGTATGAGGAGAATGTCTGTAGTTGAATCGAAGGGGTAGTCTCGTTGGAAGGGTCTGATTACAACTTATAGCAATACCAGCTTTATGATTATGAATGAAAGCAGAGCAATCATGATGTACGAGTAAATAGTTGCCAAAATTATGTAACTGTTTACAAACAAGAGAACTGAATATGAAAGATTTTCTAAATGAATTAGACTGAGAACAGAATTCCTGCAACAAGGTCAAAAATCAAACATCATAATCATGAGTAGTTATACTTGCGTAATTCCAATTCGACTTGTGATTAATCCCAGGTTCATTAAACAGTTCAGTTAATTTAGACAGTGGTGGCAGAGGTGGCTTAGAGTTCCCACGCTTGCTACTGCAATTTGTGCATTTAAATGAAAATAGACAATGGGAGCTCAGTGACCTGTTAGAAAGTGAATTGTACTTATTAGTGGAACAAAATTTTTTTACAGAACCTTTTTCTTGAACCAAAAGAGAATTATTTAACAAATTAGTATCTATGAAAATTGGGGAATTACTTTTTTTTACAGAATCATTGAGATGTCCATACTGACTTGACTTGTTCTCTTTCGGTCAAAGCAACTGAGAACGTAAAGAGGAATTAGAAAGGAAAGGCGTTTCGTGCTGTTGATCCTCTCTGGGTGCTTGGTGAGATCTCTGAGCGTCTTGTGGACCAGGTTCGAGAGACTTGGGAGGTGCTGGAACATACCCATCTTCCACGTTGGCTTCGTGTAGGAAGGGGTGATGGGCTTGGTTACACTTCCTGCATCGGCGCTGAGAAGGACAGTCTGTATTGGTGTGGCGGTGGGACAAACAGTTCCGGCATAATTGAACTGCGTTGACAAAGTTTAATTTGTCCATAGCTGAAAGACGGAGGAATTCTGGATAAAAGTATAATAAATGAGATTGTTGCATCTGTAGCAGCTGAATGATGCACTCTGTGATGGTATAGGTAAGCGATTTTTCGATTATCATTGTTTTGATGTAATACAGTAGCGCTATGTGCGTGAAACGATTTTCTTCTGTTTTCAGGCGATCTCTGTTTCACTAGAGCATGACTAATAGGACGGCTTGGGGGTCTGGTGGCTCTGAAACTAGGTAGAAGACGCTGGGCATTCACTTCAGATCGCAGAAATGTAAATAATCGGTCAATCGTTGGAACTGCTTCATTATTTGTGATATTCTGCCTTACAAACTTCTCTTGTAAATAAGTACCTAGTTTTAGATACAATTGATGAAAGAACAACAATCTGCTAAGTTGTCAACCGGTAATTTGATGACAGAACCCGCCCATCCCTGAGATAAGTAGAAAAAGTTCTCGAGTGAGCTATGGCAATCTTCATTAAAGTTTGGAGGAGTATTGAGGTTAAGTAAGTTGGCTTGTGCAAATCGGAATCGAGACGAATATTCATTTACCAAAACTTGGTAAGCGGCGTCATAGTCTTCATGAGAACTAACCAGACTTAACGGAACCCCTTTTAATTTGTTCTTTAAAGACGTGAATTTTGTGTCTTTGGGCAAATGGGGTAGGTTGTGAACAGCTGCATTAAACTGGAAACTGGATTATGTCTCCTGTGAAATCGGGAACAGATTGAATTAATTGCTGATGCAATTGTAATGCATCTAAAACATCTCTTGAAAAGGAGGTTGCAGGATGTGAGATAAAACTTTTGCAATTTCTAACTGTTGTAAAGATTCGTCTTTTCTGTTTTCCATTATTGACTGCGTGAGCTGATTTTAAAGCTAAAACAAAATTGCTCTTCTTTACCTGTAGTTCATCTAAAACTACAAAATCTAGGGTGGACGACTCTGTGAGGGGTTCAAATTTGTCACAGATATCGTGAATGGCTTCATCAATCCTGCTTAAAACTGCATCAGGATGGTAAGGCGAATTTGGTATTTCTGAGTGCGTATCTTGTATAAATTGAGAGGCCCTTTTTAGTATAATATAGGGGAGACGGTCAGCTGCATTTAATAATTTTTCTACTTCAGGAAGTACATCAATTATAGTTGGTAATGGATACTTGGATATGTCCAATATCTTTTTTTTTCATCATTGGCCATTTTTTATTTATTGTTGAGACACAAGAAAGAAATGAATTGTAGTACTTACAATTTCTAACAATCTAAAAGTTCCGGATTTCGGCACCAATGAATAGTCTCTTTGGTGTGTGTGACTATTCGCTACAGATCATTGGTTGTAAATGATTAAAATTTAACAGTTCACAATCAATTGATAGGTTTTATTGCAAAATAATGCACAGAACACAATAACAAAAACAACCATTAGATTAACTAGAATTAGGAAAAGGTAATCATCTGTTTATATAAGCACTCAGTGTTGCCAGGTTCACTAAACACAATTTCAACAAAATTTATCACAACCGAACTTAAACAATTAACACTTTTTTACAAATAATAATAATAATAACAAACGGAAAATAATAATAAAAAACCATAAACTAATAATGCAATAATAAAAACAATAACAAGCGACGCGACAGTAAGCCTAGCGCTTAATTCTTTACCTACTGATAAGGCTGCTAGTCCCCACTCTCGCCACTGCCTACTCTTTCTCTAACTCCGCCCATTTCACTTCAGCATGACTTTGTGCCCCGTTTGTAATTCATCCGTTAGCAGGGACGGAAAATCTGCTATTACGTGCACAATGTGCCACTTAATATTTCATAAAAAATGCACCGGAACAGATGAAAGAGATCTTAAAAGTTGGAAGTGTGACCCCTCATGCATTAAAAAAAATATTACTAACCCGTCTAATAAAGACGTTCAATCAACAACCAAATAAGGGGATTCATCTGAGTCCGGTTTAAAGAAAATTTTCATTAAAATAATTAAACTTGCAGGAGAATTTAAAGAAGTTAAGGAACACACTTATTGTTCGCGCCAATCGGCGCTTTTGTGAGGGGGGGAAGAAGAAAAAGTGTAATATGTCGTACATAGTCACGCACTCTATAAATTTACTAGGTAACTGCCCTTATCTGCATTAATCCCTACATGAATAGGCGTCACTCTATCGCTGCCTGCTCCCCTGTAAGCAAGCATTATCTTTGTTCAAGGCCCTATGGTCTTCCTGCGTTTTTTATGCCCAAGGCAAAGATTAGCCTTCCAAAAGTTTTTCTTTCTCAAAGTGTTTTTTTGTGTTATTATTAAAGACTTAATATCCCCTATTAATGAGTGGTGATTTAAGAAGAGGATATCCTGACCAAGTGTTTCAGCCTGCGAGAATCATTCGTCCGCCCGCGATTCTTTTGGAGGCCTCCGAAGAAACGCGGTACTACGTTGGCCGCTTCAGCCAGTACCATATTTGGTACGGTTATCTTCTGATTAGGATTTCCCCAAGACTGCGAGCACTCGCTTTTATACTTTTAAATACAGTCCATTTTCTAGAGGCCGATGCGAATTTTGAGGCACATCGGAAAATATCATTATCTTTCATTAAACACTTATTAAACAAGTTGACATTTCCTTTGATAACTCTGACAAATTAAAAAAAATTAGAAGATCACGCTAAATATCAGGAAAAATTGATTGAAGATTTACTGATGAAAATAAGTCGCTAAAAATGAAAATTACAAAGCTCGAGACAAGATTAAACAAAGCAGAGCAAAAACAGTTATGTAATTCGTTAGAAATTAGAGGAGAGCCTCAGAAGTCGGGTGAAATCACAGAAGGGATAATTTGTTCCATAGGCACAGCCCTGGGTATAAAACTCAAAGCGGAAGACCTAGATTACGTGGAAAGGACTCTTCTAGATCTCTATCTTCTTCTAGATCTCTTCTAGAGATGAGACCCCAGACCGGGACCGATTGTAGGGCGTTTTGTCCGCCAGGCTTTCAGGAATTCGGTTCCGAAAAATAAAAGAGGCTTCTCGACCAGGCACCTAGGATGAGAGAATGAGGATAAAATATTTCTCGGAGAGGAAATGACTCCTGTTAACTGTCACTTATACTGGCTGGCGAGGCAGAAGAGGGCCGCCGGCAAGTTGAAGTTCGGTTGGTTTGCCGGAGGCAGAGTTCGATGTAGCCGAGACAACGGGCATCTTGTCACCCTGGTTGACAAAAAAAAAAGGCTTAGATGTTTTCTCCTGAGAAAAACAACTCTGTTACCATCGGAATCTCCACCTAAGTATCTTCATTATAAACTCGAAAATTTATTTAAAAATTATTTTTCCTTTATGGCTTCAAATAGTTTTTTTTTATTTTTTACTTCA
Organism: Euschistus heros; assembly: GCA_003667255.2. NCBI lineage: Eukaryota > Metazoa > Arthropoda > Insecta > Hemiptera > Pentatomidae > Euschistus > Euschistus heros. The sequence goes on from RCWM02000012.1 coordinate 5,649,001, forward strand.
CAAGAATGTTCTTATCCATTTTGGTATTCTTAAAGACTTTTTCCATGACATCACTTCCTTATTTTAAATTGTACTTTTTATTATTCTATTTTATTTTGTTTGTATTACCCATCTATATTTACCATATTTTATACATTATTTCCCTTGTTGCAACATCCTGTATTACCATATAGTCATGAACTTACCACTTATATAGCCTTATACCCAAACTGAATCCTATAATTACCCTTATCCCTCTAAGCCCGTAGTTTTTAACCCTATCCTTCCGTTAATCCTTACTATGAGTAATACATCACTCACTGTACTCCTGACCAATCTAGATTCTCCCTCACCTGTTACTGAAATTACAATTAACACCCAAACTATCCTTGACGCCGTAATATATCGCCCCTACAAGTACCCTTCGATCCAAGTCTTGAATCCTTCCTCTTCTCCATAGCCATTATCATTCCATCCCTAGGTCTCTTCATAGTTCCCTAAAAATCTGCCACCCATCCCTACTCCATTTCCTGCAAATGTGACCCCCCTCTCTTTATGCCCCATTTGTAATCCAAGTTATCCAACAATATTGATTCTTTCCTTGTCCAACAGTGGTGATCAGATGGATCCAACTTCATTCTTTATTTCTGACCGCACTCAGGAAATAAACCCTACAAATACTTCCGCCTTCCTCTCATTTCCAGCTTACCCCTTTCAAGTTCTTCCTTTCCAACTCTGGTATAGTTCAGGGATCCCTCCTCAATATCCCCCTCCCTATTTAGCTCCCATACCTTAATGACCATTTATCCCAATATTAAACATTGTTCCTCTCACTTCTATTATCGCCGATGATGTCCCAAATTTACCTTTCTTTTTTCCCACACAGTGAACTACAAACCGCCATCACAAATATCCAAACAGATCTCGAACGATAGCCTCTTGGGCCACTGATAACAAATTTAAATTAAACGCAGACAAATCAAAGGCTACTGTGTTGGGTTCTAAAGTCCTTCTTAACTCCCTATCCATTCCTAATTTTTCCATAGATTCCTATCCCATAAACTTTTACCCTTCCGTTACGAACCTTGGCATTGTCCTAGACCAAACCCTTTCCTGGAAAGACCATATTTCCCTTATTACTCGATGAACAATTTACTCCCTTAACTCTTAAACCGATCCCGTAATTTCCTTCCACAGTCAATCCACCAACTGTTAATTTCTTCCCTCATATTCCCCCATTTTGATTTTGGCAGTGTGGTGTGTGCAGGTCTCTCGGAATCTCAGGATGCAAGATTATAGAAGATAATGAAGTGTTGCTAAGATTCGTTCTGCGAATGCCACGCCATGAACATATTTCTCACCACTACACCAACTTAAAATGGTTATTTCCATCCTTCCGACGACAATACTTCCTTGGTTCGTTCCTTTACAAATCTCTTTCCTCTCAGTCACCTCCCTACATTATCAAAGCATTGACATTAAAGTCATCAGTGATTTCCCGCAAAACTAGATCCCGTCCTTCTGACCTTTACCTAACTCCCTTCCACACAGTATCATCCAAACAGTCCTTCATAGCCAGAGCGTCTGATTTCTGGAACTCCCTTCCATCCAACTTACGCCATTCCTCCGCTCTCGATACCTTTAAATCCCGACTCTTCCTTTACTTATTAGGTATTCAGTCAAATAATCAAATAGAAGAAGAATATATTCAACAATGAGATAGGATTATTCAGTATATAACTTCAATTTAATTTTGTTTTTGTTTTTTGTTTTTTTGCCATATTGTATATTGTAATATTGCCATATTTATATTGTTATCTCAGGTTACATTTATTTTTATTATTTTTGTTTATTTATGCTGATAAGATGTATTTTAACCCTGTTTACGGTATTTTTTCTCTTGTAATTTGTTATAAAGGAATTAATACTATTTTTATTCTATCATAATTTGAGTATTATATGATTATATATATATATGATGATTATATATATGATGATATATTATATATGAGGAAAATGGCCGCTACTGCTATGCATAACTAAATTTTTATTACAAATCAATAATCTGTGACGTTTTCCGGCTTGAGTTCCTAGAAACTGATTTATAAGGTGTCTTTAAGTGTAGGGCGAGAATAATCGTGGGAGGGTAGTTTCAACGGCTGGGACTAAGCTCTGGTGGTGTAGCGAGTAGGGCGCCACTGTTCTGCACCTAAAGTTGATATAAACTTTTTTTTTTTATTATTTTACACATGTATGTATTTTTTTTAAAAATATTTTTTTTCTCTCTTATTTAAGAATTATTATTAATTATGGAATACGAAAAATCATCCTGCTTCGACTCCGGAGATATGGCGTGTTCCGACTACAGTCAACTGGCTCGAGTTTCTTAAGGGCAGAACTTTGCAAAAAGACAAAGAAATACTTGAGCCTCCTGGGAACTCTCCCGACAAAAAAAAGAAAAAAAGGAAAAAAAAAAAATTGAATCACCTGCCTTCGGATACTGCAGAAACAGTCGAAACTGCTAACAGATTTCATCCTTTAATTATCATGCCTTCGGATATCACAGTAGTTTATCCACCTAAACCTCTAACAGATATATAGCCACCTCCAATCTATTTTACTGGAGTAGATAACTACATTACATTTTGTCAAGATATTTCCGAATTAATTGGTCAAACCAATTTCGAATGCTTCACCAGATACCCCATCAAATCACTGATAGCCTATTTAAAAATTAAAAACATTGCTACCAAATAAAACAGGAGAAGGCCTACAGAGTAGTACTTTGTGGACTTCACCAATCAGTGCCTCCCGATGCTATTAAAAGAGACCTGGAACAGTTAGAACATAACGTCAGACATGTCTCTAACGTGGTCCACGGCTCTGAAAAACATCCACTCCCATTGTTCTTTGTGAATCTGGAGCCAGCTGAGAACAATGTGGAAGTTTTCAATATAAAAAGACTTGTGTACTCCGTGGTCAAATTTGAAGTTCCATGAGTGCAGAGAGAAATTCTTCAGTGTACCAGATGCCAAACTCTGGGTCACACGAAGACATATTGCAATCGCCAATCCAGAAGTGTCAAATGTGCAGGACCACATTTAACAGAAACTTGCATAAAAACAAGATATACGCCAGCCTCGGCTATCCTCTTTGGTAAGAGCCATCCTGCTAACTATAAGGGTTGCCAGGTGTACAAACATAGGCAGAAGAAGAGAGCCACCAACTCCGCTACAAATAAAAATTCTGCTCCTCAGTCATCAGAAACAATAGTAACATAACACACTCAACAGACCATTCTACTCAACAATAATTTTCCTAAACACTTTCCACCATTGCCTTCAATATCAAAACCTCAACAATATCAGAATCAACAATCCATCGAATCAGCAGCTCAACTAACCGAACCCCACCCATCAACCTCAGCAGCAGGATCTTCTCAACTTCTTCCTCCAAGCATCAGAATTCACGACGGTATTAAGAGAAAACCAACGGCTACAAAATCAGGCGTCTCAAACATCCCTTCCATCTCAACCTTCCAAAATAATCAATCTATCCTCAACAACTACCCAACAGACTCCACAAACAGTAAACCAACAGACCAACACCCCAATTCAAACTCATGGGCAAACCATACCTCTACAAAATACTATCCAAATCCCATTCCAAGTACCATCTTCAAGACAGTTTAACCTTCCGTCTCAAATATCAGGACCCCGTCCTGTTTCCTCCCAAGGTTTTGGTGATATCTCATATATTCTTTCCTCCTTCCTCCACGAACTCCAAGAAACTATCAGACCCTTAATCACCCTTCTCACAAGAGCACTCTCAGATATCTCTTCTATTTTTCCTCGATGATCCAAAACTCCTTGGCAGTTCTTTTATGGAATGCAAATGGTTTGCTTAATCATAGAAATGAACTAGACATATTCTTACACAACAATGACATTCACGTTGCCCTAATTACCGAGACCCACTTGACGCCTACCTCCTATTTCCACATCAAAGACTACATCATCTACAGAACTGACCACCCCGACAAAACAGCCCACTGCGGTACTTGTATTCTTATTCATAGATCATTAGCCCATACCCTGATTCCTTCCTCTCCAACTGACACCATTCAGTCTACCGCACTAATCCTATCCTCCCTTCCATTTAACCTATACTTTCAGCTGTATATTGTCCCTAGGAAATAGCCTTTCCCAAAATATTCTACAATCCTTATTCCAATCCTTTGGGCGGTGGTTCATTGCAGGTGGGGACTATAACGCTAAACACCAGCGATGTGGCTGAAGAACATCCAATTCCCGAGGTAGTGTACTTTCCCGAGTATCATCCATAAACAATTACCCTATCCTTTCTCCTAACAATCCTACCTACTGGCCTACATCCCTAAGCAAACGCCCAGATATTCTGGACATATTCGTTACCTCTTAAATACCTACTTCCCAAACTACAATAGATTCCTTAGATGACCTTTCCTCTGACCATAGCCCAGTTTTGCTTACTCTACATTCTACTCCTATGATCAAACCTTCTCCTCCTTCCTTAATAACTGGACGCGTGGACTGGGACAAATTCCATTCGGCTTGAATGAATATTTTATTGCTTTATAAATACAATTTTAGAGCAAAGAGTTGTGAGCTGTTATACAATTAAAATTATTTAAACAAAAATAAAATAAAATAAGTAAATTATTTACAAACTAAACGAGAGATATTAACGTAAAATTTGATCTAACGCCGAATCTAGCGCCGATACTTTCCATTTGTATCATTAGTTGTTCTGCACAATTAAAAGGCACGGAAGGATTACCAATCAATTCGACAAGCCTGCTGCAACAGATCCTGGGAAATGCATCAACTGCCATATTTAAAATTTTAAGCCACCTTTCAAGCCACATCCTTGCAAAAATCTTTACTTGTGTGTGTTTTATACCTGTTTCCAGTCTGAAATAGGAATTTTTTGGTGCTTTCTTGAAGATGTAAAATACCCTTCAGGAATGATAATTGGGATCTTTCAGTTATGTCTGGGTAAGCTGCGCCCCACACTTCTGACATGAACAGTAGAACACTCTGTGACAGGGATTCGTATAGTGTAATTTTTTATTCCAAGAATCAGATGAACTGGATTGAAGAATTTGTACCACTGCTGCGTTAGCACTTGCTGCTTGAGCCACAAAATATTCAGATGCAGCTCACAATTTACCAGAGCAAGACCTTGGCACTCCAAGATACGTAATTCTGTCTTTGTAAGCCAGCATTTGCTCTTCATAATACAAGTTCTTCACATTTCCAAGTCGACCTCTGGCATAACATCCAGTTCAACAATGGCATGACAATTGTTTTGGCTATGTTAAGCTCAAGGTAATTTTGTTGGCGCAGTACTCTGATAAAATTCTCAATTTTAATTTAGCATCAACCCAAGAATCTGCAAGCATAACCAAATCATCGCCACACAGTAGCATCAGGATTTCTTTTGATCTGTTAATGCTTATTCCTCCCACATTTCTATCTTCAAAAAATATGACTAGCAGTTTATATCTGAGGTTATACTTTTTTAAATTGGTTTAATATCATAATTTCATTTCAGATGATTAACATGCTTCAGAAAGCAATGAGCTATATGAAAGGTCTAGATACTCCTTTTGGAGGGACTTTTGAAAGAGTCATAAAATATTACATACACCCAAAGGCTGTTTCACTACATCATCTTTTCGGAGCCTACGATGAATCAAAAGGAAAATGGTAAAACGTTTTTTAAATTATATTGTTTTTTATGTTAGGTGATTATAAATGAGGAGGTGAGATGCAAAACTCGTTCGTTCCATTTTTATTTTTAATTGAGATGTCGGTGGATTTTAAAATATATTAACTATCTTTATATATTTATCTATAAATATCTTTATACATATTATCTTTCTAATCTAACAATAAATATATCTTTATCTATAAATATCTTTATATATATATTATCTTTCTAAAATATAATATCCAACTTTTAAAAAATTGGAACGAACAAGTTTTGCATTTCATCTCCTCAAATATATAAAAAAAAATTACCTATAGATATCTTTTTATTAACTAAACGTTACATAAGTGATATATGTTTGTAGGTCAGAAGGTCTGATCCCACACTTCATGAAAATCGGTTCCAAGGCACGGAACCGAATCCTAAGGTGGTACATCTTTGACGGTCCCCTCGACGCAGCCTGGATGGAAAATCTCAGTTCAGCGTTCGAAGGCAGTCGTACGTTATGTCTTCCCTCCGAGATAATAAAGTTTACGAATTATATGAGTTTGCTTTTCGAAGTAATTATACAATTTTCATTTATTTAGTTGTATTAAATAGTAATCATCAATATAAACTAAATTATATTAAATTGAATTAAATAAACTAATTCGCTCGAGGAGGAGAAATTTTTAGTGAGTAATAGTTACAGTGGAGACCCTGGCTCGTCAATAAGCGGTTTCTTGAAAAATTGATTTTTGACTTTAAATTTAAGGCTTAACATTGTAGGATTACTGATTATTTTTGTGTCCAAAAGATGTTTATCTTCCTAAACATAAATTTTTTGCAAGATAAATTAATTTCTACCAAGTATGTTTTCTTTACTTTAAAAATAACAAGGCAAAGAAAGAAACATATAAATATTAAGGTTTGGAAATAACATTATGGGTTTTAGTCCGAAAAATGGTATCACCGTAAGTGTCTATCGCTCTATGCTTAATTCTTTCCTTGGACTTCTTTGCCTAGCACGTAAAATGTAAGTTGTTTTTTTTACGTAGGCCAAATCTAAACCCTTATTCAACGATTATAGTGGATCATTGATTTTTTTATATTATTTTTTCGTCCATAATAATAAAAAGTTCAAAAATAAGTGTCCCATCGAACTATGTCATAACCATAACCAACATTAAAATCGAGCAGGAGTAGCGGTCTGATTGAATCTTCATGAAAGAGGGAATTAAACAAAGAATGGTGACTTGCTGGCAGGAACGAACCCGCTTAGATTCATGCCGTTTTTCACCCCTCGCTCCGTCCGCGGCCTTCAAGGTTTTTTCCAGGTTTTTACTTTTTAAAATGCCATTACTGCAATAGTTTTCTGTTTGTTTGTTTTTTGTTTTTTTGAAGGAATGATTATATTTGTATTACGTTTTAAAAATGATGGAAAGGCGTAACAAAATCACAGGTCAGCCTCTGCTATTTTCTTGCAGTTTAATTACTTTTTTGCTAAGATAAACCTAAAATGTTATTGCCTTGCCTATAATTGTGTCGTCAAGTGTAAACAAGTCTTTTACGGTAGTGACGTTTTAGACATGGAAATAACGTTATGTGTCTATTTTTGGAAAAAAAAAAAAAAAAAAAAAAAAAAAATGCAATAATACTTATAGGTAATACGTAACATTTATTTCCCTGTAATTTAAAAAAATAATATCTGCTTTGGCATAGATTATAGAATTATATTAATCCCATCGATAATACTATTTATTACCATTTCAGTTATCAAAAAGCAAAAGAAAATCAAATTTCTTTTAATTGTTTAAAGTTAATCAAACATCACTTGAAATAACTGTAACATCGTTACCGTAGCAATTGTCATTACTGTGTCCGTTGTTTTCATTACCATAACAAATCATAATTTGAAGCAGGAACATGATTGTAATTCTGCCAAAGCATTTTTATGCCATCAGCAGACTATTTAGAGGGAAAAGATGTTTGAAAGATACTGATTTTTTTTTTTTTTTTTAGTAATATTTTTTCAAATTCGATTCGTCGAAGTGGACTGTAGTCTTAGAATCTCCCAGGAAGGTGCTGGAAAAGAGATTTATAGAGGAAAGAACCAGGGAAATATTGTCATTGGTTTTAGGGAAATAACCATTTTAACTTTTTGTTGGTGAAAGGTATAATTATGACGGTGAATGGCTACAATTTATTTCAAACAACAGTTCATCATCTTTTTCATTCTTGTATTTACCGAGAAAAGGAGACTCTCGTACTGAGGAAAACATGATCTATCCAAGAGAGGGTTTGGTCAAGGACAATATACATGTTTTCAGCTGAATGTTAGAAGTTTAATGTTCATAAATGTATGGAGAAATTTGGAATTCTGGAGCTGAGAAGAAAATTAGATCCCAAGACGATAGGCTTGGACAGACGATTCGTGTGCATTTAACTTGAGTTTGTGAGCAAGAAGTTACTTGGAGCCCCCCATGATACTCGATATTACAATTGGATGGGATGTGATCCGAACTAGTTGAGGCCGGCAACCTGAATGACATAGTATCACACAATTGCTCTACCTCGAATCGAGAGAATTACATATCCAATGTAGCTCTATCTATAAATATATATATATATATATATATATATATATATATATATATATATATTTGCTTCATATTATAAATTTGTTTCATTTTAAAATAATTATTATTATTTGTAAAAAAAAAAATAAAAAATATGTGTGATTTTCAGACTGATAACATTTCCTCCTGCTGCCCTTCAATGATATCAAAACTGGGGTTGGTCTATATCCCTCCAAACTTGATTGATGACTGCTGCCTACTAGTGTCCTGGATCAGATCACTACCTCATGTAAATATCCTCGAAATAATTTGATATTTATTATAGTTATTTATATTATAGTATCATTACACTTAGGAAAGAGTATATAGTTATCAACAGTACGAATTTAACATATTCAGTTGAATTCCTTCCATGCAATTTTAATTAAGCATCTAGTGGCAACTAAAACTTGGATTCTTTACACTTTATTTAGTTTTATCAATTTTATAGATATATATAAATATATATACTATATATATATATATATATATATATATATATATATATATATATATATATACTAGCATACCCTGTCGCGGCTTCGCCCGCTCTCATAAATAAAACACTTAGATTATTTTAACTAATAATTGAATTTCATTTATTTATAGATAAAAATCTTGTATTTTTCAGTATGGAATTTATCATTTAATATATATTCATGCATGGCAGTAATTTTTAACATGGTTAAAATTGAATTGATGAGGTGTTTGAAGAGTACGTAAAACCTGCCAAAATAACCCGATCACTGAGTCACTTATGATTCAAGTAATTACTCTGTATGTCCGGGAAAATACTCTGAATCAATTCATTTTTTCCGTGAAGAATAGTGCAGAAATTGTTTGGCAGTTTAATGCATTGAGTACTTGGTTGCAGTTCTATGCTACCGTTACTAATATCTAGTAATTGTTCGGAAAATATTTGTGCTGATGGATCATTTTTCAATTGTACGCGCATTTTTATGGTCAATCGAAGTGTTTTCATGTATATATTAATAAACTTTTGAAGATAGCATTATTAATCTCCTTTAAAATATGGACAAAATGGTATATAAACTTTTGTAAATGGATTAACTATTAACAATATAATAGTATAATGGTATAAATAGATACGAGAAACAGCAAAAAAAAATCGAGTGATCGTAAAATTCTCTAATGCTTCGGATTATGAGATGCAAGCGAATAATAGATAGATAGATAATCAGATTCATTTAGATCCTGGAGTCTTTGTATATCAAGACTCTATATTTCAACATATATCATACAGTGTGATTTGATGCATAGCAAATATAATAATATAACTATGTGACATGATGTGATAATACTTACATGCATTTGTTTTAATTAAAGAGTTTTGAACAATGAAGCACTAATAATTAAAAAGCAGGAATAATTTCACTGATAAAAATATTCTGAAATCAACTCAGAACTTTTTAATAAAAATCGCTGTTGTACAACTTTCTACTATAAACATATGTTTAATTATGGTAATCTAAAATCTCCATGGTAACTAAATCTAAACTATTAACAAAAATAATTTACACATAATAAACAAATAATTTGCAATAACATAATATTGCAACTATAAATTAAGATATAAGCTATCCTATTTTTCAAGATGGATCTAACTGAACTCGGTGTGCAAATTTGATTAAAATTGATTCAGAAGTTTATATGTCCATAGTGGTCAAACAACGTCCATTTAATGCTTTATCCGTTTTATTTCCGGGATCTCGAGAAGCGCCCACATTTCGCAGTTTTATGCAGAGTTAAAGTGGCTTATTCCTTCCTACCGTCGCCAGTATTTCCTGGCATCCTTTCTTTTTCAAACCGCTCAATTCAATCATCCACCTTACATTTCCGAACTCCTTCAACTCAAATCCTCAATTCTTACCCACCAAACCCGATCTTGTCTATCAGATTTGCATACTCCTGCTCATTGATCAGTCACTTTCGATAGATCTTTCGTAATCCGATCCTCTTCTCTCTGGAACTCCATTCCTCTCAACATTCGTTATTCAATTAACCTTTACACTTTCAAATACCACTTCTTTAACCACCTACTATCCACCCAGATCCTGTCCTCCAAAAACTGTCAACAGCCACTTTTTCGTTGTTATAAAGTATTAACTATAGTTATAAACAGTTTATATTCAAGAAATCTTTTTGTTTTTGTAAGAACATTATTATAAATTTTCTGTTACTTTTTATTATATCTTTTTTCTGCTCAGTTTATTATTATTATCTGTTACTTTGTTATGAAAATATTATTTTATTTTAAGGCTCTGAAGGCCCTTGGTTGTACATTATTTTTTATTCTTAAGGGACTTGAGGTCCCAGAATAAATAAAGAACTTAATTATTATTGATATAGTTTTAGTTGGTCATTGAAATTTGTTTTGAAAAGCAATTTTTTTGCTGAGACACAGCCATAATAAATAATTATTCTTGTATTCTACGACCACTTGCGGCTGCTGAGTCCTTGTGCTCCTCTACTAGCCATCACTCTCTCGTGTTTTTTTCTCTCTTCATTCCTTCATAGAGGTTTACTAAAAAGAGAAAAACATTTGATTCTTTTATATTGTTTCTCGAAATAGAGTATTAAAAAACATTTGAAACGTAATTGAATGTACTATAACCAAACAAAATAATTGGTTCCATTTATTTTATTTTCAATTCGAGACAGAATAATTGTACATCTTAAAAAAAAAAAAAGTAATTTATTTCCATTTTAAATTAATTAAATATGAAATGGTAAATAATAGTTAGATAGTGCATCTTAAACAATATTATTGTTATGTTGGTGTAAGAAATGTCTGAGGGATGTTTTTGAACTAATTACACATATTTATGAAAAAATAAAATACTTGTATATGCAGTGAATGAAAAATATTTTGAAATTGCTTTCTTTTTTTTTCACTGAACGGCTTTAGAGACCAAGCGAATATAATTTTTTTTTTCACTTCTTTTCATACCCCTTCTCTTCTTCCTTCTCTATTCCCACCTTTTCCTCATTCTTTCCGATTGCTACTTCCTTCATTTCTTGGTCCACGCTATTTCTTTTCTCGCATCTGTCTCTCCCACAAGGACCATAAATTCTTTTAGTCTTTTCCTATAGTCATCCCTTATCGAAAGAGTCTTGTTCTGTTATTTTCAGTCTCTCAGTTTTTTCCTTTATCTGTTTGATATACCCCCCCCCCGCACTCTTGTATCCTCTCATTTTATTGAAGATTTCTCAGTTTAATCTCTTTGGGTGGATCCTCAGCATATGCCTATAGAACCTTAATCTTCTTATTCTTATAACCGTTTCCAAATCATTTATTTCTTTGTATATTTCCTTATTAGGTCTCAACCTACAGGCTTCTTGTGTCTTCTTTGGGCCGTGGATTCTTCTATCCCTAACATTTTTCTTAGGCTGGGGAGGGAAGCGGTTTCTATTCCGTACAGTATCGCCGGGTTTACGACCATATTGTAATGGCTTATCATCGCGTTCAGTATAAAATAAAATTACTTTATTATACATAAAAATTTAAAACATAAAATAATAATATATCCTAGCAAATATTGAATTTATTGAAAAAATGAAATCCAAATCACTACTGCAATAAATATTTAATCCCTAAAATTATATTTATAGATAACAAACTCATTTGACAATTAATAGCTTTTATAACCCAATTCACAATGTTCATTACACATATTAGTTCATTAACTAAAAAAAAAAAAAAATGCATTGTACAATCTATAACTTTGAAGAATCGGACATTCGTCGTTCTGTTGTGATTTCACAGACGTAATTCACTTAAATATTAATTCACTTCATTATTTTCAAATAACTAGTTCTTAATGTTGTGTTAGGCGCAAAATGTGTTCTTTGACTCGATCCTCAATACCAAGTGCCTCTTCCTGCGTAAAACTACTTTCTCATCTACTGAACAGGTGACTTCTTAATCAGCACCTTTTTCATCAAATCACTACTTATTCCAGGTCAACAATATAATCTTCCAAAATATATTTTGATTCTTTACATTGCAGATTAAATTGTTACATAGTTTGATTATACTACAAATAAATTAAATTATTAATATAAATTAATATGATTATGTATGTCAGTCGTGCTAGAGACGGCAAGCAGTGAGCAGCTTTGTTATTTATTCTATTTAGCACTTTTCTTTCGTTAATTTTCTCAGTTTTTTTTTTTTTTTGTTCGTTTCCGTTTTAATTAATTTAAACAGTATAATCAGTTCAGTGAAACAGTGAAAGCTTCATTGATAACTTTAAATCAATTGTGAAACATTTAAGGTCACACAGCCTATTAGAAGTGTAATCCTCAGGGCATTAACTCCTATTTACTACCTACGTAAGTAAATAAACATTTCCTACCGTCATTTACCAGTAATTTAACAGTATACAAAATGGTCCAGTGCCCAAAATGTAATCAAAATATTTCCAGATGTGATAAGAATAATATTTCATGTTATAAATGTAAAATATTATTTCACGCCCGGTGTTTCGATCTTCAGGAGAAGGAATTAGAGGCAATAAAGAAAGCTAACAAACCATGGATATGTCACAACTGTGATATATCCAAAAAGAACAGTCAAAGCCATGAAAAATCTCCTGAGCCATCGGGAACTGAAATTCTTGCGGCTGTTAACCGACTGGGAGAGGAAATAAAGATAATAAAAAATTCACTAGACAAATGCGGGGACCCCAACTTTGAGCTAAGTGAAAGACTTACTAAAATTGAGAACCACCTTGAGGGTCAAAATAAATTCATTGAAGACCTAATCAATGAAAATAAAACTTTAAAAGCTAAAGTAGGCCAGATGGAGGTAAGATTAAATAAAGCAGAACAGGGTCTATTAAATAGATCATAGGAAATTCGCGGCATCCCTGTACGCCCGGGGGAGACCTCCGCAGCCCTGGTGACATGTGTGGGTGCCGGTCTCGGCGTTAAGCTCAGTGTCGAAGACTTTGACCTGGTAGAACTCCGAAGGGCCAGAAAAGATGACCCGCGACCTCCGCCCGTGATAGCGCGCTTCGTTCGGCAATCTATAAGGGACAAATTAGTACAGAAGAGAAAAGTCAAGAGGGACTTCTCTACGCGCGATATAGGCTGGCAGGAGAATGACTCTCACCGGATATATCTTAGCGAGGAGATGTCCCCGACCAACAGGCATCTGTACTGGCTCGCCCGACAGAAGAGATCAGCCGGAAAACTGAAGTACGTGTGGTTCGCGGGTGGAAGAGTTCGCTGCCGGAAGGATGTTGGCCAGCCCGTGATGTACATAGACCAGCCTCTGGACCTGGATGTCTTCGGTGACCTCTCGGTACTCATCACCTACCCGTGCCTCCACAGTCTTTTTGTCATTGAATTCAAAGTGTTTTTTGTTGCTATTTGTTTCTTTTATGTCATCCCCACAAGAAAGCTTTCATTTTTTTGCCCAGCAGTATAACTATTCTATCATTCTCAATTGTTTAATTATTATTATTCTTATTTGTTTACTTTCATTTATCACTCATTTACATATCTATCATTTCCTATTTTTCTATTAGAATTATTCATCTGCTAATCACCACTCATATTTTAATTTTATATTATATGCATTTAGGTATTTATATATCTTTTCTACATTATCATATTTAGTTAACCTTCTATTATTAATATGCTACTCTTTCTCACGGCATCTACAACCTAATTTCATTCATCATAGCGTCATCCTTTTATTTACTGTCCTATACTTCCCAATATGACTAACATCCTAATCGCCTGTCACATAAATTCACAATCCCTACTAGCCCATTAGCCCATGAGTTCCTAAAATTTTTCACCCAAAATTTTTACCACATCATTGCAGTCTCTGAAACCTGGCTTAAACCCTACATTCCTTCTTCCTCGGTTTCTTTCCCTAACTACTCCATCATTCGTCATGACCGGGTTAACCGGACCGGCGGTGGAGTAGCGTTTTATGTCCATGATTGCTTGAAGTCTCGTATCCTTTTTCTTTCACCTCCTTCAAATCTCCCTAACATTGAGTCCTTATTTGTAGAAATATCCCCATCCTCTCCTGTATGTAGTGGTTTACCGTCCCCCACATGTTCCCTTTGACCAATCATTCGAATCTAACCTTTACCATTATGTTCCTCTCCACTCCAATATAATCATCTCCGGTAACCTGAATGCCAATCTCCTATCTGACTCCTATGACAAAAGCTACCTTAAGAACCTTTTTTTTCCCTTCACCTTTTTATTGTACCATTCAATACCACCCACCACTCCCGCGGGTCCGACACATGGTTGGACCTGCATGCATAGATTCTCCAAAAAACCTTCTTTCCTCAAGTCAACGCCCTGTATCTTTCCTATCCTCTCATGACCTGATACAAATATCATATGATATCCCAACACCTCGGTTCCTTCCTAAAACAATCTCCTTCTGTAACATAGACTCTCTTACCCAAGATAAGATTTTATGCGATCTCGAAACCATAGATTGGAATCCAATCTACTCCTGCTCCTCAATTGATACCATGGTTGAATTACTCACCACCAATCTCCTATCCATCCTTGATACCCATGCTCCTCTTAAAACCTCAACATTTCGCCGGCGTCGCCCTGCTCCTTGGTGAACCAAGATATTAAAGATTTACAAAGAAGACGCGAGGCTGCCCGAAGACGCTTTAGACGCACCAGGCTTGAAGATGACTATCAAGCGTTTAAATTTTTTTAGAAATTTAACACAATCCACGATCCGGCGAACTAAATCCAATTTCTTCCACGAAGCCCTTTCATCTGCACCCGATCCTAAATCCAAATGGCTGCTCCTCCGCAAACTTTCCTTGTGTGATCCTCCTAGTTCCTCTCCCTCGGGAGTCTTACCTGTCACTCCGGATGAGTTAAACTCCTGTTTCATTTCTTCCACTTCATCTGCTCCTTCTCGACCCTCCCAGTCCTTCCTCCGCCTGCATTTAACAACAATAATTTTATATCACTCCCTATGATCTAATTACCTCCATTATGAAGTCACAATCCAACTCATCTGGTTTAGACGGCATTCCTGTTAAATTATTAAAATTATGCCTTCCTGAAATCCTTCCGGTTCTCCTCTTCATATATAATTTTTCCCTCCAAATCTCTGTATTTCCCACTTCCTGGAAAAAGGCCTTAATCCATCCTATCAACAAGAACCCAAACCCTATATCTCCAAAGAACTACCGCCCTATATCCATACTTTCCAACCTTTCTAAGCCCCTAGAAAGATTGGCGCAATCCCAAATTTCCAATTTCCTTGAAGATTCCATGTTACTCAATCCCTTCCAATCTGGTTTCCGTCCAGGCTTTTCAACACAATCCGCCCTCATTAAAATCATCACTGACATCCAAGCAGCGATGGACAAAAAAGAACTGACCATCCTGATCCTCCTTGATTTCTCTATAGCATTCGATTCCTTAGACCATTTTCCTACAGCTCTCTCCTTCGGTTTCAATCTTTCATTTCCCACCGCACCCAAGAAGTCGCCACTCCTAACCAGGGCCTATCCTCTTTCCTTACTCTACAGTCAGGAGTAGCTCAAGGTTCGAGCATTTCCCCTTTACTGTTTAATTCCTACATCAATGATCTTTCCCATTCAATTCACCATTGTTCCCACCATCTTTATGCCGATGACTTCCAAATTTACTTCTCCTTTCCTCCATCCGAAATGTTAGCTGCGTTTGCCAAAATTCAGGAAGACCTAGACAAAATCTATGCCTGGGCAAATCTGAACAAATTAAAGTTAAACGCAGCTAAAACTCAAGCAATTGCCATAGTATCACATTCCCTTCTCCATTCAAATGCCAACTTTCCCACATTATTCCTTAATGGTCATCCAATAACTTTCCATTCCTCTATTAAAAATTTAGGCCTAACCATTGAACAAACCCTCTCCTGGAAATCCCATATTGCACAAATCTCCCGAAGGTCAATCGGTATCCTAAAACTATTTCACCGCTCCCGTCACCTCTTTCCCCACCCACACGCAAACTTCTAGTATCCTCCCTTATCTTCCCCCAATTTGACTATGGTTGCGTGATATATGGCGGGCTCTCGACGGTTCTTGCAGGCAGATTAAAACGCATCATGAATTGCTTCATTAGGTTTGTCTTCGGAACCTCGAGACGTTCCCATGTTTCGCATCTCTACACTGAATTAAATTGGCTTTTCCCCTCCTTCCGCTGAAAATACTTCCTAGGTTCCTACCTATTCCAAGTTATCAACACCCGTCACCCTCCCTTTATTTACAGTAACCTGAAATTCAAGTCTGCTATCAAATCACTCCATACAAGATCTCGTCTTTCCGATCTCTATACTCCATTCCACAGAAGTACTGAATTCCAACGTTCCATCCTTGTCCGATCCTCTACTTTTTGGAATTTGGATAATTTTTGATTTTCTATCTTTTATTTTTCTTTAAGTTTCTGTTTGTTTTTTTTCTCTTCTGCAATTTTGTTTACAATATTAACCTCTGTTTTCTATATTTATTTTTTCACTCCCTTTTTATTAATAGTTATTTTCTTTTTCAAGTTTTTCTCTGTATTTTTTTTTCATACATATTTGTATTTAAATTTACCTATGTTATTTTATTTTTAACAGCCTCTCGGCCAGTTATGATCTTACTTTGTATTATTTAATGTTATTCTTAAGGGACTTTGTCCCAGAATAAAGTTTTCTTTCTATTCTATTCTATTCTATTCTATGAAAAAAATTTCATGATTATATGGAGCACGTGTACAGCATTTGTTTTTAAACCAGTTAATCAAAAACTATTGAAATAGTTTAACTATGTCACTGTTTTCTTAAATAATATTTGACAATTAAACTTATTTATTCAAAATTTTTGTGTAAAAAATCTATGAAGATAGTTTGCTTGAAGATCTAATTATTTTTTTAGAATTAAATTAAGCTAAACCAAAATCTTCAAAGTGGCTGTATTTTTTGTTAAACTTGCACTCAAAAAAAAAAAAAAAAAAAAAAGAAAAAAAAAGTGTAAGAATCATGTCGATATAATTTTAAACATGATAATATAAAATTAATCAGAATGCTATTTCATTTTTTTTCTTGTCTTCGAACCCCCATTAGTCGGAACGGCAAAATACGTGTCTAATATTTTTTGTCCATGAACCTTCAAAATTCTATCTAATTCTATCCATCTAATTGCCATCACATTAAGATAAAATTGTTTTACACGACACGAGAGTATGATAAGAATCCAATTAATATATATATATATTTCTTCAATACCATAATATTTTCACACAAATCAGTAATTTTTAGGTTTAAATTAGTACACAAAACTTAATTTTTATTATTTTATTTTTTTTTTAACTAGATGAATCCGAAATGTCTTGGATCAAACTTTAAAGTTAAGTTAGATTTTAATTATTGCAATTTTTCAAAAACATATTCAACATTTATACTTAGGTACTGAATTAGCCATACTTTCTCACCGGAAATTTAAATAAAAATCTGTGATAATACTTTTTTTGTTTTTATTACCCTATTTTTTTCTTTCAGATTATGAGACCATTTTCTAAACGTTTTAAAGTTCTTTTCCGACGCTATGCTTTTAACAGCATCCATTACTTATCGAAAATGGACTTGGTACACATAATACCGATGAGAAAGTTTAACCTGCTAAAATCGTTCTTCAAAGTTCTGGACTGTTTCATTCATCCACTAAGGAACACTCCTTATTTGACGATAGAGCGAGAAAAGTTAATAAGTAAGTAAGACATATCTATACTTATACAATGGCTTTTCAAACATAAGATCCAAGAGAAAATAATGCTATTAAATATATTTATATTATAATTAAAGTATTGTAAATACAAATTTATTATTTCATACAGAGTTGCAAACAAATGAGGCAAGACAACTATTTTAGATTGAATAATGTGTCAATAATGTAATAATTTTTTTATTCTAATATACTAAAGCATCTTTCCGAATTAAATGTGGTAAAACGTGCTTGAGCTAGATTTACTCCCTTACAGAATACTTTTGTAAAAAAGCAAACAAAACAAGTACTAGGTTGTTACTGAAGTCCTTGTGCATAAGTATAGCTTCAATTAAGATGACATAATTTAAACACTATTGAATACTACTTAATACTCAATTTATATTCACCCATATTTCTGGCAGTGATTGGAATCGATACCGGTACCATACCATTGGTTAAGGTGTGGTTCCGCATGGAGCAGCCAGCTGCAGCAGCTGCGTCTGCCAGACGCAGCGGCTGGAAGTTGAGCACTGCTTCAGTTGGTTTTAATAGAAGTGTTGCAAGAGGGAGCAGCTGCGGCTGCAGCCAGAAATTTGAGAAGCTGGCTGCTGCGTTCGGACTGCTCTAGGGACCAGTCCAGACGCGCTCCTTCGCGTCTGTAGTATGCAAACCCACATCACCAAAGTTTCTTGTACCATTTTAGACTTTTTTTTTTAATGTCATACCGATCTATATAGTATTTTTGAAAAACAATGCTTAAAATACATTACAGAACATAATTTTAGGGTTTTGGTATATTTAATATACTTTTATAAATAATAGGATAAAACCTCAGGTTGAAATACCACAATTTATATATATATATATATATATATATATATATATATATATATATATATATATATATATATATATATATATATATTATATAATTTATTATATAAGAACACAAGAAGTTTTACAATTACAAAATTTACAAAGTACAAGAAACTTTGGTACCAGTATATATATATTGGAACATATATTATACAAATATATAAATACATACATATATATATATATATATATATATATATATATATATATATATAAGTTTTCCATTTGATAATTTCACAAAATATAGAAAGACAGTATATAAAAAAACGCAAAATAAAATAAAGAAAAGTCGCTGCAACCACAATTTTACTATTTTTTTCTGACGATGTATAAAGTTCCAGTTTTTTACTGAAAATATTTTATTGACAACCCTATTTTCGTTAAATAATTTTTATTATGTAAGATAATAAAAGTGTAAGTTATCAATAATCTTACATGATAAAATTGATTTAACGAAAACAGGGTTGTCTATAAAATATTCACAGTAAAAAACTGGAACTTTATACATCGTCTGGAAAAAAAAAAAAAAATTGTGGTTCCAGCGAGTTTTCTTAACTCTATTTCTATATTTTGTGAAATCATCACCAGAAAACGAACTGATGAGCTTCCAGCTGCAGCGTTTGGAAGCTACATGCGGAACCACCCTGAACGGAGCAGCTGCAGCTGCTGCGGCTGGCTGCTCCATGCGGAACCACACCTTTACGCGGTAAAGAACACTTAATATCCATTTTTTACGTCCACATAATTATCAAAGGTCAAACTGTTTTTTTTTTTTTTAAGCTTAAAATGCAAAAAACTTTCGAAGTGCCACCGAAAACAAAACATTACAGTTTTCCCAAAACGATCCAGAGGAACCAAAGTGCGGTGTATTAGTTGTGCGAAAAATGTGCCAAAAACTTGGATTCACAACAGTACGCTGTTTTTAGTGTGCTTGCATGGTTATTTTATTTGACTTTATATAGATTTCATATATGAGGTAAGATAGAGTTGATAAAGTTTGGATCGGACAAATAGTTTTGGATTTATCTAGAAAAATATGCAAAAAAGCGTTTTTAGCGAGCTGGGATGGGTATTTTACAGCACCTTATCAAAACTTTATGTATGAGGTTTTATAACCAATTTAACCAGCTTTCAAATGAAAAAATATATATAAATTTGGGATCGGACAAATAGTTTCGTAGTTATAGCTGAAAGAGTAGTTTTGACGTGCAATCTTTAGTGACCAAACCGCTCTAAAACTATAGATCTAAGCAAAAAAATCAGTAGAACCAACTTTGTTGCAAATTTGATTTTCTTTAATAACGTATTAAAAACAAAATGTGCTAAAAGTAGCGGTTTCCGAGTTATTTGATCAAACAACTAAGAACTTACGGTTTTCAACCCTTCCCCCTCCCTCATTGCGGGGCACTGAACTTGATTGCCAGAGACATAAACTTTCATTTAGAACAGTGGATAGCTTACACCAATTCGTTGCATACAAAGGGTGAAATAACTAGATATTTTTTTCGTTCAGACTATAAGGAGTCGCTCTAGCGTCTGTAGTGTCACTGTTTTCGCTGTGAAGTGTAAAGGAGTGAGTAATTAAAATTATATTATTACATTGTATAATTTAGAGCTGGTAACAAGCGTCCTATTAGACTTAATCCCTTATCAGCTAATAGGATTAATAACGAGAATTCCGTTATTTACTTATACGCTCTCAATATATTTACATTTATTTAATTTTTAATTTCATTTATCTAAAATGGCTGTTTGTCCAGTTTGCACGATCATGATAAGCCGTGATGACAAAAACACCGTTATTTGCTGGTTGTGTAATGAACTTTTTCACATTAAATGTTCCAGCATTAGTACTAGCGACATAGATAAATTAAATACGTCGAAAAACATTTGGCACTGTCAAAAGTAAAAAAAGTGTCCCGGCAGGGGACAAGCCTACCAACCCCACATCTAATGATCAAGACTCTACGAACACGATTTTAGGAGCCCTCGTAAATCTAAAACTTGATATCGAGGGGATGAAAACCACTTTCTTTGCTGAGGTAAAAGATGAAATGAAAGAAATAAAATCATCCCTCGATAAACAGGGCCAATTTAGTTTCGAAAACTCGGAACGTTTATTGAAAATTGAAACCTCCTTGGAGTCACAAACGAAATTCTTAGAAGACCTGTTAAGAGAAAATACTCTTCTTAAGGAAAGCGTGTCTGAAATAAGGTAGAGCTAAATAAGGTAGAGCAAGGTAAACTTTGTAGAACGGCCGAGATCCGGGGGATCCCGGTTCGCGCAGGAGAAACCACGGCAGCTCTAATTACGAACATAGGCGCTGGCCTGGGTCTAAATAAAGCTCACTCCCGAAGATATTGATTGATATACTGTGGAAAGGAGAAGACCTAGAAAAGATGACCCACATCCGCCGGTCATCATTGCTAAATTTGTGAGGCAATCAGTGAGGGACGAGCTGATTCGACTCAGAAAAGTGAGAAGAGACTTCTCGACGCGCGATATTGGTTGGCAGGAAAATGACTGCCACCATATCTATCTCAGCGAGGAGATGACTCCCACCAAAAGCCATCTCTATTGGATGGCACGACAAAAGAAAGCTGCAGGAAAATTGAAGTATTTTTGGTTTTCCGGCGGCAGAGTACGCTGCAGGCGGGAGGATGGCCATCCTGTCATTTTTATTAACGTAGCTAAGGATCTTGACGTCTTCACCTGAATCATCCACTCCTGTTACCACATACCTGGCTCTGACATCTGGCTCTCCTCTCGGTCTATCGCATCACTCAAATTCCTCAATAGAAAAACACTTCGTTCATTGATTATTTTCTTTTCTTTATTACTCATTGTAATGTGTGTACAACTTATTACATCATGTTTGCTTTTTTCGTTTATATCTTCGTTACTCTTCTGTATTACTTATTTGTTTCTTTTTTCACATTTATTACTTAAATTATTCTTAGTTAATTTCTCTTCACTGCCCTTATTTCTTACTTTCTACATTTTCATACCATATTATTGCTTAGTGTCTTTTGAATCCGCTATTTCTTTCTTCCTTTCTCTTTTCCAGCATCCTTGTCATGACTAGCGGCCTAACTGTCTGTCATGTTAACGCCCAATCCCTCCATGCTCACTTTACCGAATTCCATCAATACTTCTCTGATAATTTTTATCATATCATTGCAATATCTGAAACCTGGCTTAAGCCTTCAATTCCTTCCCTCAGTGTCTCCCTTCCTAACCACTATCTGCTGCGTCATGATCGTACTAACCGCACTGGCGGAGGTGTTTGTATATTTGTACATAATAATTTTCGAACCAAAGTCCTAAACCTATCCCCTTCTTCTGAACATCCCCACATTGAATTCCTGTTTGCCGAAATAACCGTGCATTCACAAACTATCCTAGTTGTAGTAGTTTACCGCCCTCCCAATGTTCCTTTTGACTCCCACTTCGAAACCACTCTATTCAACATTGTTCCTCTCTACTCACATGTTATTATTGCTGGAGATTTCAATACCAACCTTCTCTCCGATTCCTCTGACAAGTCTTATCTTGAAAACCTTTTTTTTTCCCTCAACCTATATGTGGTACCATTCTCTCCTACCCACTACTCATTTACATCTAATACATGGCTTGATCTCCTAATAGTTGATTCTCCAAAAATCCTCATTTCCTCTTCCCAGTTACCAATCACGTTTCTTTCTAATCACGATTTAATATCCCTGACATACAATATCCAAACTCCAACATTCATCCCAAAAACCATTTCATATAGCAATCTTGATTCCTTAACATTTTCCTCAATCCAAAATGATATTGACGCTCTGGAATGGTATATTCTCCCCTCACTATCGACAACATGGTTGACATCCTCACATCCAATCTCTTATCCATCCTCGACTCACATGCTCCCCTAAAAACCATCCTAATCCGACGTCCACCAGCACCCTGGATCACAATAGAAATCAAAAACCTACAAAAGAGACGAGAGGCCGCCTGAAGACGTTTTTGACGGACTAAACTTCAGGACGACTACGCTCTGTTTAAATCCCTTCGGAATCAGACACAAACTGCCATTCGAAAAGCTAAATCACAATATTTTCATGAAGCCCTCTCCAGTGCCTGTGATCCAAAATCAAAATGGAAAATTTTATCAAAACTTTCCTTTAGTAGATCCTCAAATGTTTCGCTTTCCTACTATTTAACTCCTAATGAAATGAATTTCTTTTTCGCTACCTCATCATCAAACTCCTCATCTCTTTCCGCCAGCTACGCTCCAAGCGGTCCTCCTTTTAACTCCTCCAATTTTTATTTTTCCTATATCACACCCTCAGACCACATTGATGCCATTTTCCAATGTAAAACACAAGCTATTGGACATGATGGTATTCCACTAAAATTAATCAAACTCTGCCTTCCTACAATCCTTCCAGTCCTCCTACATATAGATAATTATTCTTTTCAAAATTCCACCTTTCCTTCATCCTGGAAGAAAGCTAAAATACAACCCTTACAAAAGAAATCTTACCCATCTTCTCTTAATGATTTCCGTCCCATATCAATACTTTCCAATCTGTCCAAACCCCTTGAAAGACTAGTTCAATCACAAATCTCCAATTTCCTAGAAAACTCTCATCTCTTTAATTCGTTCCAATCTGGGTTCCGACCTGGTTATTCAACTCAGACAGCCTTAACAAAAATTACTAATGACATACATACTGCTCTTGACGAACGAAAAGTAACTGTCCTTATCCTTCTAGATTTTACTGGCCTTCCTCCTCCTTCCTCTATAGTAGAAATCAAATACGAGTAGTACCCATACCAAACCAGGCACTTTCCTCTTCCCTTTCGTTGACATCAGGGGTAGCCCAAGGTTCCAGTGTCTCTCCTACTCTTTTTTGTGCCTACATAAATGATCTACCAAATTCCATTCACCATTGTTCCTTCCATCTATACGCGGATGATTTCCAGATATATCTATCCTTCCATACCTCTGATTTAATAAAATCATTCTCCGTTATCCAAGAAGACCTTAATAGCATTTGCAAGTGGGCCTGTGATAACAAATTAAAATTAAATGTAGAATAAACGCAGGCTATTATCATAGGCTCCCCCAATAATACCCATTTGAGATCCCTTACTCACCTCCCGATCCTGTTTATGAACTCCCAACCTATTCAATTCCACCCCACAGTCAACAACCTTGGTATTACCTTTGACCACACCCCTTCATGGAAACCTCATATCTCCCAAATTTCTAGACGGGTTATATCCATCCTTAAACTATTCCATTCTTCCCAGGACTCCCTTCCGAAACCTACTCGTCAACTCTTGGTTTCTTCCCTTATCCTACCCCATTTTGACTACAGCTGTGTGGTTTATGGTGGGTTGACGACGGAACTCGAGAGTTAACTAAGGAGACTAATGAACTGTTTCGTTAGGTTTATTTTTAGGGTTCCAAAAGCCTCCCACACATCACATCTATATACAGAGTTAAAATGGCTTTATTTTTCATCCCGCCTAAATTACTTCCTAGCCTCCTTCCTCTATCAAACTATAAATTCTCGGAATCCCTCCTACATCTATAACATCTTCCAGTTCAGATCCTCGGTCTCCTCCCGCACTACACGATCTCGCTCCTCAGACCTGTATACATCGTCCCGTAAGAGTACGTCATTTGACCACTCCTTCATTTCCCGTGCTACTTCCTTATGGAATTCACTACCCTGTAATATCCGTAATGCTCCATTTCTGTCCACATTTAAATCCCTTCTTTTTCAATACCTCCTTTTCTTCCAGAATGATACTGACTAGCAAAACTTCACTAAAAAAAAAAAAAAAAAAAAAAAGAAGAGCATTCAGTAGATGTAAATAGGTTTTTATTTTTTCTCCTACAATTGGATTTTTGTAATTTTTATTGTATTTATTTATGTACATTACATTATTCTTAGGGGACATCGTCACAGAATAAAGTTTATTTTCTATTCTATTCTATTCTATTCTAAGTTTCCTGTTTTAGTCTAGAAGCCAGAACGGATTGTTGCATGGAGATGTGTACAGCAAATCTTTGTTCTGGGTGCTTCCCTTACCCATTTAGATCATTTTTATCGATGGTACGCGTTTCTGCTATGGGGAGATTTTTCGCGAAATGGCCGCCAATATCCGCCAAAATTACATCAGAAAAATCCATATATCTATTTAACTAGTCGCTCTAGTGAATAATTCTGAAGGATAGAAGTTGCTTATAACACTTTCTTACATTGAATAAAGGGATTTTAGATTTTTTTTTTTTTTTTTTTTTTTTTTTTTTTTTACATTCTTGTGTACTCCAACCTGGCCAGGTAGTACATATTTAAAAATGATAAATATTACAATTTATCATATTTAAAAATGTAGAACATGAGATTATCATAATTTTATCTCTGAAACATCTCATTATAGTAAACATTAATAAAGGACAACAAATGAATAGAACATGATTTTTACAACTGTTCGATAAACCACATTTGCAACATTTAGAACATGAGATAGAGTTTAATGCCCGTGAACGCTTCTTTTGAAACCTGCAACCCTTGGTAGAGCATGGGTGTGGAAAGTTTTCTGATAGATTTTGTTAAATAATAGTTGATATATTAATATATCATGGCATCCACCATGATTCACATTCTTCATACCCATAGTAAGAATGGCCATGATATAACAAATTTTGCTCATCCAACAGGTTGAACTACTGAGCACTTTGTAAAAATGCTTTTTTTATGTCCAGAAAAATACTCGGAAGATGCTGAAGGAATCTTTGTCAAGTCTTTTCTTGGTGATGCTTAGTCGCTCGAAGCTAATTCTTGTTATTGCAGCCTTCGCTCAGTACTTTTGTCAAGTATTCCTCAGCTTTTTGAATCATATTATCTGTCAGCTCTTCCTTTTCAGAATCTTTTCTAAGGTATGCATGGTCCTTTTGCTTGAGAAAGCGGAGAGTGTTTTGTTCCAAATTTACTCGTCGTATCACACGCAGTCAGTGAGTATATAGCGGGCAGAATTTACATAACTTGTTAGTCTAAACCTTTCGATACGCCATGAAGTTGAACAAATTTTCAGATTTACTCAGTCCCAAAAAGAAACCATAATTGATTTAATTTATTAGAGAGAGACATTCTGCGGAAGTACAAAAGTACTGAGGGAAGGCTGTAAAAACAAGAATGAGCTTCGAGCGACTAAGCATCACCAATAAAAGACTCCACAAAGATTCCTTCACCATCTTCCAAGTGTTTTTCTGGACATAAAAAAAGCATATTTACAAATTGCTCAGTAGTACAACCTGTTGGAAGAACAAAATTCGTTATATCATGACCATTCTTACTATGGGTATGAAGAATGTGAATCATGGTGGATGCCAAATATTATTTAACACAATCTGTCAGAAAACTTTCCACGCCCATGCTCTACCAAGGGTTGCGGGTTTCAAAAGAAGCGTTCACGGGCATTAAACTCTATCTCATGTTCTAAATGTTGCAAATGTGGTTTATCGACCAGTTGTAAAAATCCTTTTCTAATCATTTGTTGTCCTTTATTAATATTTACTGGAATGAGATGTTTCAGAGATAAAATTATGATATTCTCATGTTCTGTATTTTTAAATATGATAAATTGTAATATTTATCATTTTTAAATATGTACTACCTGGCCCGGTTGGAGTACACAAGAATGTAAAAAAAAAAAAGAGAAAAAAAAATCTAAAATCCCTTTATTCAATGTAAGAAAGTGTTATAAGCAACTTTTATCCTTCAGAATTATTCACTAGAGCGACTAGTTAAAGTACACATCTCCAAACAACAATCATGTTCTGGCTCCTAGACTAAAACAGGAAACTTATAGTCTGAACGAAAAAAAAAACGAGTTATTTCACCCTTTGTTTGCAACGAATTGGTGTAATCTATCCACTGTTCTAAATGAAAGTTTATGACTCTGACAATCAAAGTCAGTGCCCCGCAATGAGGGAGGGGGAAGGGTTGAAAACCGTAAGTTCTTAGTTGTTTGATCAAATAACTCGGAAACCGCTACTTCTAGCACATTTTGTTTTTAATACGTTATTAAAGCAAAGAAAATTTGCAACAAAGTTGGTTCGACTGATGTTTTTGCTTAGATCTATAGTTTTAGAGCGCACAGTAGGCCGAATGGCACTTCTAACAGGAAAAAAATGTTTTGTTCCCAATTTCTATTTTTTTTTTTAGTTGCAGTGTTTTAGGACAACAAATTTCCAATATTTTGGGAAAATAACGGTATTTATGTAAAAAAAAAAAAATTGATTTTTTAAAACAATCTCCTATGAACTTCTACTCATTACAATAAAATAAAATAAGCCACGAATCAATTATCTGGTTAAATAATCTCGATTTATCGTTGTCAACAAATTATCAAATTTAAAATTTCATTATTTGCATAAATATTTGGATTAATTTGGGATGATACCTAGATACTTCGGTATGCATTTTTTTTCATTGGGTTGTGTTCACAAAAATTTGCAGTTCTGTGGTAAAACGATTATTTTATATTTATTAAGAGAATCAGTGTGAGAATGTTCTATTAATTACGTTCTATTAACAATCCCTGAGCCATGGAATAGTAACTTATGCACTGTTACAATCATATAAAAGCAAGGATAGTGGTTAAGGTGCAAGTCTATTGTCACTTCCAGATATGATTCGAATTTGTCAAAATCTAACTCAAATCCAGAATTAATCGCACAATGTAACAAATAGTGACATCGTCCATGTTCAGTAAATAAAAAACTATTTCAGTCCCTATGGCTCAAACAAAACCAGCATTGACACTGAAAACAGTAACGCAATTGTTAGTATATAGATGCATTTTCTTTTGTTTAGAGCTTCTAAGGGATTGAGGCAATGATATTTATAAAATCCTCTAACTAGATATTGTTTTTTTCAACAGTGAACGGGATTTGGTGATATGTAATTTTTTGCTATGATTTATTTCCACTTAAAATTCATTTTTCGTTATACTGTAGAGGTTAACAATGTAGTTGAATCTGGAAGAAAAATCGATATAATTACCAAAATGGCAGTTATTAGCAGCTTATTTTTGCTGGAAAAGTTAATATAGATACTAGTGTCTGTAATCAAAAAGGATTGAAGACGGTGTCACGCGGTGGCATTTCAAAAATACATTAATAAAGTTAAAATTAAGCGTTAAATTTGCTTATTTAAAACAGTAACATTTGTAAATATAGTTAACTATTACAAATGAAAACTACTACTTATGTGCAATAATATCATTCATCCATAATATTGGATTATATCGTTAGATTTCCAAAAAAAAAAAAAAAATTCAGTCACATTGGATCTGGGTACTATTGGTTCTTCATTTATTTTTCACTGGAGCTGCAGAGCGATTAAGCTAATAATATTAATGGAATCCTTTAATTGAACATCGTTCTTATTAACAGTGAACCGGAATTTATGATTCCTGCTTGATATGACTTTTTTCCACTTAGAATACGTTATTCGTTCCACTGTAGAGCGGTTTGGTCACTAAAGATTGCACGTCAAAACTACTCTTTCAGCTATAACTACGAAACTATTTGTCCGATCCCAAATTTATATATATATATATATATATATATATTTCATATGAAAGCTGGTTAAATTGGCTATATGACCTGATACATAAAATTTTGATAAGGTACTTCTCTGGAGTCACTGGACTAGTTTGTAAAATAAACATTTTTTTATGAATTTAAGAATTGAGTTTCGGATTCCTTAAAAATTATAATGTAAGTCATTCTTTATTATTTCAATTTTACTGCTTACATTGCTCGTGTGTTTAAAAATTGTAAATGAGCCTATAAAGCTAATTTAAGTTACAAGGAATCGAAGGTTTAGTCAAAGAAAACATTGACATGATCATTATAACAAATACAATGAGGAAGTGTGCTAAGATAATAAAAAGAGTTGGATAACATTCAAATTACTTGTCAGTGCTCCTTGATCAGCTTCTAACTTAGCCATCAGGGCTTTCCTGTCGGGCGAATTACGTTTTGGATACTATTTGTGCCTTTCAGTTGACGGAATGTCTATACAACAATAATAATTTTTTACTATGTGAATATGCTTATTAAATGTATTAAATAAACCTTTTAAAACTTTTTTGATGGTTTTTAGATATGAAAATTTATTTTTTAATTTCATTTTCGAGGAAAAGTTAATATTTTTAAGTAGACAGAATGACTGCTTATTTGTTTATAATATAATTTAGGTCTTTAATGTCTTTTATTATTTTATCGTCTATTATGCTATATATATGTCTACTGTTGTATTTGTTTTTATTTTTATTCATGAAGCTGTTTATAGTTGTACTAATGTTATTTCTCAAAATGTTTTTATGATTTTCTGTTATTAGTTCATTACTAATTATTACTTCCAAGTCCGTTATTAAGTTAATTATATCTTTTTTAATTTTATGGATGCAATGTTTGAAAAATTTAATAAAATGCACAAGAAAATACAATTTACCAGAGAAAACACTAAAGTAAATAAAATAAAATATTTAAATATGTTAATAATCATGAATAAGCATATGTTAAACACAAAATTGTTAAAAAAGGAAGAATCAAGAAACAGATTATTAAATTTTTTCTGCCACCGCCTCCACCACCAAAAATTAAATACAATAGAATATTACACTAACCCATTAGCTCCCAGAACTTTTATTTTTTTAGAACGTACTAAAAACTTCAAAATCATTTAGTTTTCATCCAAAAAGAATTTAAAAAATGATAATTTCATCGGATTTGGCCGTTGTGTCCAGATAAGCCCTGTTGCGAAAACGCAACACTGGGAATGAGAGGGTACGTCCATTTAAACCGTGCAAATGAGAATTTTTTCCTAATTTTTTGCATTCCCATTGGATGGGTATAATATTCACAGCTGAGAGCAACCAAATCTCTTTGAAAATAAAGCCACGGTGAATTTTTAAACATGAAAATTTTTTTTTTTAAATAATAATAATAATAAAAAAAATAGTATATGTACAAATGAAATTATTATAAAAAAAAATAGATGAAAGAGACAATAAGAAATGAAATATAAAATTATTACGAAATAAAACATACATGAACTGTATATGTACATACGTTACATTTGGAAATTAATGATACTAATCAATTTTTGTGGTAATCAATAAAACATTTTTCATGTAATGCAACATTGCATTTTTGGTACTTTTTTATTGTTGTGGATTTGCACATCGCACATCTAGTTCTCTTTTCTTGTCTCATTACGATATGTCCGATGTTATCAAGTGTTGAAAAAAAAGTACATTTAGCTAAGTAACATAGGTTTGTTATGTTTGTTGAATAGATTTCATTACCCGGACGTTTCCTTGGTGTACCATTGGTGGTAAGTAGATTCCTGGCAAGATAATGTCTAAATGCTAGCAAATCCAACTTAGGCTGTTCAGGTAAATCTTCTCTCATTCTACGATATAACAGCCATGCATTCTGAACTGAGAGGTCCAGGAACCACGCAAAGATAGCCCAATACCATTTCCGTGAACGAAATTTTATGGAGCTAGTCACTTAGTCAACTAAAAACTGAAATAAATTTTTCGTTTAGTATATAATAATACTATTTTTTTAACAATTATTATTTTTTTGTTTTGTTTCGGGTGAGGTTGTTCATTTTTGTAAACTGTTATATTTTAATAATTCTGCCATAGTTTCGCAAAAGAAAAAGGTGAAAATTTTCATAAGAGAAATATTATTAAAAGTGCTTTCCTGAAAAATGTTGAATTTTGGGTTGGTCATTCTGTCAACTGGAAAGCTCATTTCATCTCAGCAATATGTTCTCTGTGAAATTAAACATTTTACGAATTCAAGAATTTAGTTTCAGATTCATGAACAATTATAATGTTAGTCATTCTTTATTAATTTAATTTTTCTGCCGACATTGCTCGTGCGTTTAAAAATTGCAAATGACCCCCAACTCAAATCGCAAGGAATTAAAGGATCAATGTAAATATTGACATAAATAGTAGGCACAACGTTCTAATAGGATTTATTAAGTATTCTTTCACAAGGGCTTTAGTATTAACCTATAAAAATGTATTTTTTATACATTTCATTTTATACTTTACAAAGTTCGAATACTTTTGAAAGTATTCCATCTTTAAATACTTTTCAGTTCGAATACTTTTGAAAGTATTCCATCTTTGAATACTTTTCAGTTCGAATACTTTTGAAAGTATTCCATCTTTGAATACTTTTCAGTTCGAATACTTTTAAAAGTATTCCATCTTTGAATACTTTTCAGTTCGAATACTTTTGAAAGTATTCCATCTTTGAATACTTTTCTTTTGAAAGTATTTCGAATACTTTTGAAAGTATTTGAAACTCATCTTTAAATAGATTTCATTGTTCGAAATACACTTTTAGTATTCCATCTTTTCTATCCATCGAATACTTTTGAAAGGATCTTTGAATACTTTTCTTATATTTGTAATCTGTATTCGTTCTAACTTTTGTATACAGTATTCGAAATTTGTATACAGATGTTTTTTTGTTTTTTTTTACAGATGTTATTTTTAAACTATTAAATACAAAACTAACTAACGACCCATCCGATTTTAATGGAATTTGATAATTATGTTTCTTTCATACTAACTAACCATTTTTTTAGGGCGGTAATATGTTATGTTTAAATTTGGGGGGGAGGGTGCTCTAAATTTACAATTTAACATAGACTCGGCCGATTTTAATGGAATTTGATAATTATGTTTCTTTCATACTAACTAACCATTTTTTTAGGGCGGTAATATGTTATGTTTAAATTTGGGGGGGAGGGTGCTCTAAATTTCTAATTTAACATAGACTCGGCCGATTTGAATGAAATTTGATAATTATGTTTCTTTCATACTAACTAACCTTTTTTTAGGGCGCTAACATATTATATTTAAATTTGGGGGGGGGGCTTCTAAATTTGTAATTTAAGAACGACAGCTGATTTTAATAAAATTTGACAATCATGTTCATAAACTTGATAATTCTTTCATGCTAACTAACCTTTTTTAAATACCACTAATAGTTATGTTTTATTTTGGTTAGGGGGGGGGTCTTGTTATGAATCATGAATATTTAATTAAAATTTAATATTAAATATTTAAAAACTGCTCAATATCCTGTAAACTTGAAAAGGAATTAAGTTATTAAATATTAAAAGAACATCTAAGGCCAACATTTAAGACGCTAAATTCCAACTTCACTCCATCCATAAATTTAATAATGATTTAGGAGTGAAACATGAAGTATGAAAAATCCTAAAATTAAATATTTATGAATCATTTGAGCCCTCCCCCCATTTAATTAAAACATGACTCTTAGCGCACCTCTTTCACAATGTTAGTAAGGTATTTTCTAACTTAAGGTTAGTTACTATGAAAGAATCATAATTACCTTATTTCATTAAAATCGGCAGTGTTTCTTAAAGTACAAATTTAGAGCCTCCCCCCCCCCCACCAAATAAAACATAATTGTAAGCGTCCTTCAAAATTTACTCCTCCTAGGAAAAGAGGGTATAATCATTTTAAATAAACTTTTACTGAAATGTCCATGAAGAGTCGACTTTACCTAGGATGAGTCAACTCTCTCTGGAGAATTAACTTTACCTATAACATATATATAGCTCTTGTGTGCGTAAAAACCAATTTTTTCCACATTTGACGCGATCTAGCGTCAAAACGATTTGTTCTAAAAAAAAATTTTAAAGTTTGCTTATAACATCGAATACTTTTCAAAAATTTGAATTGTAATAAAAACATCTGTGTTCGATGTTTGATGAATTCATTCTCTGTTAATTAAATAAATAACACAATGATTAAATCGATTTAATATTTCTAAAATGTTTAATAGCTCAATCAGACTAGTTATCTGCCGACGTCTAATAAAACGCTCATAATTTATTGCACTAACCCTGCCGCTAAATTTTACAGGGGCAGCCAGATAATACCTGCCGGGCAGGTAAAAGTACTACATAGTACCTGCTGTCTTAGCTGTTACCCCTCCTTATAAATAATAACTGAAATAAATAAAACATAACTATTAGCGGTATTTAGAAAAGGTTAGTTAGCATGAAAGAATTATCAAATTTATGAACATGATTGTCAAATTTTATTAAAATCAGCTGTCGTTCTTAAATTACAAATTTACAAGCCCCCCCCCCCCAAATTTAAACATAACATGTTAGCGCCCTTAAAAAAGGTTAGTTAGTATGAAAGAAACATAATTATCAAATTTCATTCAAATCGGCCGAATGTATGTTAAATTAGAAATTTAGAGCGCCCCCCCCCCAAATTTAAACATAACATGTTACCGCCCTAAAAAAATGGTTAGTTAGTATGAAAGAAACATAATTATCAAAGTCCATTAAAATCGGCTGGGTCGTTAGTTAGTTTTGTATTTAATAGTTTAAAAATAACATCTGTAAAAAAAACAAAAAACATCTGTATACAAATTTCGAATACAGATTCAAATATAGATAATTCATCCTAAAAGTATTCGAATAGAACTAAATGTATTCGAACAATGAATCTTCTGAGTCGAATACTTTCAAAAGTATTAATTAATTAATACTTTTGTATTCGACAATGAAAGTATTCGAATACGTTTTTGTATTCGATAAATTTAATTTTTTTTCGAATACTTTTTTATATTCGAATACAAAAGTATTCGAATAGTATTTAAATAAAATGATGCCCAACCCTGGCTGATGGGCCAGGCACAAGCAGAGGTGTGATTGCTACTCTACAACAACCGCCTAGGGACTGCGCTAAACATCACACTATGGATATATTAACTATGATATTGTCTTTTCGATATCTTTTATGTGTCAATGTTGAAATAATGTCATTATTTTCAGCAAAACTGTTCAGTGGATGGTTTGTATACGCTACAATTTGGGGCATTGGTGGATCCTTGGATAATCACAGTAGATCAAGGTTCTCAAAATACGTTAAGGGGAAAATGAAAAAACATCATTGCTATCCTAAGGCACCCTTCTGTAGTTTATACGAAGCATGGTAAGTTAGTTTAATCTATTCCCCTACTTCTATAGCGGTCCATTTTAGATTTATATATGTGAAATTTATAAAACTATTTAAAAGATTTAAAATAAGCCAGCTGTGTACTTACACTGCCGAAATAATAGCATATTTGCATTCTTCACTTACCTTAACAGATCGTATGAAACATATTAGATATATTAAAAATATTGAACAAATAATAATGAGCCAATTTAAAGGAAAATAATTTACATACAATTACAAATATACGAAATTCTCAAATAATATGATTTGTATACACCGCGTGTATTACCGTTTTTTGATAGGATATTGACCTTCGGAAATTCGTGCGGGAACTCTTTACTTCTGAATCAAATTGAAAACAGTAATAATGTACATCTCTCGAACGGCCTTGACAACTCGTCCCAAAGATGTTCTATAGTGTTTAGGTCAATACTACATCCTAACCACTTTAATCATTGGATTTAAGTTTTTTTAGGTAGCATAAATATAAGTTGCTGTTTATGACCATGAATTAAGGCGAATAAATAGAAATACATCTCCAACGTATGAACTATGTTATAAATGGGACAATTTAGTTTAAAGTCACTTTATGCTCCTACGGCTAACCGGATGATGCTACGGTGGGAGTCCTAAATTTTGCCTATCCAGGTATAATTAGGATAGGGATCTTTAACGAGTAGCCTCATCTGACATCGCACAGGCTCGGGACCCCCATTTTACGTCCCTTCCGAAGGAGGGCATAGCTAAGGATTTTTTACTCCCTTTAAAAAATCCTAAGGTCATCTGCCGGGATGCGAACCCGCGATCTTGGGTTTAGTAAGTTGCTATGCTAACCACTACACCACAGCTGACCCTCTCCTTTTTTTTATGGTTCAAGATATGGTTTTTGTGTATGCCCCTGCTGTCAACAAAATACCTATTTTTTAATTTATTTTTCTTATTATACATTTAATAGGGATGTACATTTCTTTTAGGTACAATTATTTGATTCTTCGTTGCGGCTAGGCCATGTCTTACTACGCCTTAGCGACCTTTATTATCCAGCAGTGGGGCACGGTCATGCCTTGAAGTGATCAAGAGAAAAACCTATGCTGCTCATTCAGAGAATTCGCTTCAGGAGTTGCGTGTTTCTCTATCGGAGGAATATAAAAATATTCTTCATCGATTTAGTTAGTTTTGTGCATAATGGTCAGTATTTAATTAGTAGCATTCGCTTGTTGGGGACAAGAACACTTTTTAGTCCTGCAGGAGGAGGTTGCCGGAGGGACTGCGCGAGTAGTTGCAAAGTCAAATTGTTTTTTTGTTTGAGTAAAAAAAATCTTTTATAGTTACAATAATGAACATTGCTTTTCGTTATATTTATAATCACTATAATTATAAAATATAATTAGAAACCACCCTCTGAATCGAATTTAATTATTGAATTAATAATGCATTAGTAGTACAGCCTACAAATATAGCAATGCATTATTGAAGAAAATTAATAATGCATTAAGCTAAAAAAAATCCTTTTAATATATAAGAATATATATGTATATATATATATATATATATATATATATATATATATATATATATATATATATATATATATATATCTTCTTTTTTTTTTCAGGTTTGACCAAGGAGGATTCTTTGACCCCCAAATTATATCGCCAAGTTCCAAACGTGAATATAGATTTTCATTTATCGACTTTAGACTTCCATCAGTCTTGAGATACTGGGAGCCATCTTGGGTCCCTTGGGGCCAAGCTAGAAAATTCAATCTTAATGTTGAACTTGAAATTAATGAGACGAGTAAACGATACAGTAGTAAGTTATAGTTTCTTGTTCAATAGATTACAAAAGATTTGTATTTCTTACTCATTTTTATATAACCGAATTCCACACACACGTATTCCCGCGGCATGTCCTCCACCCACGTGCACCGTAAGTTCTTCCCCTTCCTTTCCCCAACTGCCCTAACTGAATGCTCCATCTCACCCTCTACCTCTACAGGGGCCCTCAGGGTAATCAAACCTACAATTACACGCTCTTATACGGGTTATCCTCTCTCCTTTACATTAATTTCCTTATTGCATTTCTGCACATGATCGTGGTCGAACTGCCCGTATCGACCAAGTCATCTCACTCCCCCAGGCCATTCTATAATAGGCAACCCACCCTTCACACTTCTGACACACTATTATTTACCTCACCAATGGTTGCCCCTCTCCTTACACTCACCTCATTCGTCGTCCCTTCTCTCCGCTTCCGCACCGCCCTCTCGCTCCCGCTCCTCCGGTCCTTCCTCCGCTCGATCCTTCGGCATGCACGTCCTCCATCTCCCGGTACTGGGCCCTCTTCTTCTTCCGTCTCTGACACTAAACGATACAGTAGTAAGTTATAGTTTCTTGTTCAATAGATTACAAAAGATTTGTATTTCTTACTCATTTTTATATAACCGAATTCCACACACACAAAAGACTAATTACGATAACTGAAAACTAAAAATGATGCAATTTGTTTGTGCTTGCTAAAATATGTAAAATTTATTATATAAAATAAATAGCGTTTAATGCGAGAACAAGGCGATTTGGCATTTCCGCTAATTACGAATTCAATAAGTTTCCCTAAAGAATAAAATAATACTCATGTTTTTGCTGTGAATTTTAAAGTAAAAAATTTTAATTTTTTGTGTTTAAATTAAAATAAATGTTACCTGTACGTACCAGACAAATGTTTCATTTGAACTATTAGCACTAATGTTTTAGTATTATGTCACATTTGATTTCTAAAAACTAGTTAGTTACAGAAGTCCTTGTGCATAAATAGATCTTTATTTTAGATTATACTATATTTCAATTCAAGTATTGAATTTTACTCTTGAAAGTAATGTCTTACTACTCCTGTGTATTAGAGTCAAAGTACTCTTCACATCCAATTTTTATGCCCTATTAATAAAAATCTTTTAAAATATGAAGCGTTGCTTTAAACAAACCATAATCTGATAATGAGGCGAAATGTTTACTGCTTGCTGTTCAGATAATTTTCCTCGGTTTAAAGGAGAACGATGTGCAGAGGCATAATCACGTTACAAAATGGCTTGGTTCCTGTTGACCAAGTTGTGTATTTCGACTGTTGAAGTGGTGTATTTTACCCAAAAAACTGCATAAGCTCTGTCTTGCTCTTCACAGAAAATGTTTGAGTCTATTGCCCAAATAAGCTCAAAATGCAAAACACTTTTGAAGTTACATAAAAAAGAAAGCATC
The DNA here is from genome assembly GCA_003667255.2 of Euschistus heros. NCBI lineage: Eukaryota > Metazoa > Arthropoda > Insecta > Hemiptera > Pentatomidae > Euschistus > Euschistus heros. The sequence goes on from RCWM02000012.1 coordinate 5,686,307, forward strand.
ACTTTTATCCCAAACCTACCCAAACTAACCAAACAGTGGCGGAATTCGAGTGAACTACTGACTCTTCTTGTACGGCAAACAATTCTTCGGCAGCTGCTTTTCGCTTAGGGCTTAAAGAAAAAAAAAGAGATTTTTTAGATAAATGTAAATAAAGTAATTCCTTATACACTTAGAGATCCATTTATGATAATACTCTAATAAAATTGAATTAAAATTAGTATAAATAATTATTAATTTTATAAATAATTATTAGTTTTATTTTTATGAAGATATTTATTTTATTTTTTTATTATTATTAGTTGTGTTTGTTTGTGTGTGTGCGCGCATTTGTAAATATAGTATGAATGAATACATTTATCTCTGTACCTATTGCCATTTACTGAGGCAGATTGTACGCTTATTTCAATAAAATAATAAATTAAAAAAAAAAAAATCAAAATTAGTATAAATATAAATTTACATTAAAGTATAAAATAAAACAAATAGTTGGGACCTTCAAATTTAATTTCTTTTTATTTTAAAAGAAGAAAATAACCTTTGTTCTGGTACAACTTGCCCCTAAGAAGAACATAGGAATGAAATTCATAGAAAAGTAGTCTAGTTGCGGTAATTGATCATAAATAATATAATGAGTTGCAAAGTAAAGGAAGCATCATGTAAAGAGATAAACATAAATATACATAATTTTCCATTCACTCGGAAGATTGATAATTCAGGAGGTAACGAAATAGATAGTGCTGAAAGGATGTTGGAGATAACCAGTTTTAAGTCGATATGGCAAGGCATCCAAGAGGGGGCATTGATAATGCCGGATTTTTTGAAGGATGCAGTTCGATAAACAAGTGTATAAAGATTAATGGGTTATTACCATATAACTCCTTTAAAAGTCACTTCAAGATTTTGAATAAAACTGTAAAAATAAATTTGACGAATTAAAGGAAAATCAGTGGATAATGGATAGTACTTTAAGGAGTATATTTGATTACATGTGATTATAGTTATAATAATGGTTATAAGTGCATTTATATTTTAAATTTTATAATAAAGAAATTAAGGAATTTTTCTAACTTAGCTTATAAACACCCTGTTTTGTAGATCTGGTTGAGGAAATTCCCTCTGAGAGCCGCAGTCACGGTGACATCATCAGGGGACTTGTCGAGCACAAAATTCACGTGCTCTGTGTCGGACCACCGTCCACCGGAAAATCGAGAACGGTACTCAACTCAGTGTACACCCAACTTTCTCAGGATTTCTCCTATGACACAGTAGTGTTTACAGGAGCATCGACCGTCGACAAGATTCAAGTAATTTTTATATATAATTATTATAAACTATGTAAGCTGTTATTGACACCGATTGCATGAGACTCTATACCCTCGCTATTTCCAATGTTAAAACATTATTTATATTGTCCATCCAAATAAGTATCATTAGTCCGATCTGAAAATAAAGTTAAATAAATAAAAAGCACATATTATTTAATACAAATATAGATTACTCAGATCCACTGTCCTACCCTAAACATGAATAATCAACCTATAACTTTCTGTTCCTCTGCCAATAATTCAGGAATCATTATTGACCAAAACCTTTCCTGGAAGCCTCAAACTAGCCCGAAAATCAATAGGAACCCTCAAATTATTTCATCGTTCCCGTCATTTCTTTCCTCAATCCACGCGAAAACTCTTAATTTCCTCGTTCATTTTTCCTCAGTGTGATTATGGTTGTGTGGTGTATGGGGGCCTCTCGATGGGTCTCCGGGAAAGATTACAAAGAATCATGAACAGTTTTATCCCATTTGTTACCGGAATCACGAGACTTTCCCATGTATCGCACCTCAAGACTGCCTAAGAGTGGCTCTATCCATCCTCCCGCAGACAATATTTCCTGGGCACTTTCCTGTACCATGTTATTAATGACCATTGCCCACCCTACATCTATAACCTATTGAAATTCAAGACTTCCGTCCACTTCCAACTCACAACAAGATCACGTTCCTCTGACCTGTATATTCCCTTCCATCGAACAGCATTATACCAACACTTCTTCTAAGCTCGATCCACTACCCTCTGGACCTCTATACCTCCTGAAATTAGACATGCTCCTTCCTTAAACTCATTCAAAACCCTTCTATTCCATTATCTCCTATAATCCCGGTTAGACGCCGCAAATATGTGTAACAATTAAAAATCAAGTTAGTCAACCTCAGCATATCCGATAGCAATGAATTATTCCAGTAATTATATCATTATTTGTAAATTTTTCAATTTTAATCATTTGTCTCCCTGAAAAATTGCTTTTTTTCTCATATAGGTATATCATATAAGAGTATTGGAAGTAGATGTGTAAATATATGTTTTTAGGTATTTGTAAATATTTTATATTATTAACATTGAAATAGGTCTTAAATTTTTTTTGTCTATATATCTTTTCCTTTCAATTCACTATATTTATTTTATTTTATTGATTTCTTTATTTTTCTGAACGCATTGTAATTATTATATTAGCATATTGTTATTATTATTTTTTTGTCTTTTTTTTTTTTTCTCTCTTCTTTCCTTATGCATATATTTATCACAAAGTTCTATTTTCTATTCTATTCTACATATATCATATTTTATACATGTTATTATCTTTGTTTGGAACTAATATAGCCAGACTATTATACAACCTTATTATACATGTTTGTTATTCAAAGGCACAATATGTCCTTGAATAAAGATTGTTTTTCATTTGAATTTCATTTCATTCATTTATTTATAATTATTCATTCATTAAACAGTGTATAGTGAGAATATCGATGGCTGTAGATTAAATATGGTGAAGATAAAATTCAGTGATCCTTGCAGTACGCCACTTTAGGCCACCAAGTGACATACCCTGGTAAACACGTGCAATCTAGGTGGACATTCCTTATAGCTTCTAAAGAAATAGTCGAAATCACTTGAAAATTATTTTCACTTAACTATTTTTTTAGTTTTAAAGAACAAGAACAAAATGTTGAACAAAGAAAAGACAAAATAGTTTAATAAGAACTTGAATATTAAATTTAACACAGATCTTTAGCATCTTTTTTGTAAATCCGCCATTTGAAAATTTACTGACGACAGAAAATACTCAAAAAAAATCTCAAGGCAGTGAATTTAGGCGTGAACTGAAGAACCTCTGAAATTGTACGGGGCTGTTGTTTTTCCGTCAACCATGGCCATCTTCAAATCATAGAGAATTCTATGAGTTGAGTTATCTCCAAATACATAAATGACTGTGGGCTATAAGCGTTTTATTTGGGATACAATAGCTGCAATTTCCCTACTTGTCTTAAGCTTGTCTCTTTTTCTAAGTCAATTTTGATTGCCCAACGAAACCGAGAGGATGAAGATTTATTGTTCTGTCAAATTATCTTAGTGTCATAATATGGTTTTCATTGCAGAGGCATTAGGCAAATGGAATAAACAGCTAAATCGATCGGATTCTCGTATGTGGCTTGCTCTTCTTGGTTATTGTCTTAGGCATCATCTTCACCGTCTGATTACAGATGTCCATAAGATATTCCACATAAGTTGGAATGACCAGAACTACCGTCGCAGCCCCATTGGCAAAACAATGTCATATCGGTTCAAACAGCATTGCTCTTCAGAACATTTTCCAAATTCAAAGCCAACCGTTGACTGGTATGGTCCAGAAGGCTCTATGGGCCAAGGGCAAGTACCTCGGCATCTAGTAAATATCCCTTCAGCCAATCGGATTTTTTTTCAAAAATGTCGACTTTGGACGCATTGTGAATGAATATGAATAAACGAATTTGTCCACTTTTTTCATTACCAATTCCTGAGTGTTAGATTTCAATTGCTGCATATTCTGTAGATGTTGTACTTTAAAACCATGTCATCTAAAAGGTGGAGAATCTTGGAAAAAAAATGCCATAACTTCAAATACGAAAATCTGTTAACTTGCTGAATATGTTTACTTACCTCAACAAATAAAGGATAATGTTTTCTATATGTATCACTCACCATGAAACGTTAATAGATAGGCTGTTGATATAATATATGTGACGTTATTATATGTACCATACACAATGAATGGTTGGGCACAACTAAAGTGCTATGGGCTTGATACAGATCTGAGAAATTTCCTTTTTTTTTAAAAGAAAGTTTGTTTACACAAGTGTTAATCTATCAAATCGTATTCTCATTGCTGTTTACATCTCGTCAACTATCCCTTGATAACAGTACAAAGGCCAGTCAATGCTCCGTCGACATGAAAATTTTTCCCAATGTCCACCTAGATTGGCCATTTTTACCCGTGTGTGACGCTCACGAAAAGCGCTTTTTTTTTTTTTTTTTTTTTTTTTTTTTTTTTTTTTTTTTTTTTTTTTTTTTTTTTTTTTTTTTTTTTTTTTTTTTTTGGTAGATGTAGGTACGGATTTTTAGAATTTTCTTAAATATGTAAGTTTTTATGTAGTAAAGGTCTTTTATTTGACCAACCACAGAACCTCTGTACTATATAATATCTAAATCAGTCTTTAAAAATCTATCCTCGTACTCCACCAGTATCTTCAAGATATTTTTCTATCTGATTTTACCCATTGAGTGCTCTCACTTCTTCAATGAGAAATATCATTGTTATGTATCGCCATTACCGAACTAGTCAGTGAATCCTGTGGATTCCAGTGTTACAATTCTTAAATAAACATTCATATTAAGCCTATACTTTGTCAATGTTTCACTTTTATGTAATCTGGAAAAGAGTTAGAGAAGAAATTCTTGTATTCGTTGAACTTATTAAAAACTATTTTACAGATAAGATCATTTCAGGATATTCAGTGTACGTAAGTCAAATGGATGAATTATTGAAAAATCTAAATATGCTTGAGGGCGTTTTTTTTTTATTTTTTTTTTTTATTCTGAACCTCTAAAATTCATCTTCAAGTGCTTATACAATGCTTAACGAGATTGCTAATTTTTATTGTGCTTTGCCATTTTCTAATAACGCTAAGTTGAATTTTAACTTTGATTAAATTTCGTCTTATTCTTAAATTTTCAAAGTTTATTTAAATTTTTTATGGTTCTTTTATTTTTATTTTTTTTCAGGAAATATTTGAATCAAAACTTCAAGCTTACGAGAGACATTTAATGGGAGCTACAGTTGGAAAATTATCTCAAATTATGTTTCTCGAAGATTTAAATATCCCCATGCCCGAAAGTTCTGGGAGCCAGCCAATTATGGATCTATTCTGCCAGTTTTTAGAACACAAATGTAATTCACAATTGCTTAATTTTTAGATTGAATAACGTAATACTTAAAAATATAATTTTTAGTATATTAAATATGTCTTTTACTATAAATGTTTGAATCAAAGTAAACAAGTTAAATGCTGATATTAAATAAAAATACATGTATTGAAGCCGATAATTTATCATATGATAAATTATTGAGCAAGGATCGGGTTGCCCAACTTGGTTAGCTCCTTCCTACCTAGCGTTCCACATCGAATAGCTATTCCGTCCCTCAGCTCACCAACCCCAAATATTGCCTGATATCCTTCATGTATTCAACACTTCTCAATTCACCATAAAACCGCCGATTTACCCGAGCGCCCAGTTTTTTTTTAATATTAAGTTTCACAGCCATTTAATTTTAGTTCATATATACCGCTTTTTTGTAAAGAGTTCATTTGTATCTAAGTGAGGGGAAATAAGATGACAATAGTTTATATATTTTAAATGCGGGATTTAATCCTAATTTTCTCAATTCCTTTCTGACTTTGGCATATATCGGGCCGCAATATGAGACCAAAATGTATTTATTCGGGATGAATTTGTCCTTTTTGGGTGCCTGGTGTGTATTATTAATAGTTTTTTCTAAAGATTTTTTTAATGCTGTTAATTATTATTATTACTATCATATTTTAATGCTTCCAACTATTTTTAATTGATACAATCCCGATATAGAACAAAGTCACTAATAGTCAAAACGTTTTGTTTTTTTACTTCAATGGAATTGCATATTGCATATTGCAATATCTGACACAGAAAATAGTTTTTAAAATACATATATACGGAGAAGTATATAAGTGAATTTTTAGATGATGGGAACTTTAAAACTAATATGTACAACAGTGATGTGCTGATATAAAATATAAGAAACATATTTTGTACTAATAATTTTTTTTTTTTAATTTCAGGGTGGTACCATCCAAAAAGCATAGGTGTAAAAAACAAATTTAAAAATATTATGCTCATTGGATGCATACAACTACGTGGTTTCGCCAGAAGTATACCTGAAAGATTGCTATGGCGTTTTAACGTAATCGCATTCAATGAATTGGCTTACTGTGCTCAAGTAATAATTTTTTCTGTAGTTTAATTCCAATTTTATTTGTTATACAAAGCCAAAAAACCGGACCTTTTCTGTTCCAGGTTGCTTTTTTTGGGTCATTTTTAAAACAGTGGGTTATGGATAGGATGCACTCATTCAAAGCTGCATTGCAATGCGCGATCAGTGCCACGCTCCAGGTACACAACCGAATCAAGACCACCTTCCTTCCAACACCGGCCAACATCCATTACATCTACTCCTTGCGCGATGTCTACAAGGTCGTCCAAGGGCTAATGCTTTCCGATCAGGAATGCATAACGGTGAGATTGATTTATTTCCTTCCGCATTCAGAAACAAACTCCGTAGTTTTAATAGTTATTTTAAAACTACTTTATCGTTATTGGATATGGTTATATTTTAAAGAATGTTAAGTAATGATAACACTAGGAGGGTGCTTTGACATAAAAGAAATAGCTCATTATAATTTTGTTTTTTCAGACTAAAAGAAAACTAGCTCGATTATGGGCTCACGAAGTGTCTCGAGTTTATCAAGACAGGATGGTGTCCAAAGAGCACCACGCCCTTTGCGGAAAAATAATAAGGAAGGTTATTCAAGAGAGTTTCAGAATTGGGCCAAATAGAATATTTCCGTTGCGGAAGAAAGTTGTATTCGGTCATATTCCTGGCATCAATCCTGGCGAAAAATTCCTGGAATATATTCGCATTCGCAATTTAAATGAGGTTATTTAATAAAATTATGAAAATTTATAATATAGCGTGATGAAGTATGGTTAAAACTCGACGTAGTCTTTTCGTTTGATTACTTGTACTTTGCAGATTTTTATAATTAGAAATTAAATAAATTAAAAAAAGAATATAAATTAATTATAATCGATTGTTTTTATATGTTAATAATTCAGTAACTATCTTACTCATTAACATTTTTTAAAATTTATATGTATTTGTACATTGCCCAATTTTTATATTATTTTTTCTTATCATCATTATAAGGCATAACTCCTACTTAATCAATAATATTTAACTCAACATGTTTCGGAGACCTCGGTTCCATCTTCAGGATCTAAAAACCTTAATCATATCTATCTACAATACTATATCAACTGTACAAATTTATCCAATTCAATTATACTTAAATTTCTACTTACAAACTGTGCTGCTTTCACTTAGTCCATTTATGCTGTCATACTGCCATACAACTGAGCAAGGTTCATCTTTTATCATTGCCTGCTTAATTCTTTTTTATATTGACCATTTAATTTGATGCTTATACAAAAACTCTATGTTCACTCCATTTCTGTATTGTTACCTATATTTATATTTTTTATTATTAATTACTATTAATATTTATGGATATTTGATTTAATTATATTTCCAATTTATTTATTATGTTAGCATAACTAGTACCAATTTTATGTATATCTGTTTTATATTACTGCATGGTTTATTGTTTTATTTATTTAGATGGCTTCCATTAATTTTCTGTTTATTGCTTTATTTTCAAGATTTAAGATTCTTGTATTTTCAAAATCAAACACACGTTTAAGTTTAAGTGCGTGTTCACTAAGTGCAGTATTGTCGTTTCTTGTTTGTTGATTTTATTACAATCATATTTGTGTTGGTTAAAAATCTTTTTATTAAGCTTTGTTAAGTATATTTACACTATTTACATAAATAGTTTATATCGATCTTCCTTTTTGCAGTACTACAACGTGATGAAGGTGATATTAAAAGATTACCGGAAAACACCAGTGGGGAAGAATGTTATTTTATACAATGAAGCAGTTATTCACATGTTCAGAATAACCCGAGCTGTTTCTCAAGAAATGGGCCACGCGTTGATCCTTGGCGTTGTCGGATCGGGTTAGTATACATATAAATATAATGTCAATCTTTCATAAATCTAAATATGGCGTTTTAGTGATAATATGCCTCACTTTACCACATATGTTTTATTACATTTGTATTTATATGTCTTAATATATACATACACACACACACACACACACACACACACACACGCACGCACACATGTACATATATATATATATATATATATATATATATATATATATATATATATATATATATGTATGTATGTATGTATGTATAAATAAAAGTATCGCGGGTTGAAGTTTTTAAAAAGAAGCTTTATTGAGAATTACTTACATTGATTCAAGAACAAGTACACAGGTTAAAACTTATTGCAAGACTACGAGCATAGTATGACCATACGTCTCAAACGACGCGTATAGAATGTCTGATGAGGCTAGGTGGGAGCAACCTTTTATAGGGTATGGAAGAGGGGATATCAAACATTGTTTATTTATATTCTTAATGCTATCTAGATCTACATAACTCCTCCCCCCCTCCGAGTTCCGAGGTCTCCGATGTAACAAATATCTCAGTGTAAATAGGTTAGATTCTATATAATTCAATAAATAAAAGGTTTGAACCTTATACATTTCTTAATACCTTTTACACTAAGTGATAACATTCTATGAAAAAAAAGATTGGACCTTATACACTAAGTTTATACAAAATAAAAGGATTAGACCTTGTACGTCTCTTGATGCTCTAGGGACTTTATAAAAACAAAAGGATTAGACTTTGAATACTTCTTAATTTCCAGTTTACTAAGTTAGGATTTGTACATTTGAAAACAAAAAGATTAAACCTTGTACGTTTAACGCTAGAATAGGTTTTTATACAATTATCGACTTCTTATAAACAAAAGGATTAGACCTTGTCCATTTCTTAATATTAACAATAAGCTTAGACTATATTTACAAGAATAAAATTGTTTATACATCTCAGAATTTCTTACATGCTAAAGTACAAAAAGATAACAGGATATTCCTTAATACTAAACAATACAATACAATACATTTTAACATCAATAAATTATTTAAACGAGAGGAAAGTAAAATAAGAGTCTTTGAATTAGTTTCTTCTATTACAAATAATACTTCTAAATTCAAAATTACTCAATTAAAACAATAATATTTTGAATGAAAATAATAATTCAAATACTCTTCTAATTACAGTTAATAATGATTTCAAAATAAAATACATACTTTTCTCAACGATCAATCTAAATAATATTTCAAGACAAAATAATAATATCCTAATATTTATTATAGTGAATACAGAATATTAATTATAAAATAAATGAAACGTAACATTACCGTGAAATAAAATAATAATTTGAATGATCTTTTACATTGTTAACATTGAACATAATAATATACAGAAAAATACAAAAGTCTGACTTTATTCAAATAAATTACAGCATTGTCAATTTGATATAAATACAGACAATTCTTTCAATATAACATAAACATCTTTCCCTAATGCGGGGGCCTCAACTTTGAGCTAAGTGAAAGACTTACTAAAATTGAGAACCACCTCGAGGGTCAAAATAAATTCATTGAAGACCTAATCAATGAAAATAAAACTTTAAAAGCTAAAGTAGGCCAGATGGAGGTAAGATTAAATAAAGCAGAACAGGGTCTATTAAATAGATCATTGGAAATTCGCGGCATCCCTGTACGCCGAGAGGAGACCCCCGCAGCCCTGGTGACATGTGTGGGTGCTGGTCTCGGCGTTAAGCTCAGTGTCGACTGTCGAAGACTTTGACCTGGTGATACGCCGAAGGGCAACAAAAGATGACCCGCGCCCTCCGCCCGTGATAGCGCGCTTCGTTCGGCAATCTATAAAGGACGAATTAGTACAGAAGAGAAAAGTCAAGAGGGACTTCTCTACGCGCGATATAGGCTGGCAGGAGAATGACTCTCACCGGATATATTTTAGCGAGGAGATGACCCCGACCAACAGGCATCTGTACTGGCTCGCCCGACAGGAGAGATCAGCCGGCAAACTGAAGTACGTGTGGTTCGCGGGAGGAAGAGTTCGCAGCCGGAAGGATGATGGCCAGCCCGAGATCTACATAGACCAGCCTCTGGACCTGGATGTCTTCGGCTGACCTCTCGGTACTCATCACCTACCTGTGCCTCCACAGTCTTTTTTGCTTTTTTCATTGAATTCAAAGTGTTTTTTGTTTCTATTTGTTTCTTTTATGTCATGTCCCATTTTGAAGAAAGCTTTCATTTTTTTGCCCAGCAGTATAACTATTCTATCATTCTCAATTGTTTAATGTTTATTGTTCTTATTTGTTTACTTTTATTTATCACTCATTTACATATCTATAATTTCCTAATTTTCTATTATAATTATTCATCTGCTAATCACCACTCATATTTTAATTTTATATTATATGCATTTAGGTGTTTATATATCTTTTCTACATTATCATATTTAGTTAACCTCCTATTATTAATATGCTATTCTTTCTCACGGCATCTACAACCTAATCTCATTCATCATAGCGTCATCCTTTTATTTACTGTCCTATACTTCCCAATATGACTAATATCCATTATGTTCCTCTTTACTCCAATATAATCATCTCCGGTGACCTGAATGCCAATCTCCTATCTGAATCCTATGACAAAATCAACTTTGAAAACTTTTTTTTTTCCCTTCACCTTTTTGTACCATTCAATACCACCCACCACTGCCGCGGGTCCGACGCATGGTTGGACCTGCATGTCATAGATTCTCAAAAAAAACCTTCGTTTCCTCAAGTCAACGCCCTGTTTCTTTCCTATCCTCTCATGACCTGATACAAATATCATATGATATCCCAACACCTCGGTTCCTTCCTAAAACAATCTCCTTCCGTAACATAGACTCTCTTACCCGAGATAAGATTTTATCCGATCTCGAAACCATAGATTGGAATCCATTCTACTCCTGCTCCTCAATTGATACCATGGTTGAAATACTCACCACCAATCTCCTATCCATCCTTGATACCCATGCTCCTCTTAAAACCTCAACATTTCGCCGGCGTCGCCCTGCTCCTGGGATGAACCAAGATATTAAAGATTTACAAAGAAGACGCGAGGCTGCCCGAAGACGCTTCAGACGCACCAGGCTTGAAGATGACTATCAAGCGTTTAAATTTCTTAGAAATTTAACACAATCCACGATCCGGTGAACTAAATCCAATTTCTTCCACGAAGCACTTTTATTTGCACCCGATCCTAAATCCAAATGGCTGCTCCTCCGCAAACTTTCCTTAGGTGATCCTCCTAGTTCGTCTCCCTCGGGAGTCTTTCCTGTCACTCCGGATGAGTTAAACTCCTATTTCGTTTCTTCCACTTCATCTACTCCTTCTTAACCCTCCCAGCCCTTACCTCCGCCAGCATTCAACGACAATAATTTTTACTTTTCTTATATCACTCCCTCTGATCTAATTACCTCTATTATGAAGTCTCAATCCAACTCATCTGGTTTAGACGGCATTCCTGTTAAATTATTAAAATTATGCCTTCCTGAAATCCTTCCGGTTCTCCTCTTCATATATAATTTTTTTCCCTCCAAAACTCTGTATTTCCCACTTCCTGGAAAAAGGCCTTAATTCATCCCATCAACAAGAACCCAAACCCTATATCCCCAAAGGACTTCCGCTCTCTATCCGTACTTTCCAACATTTCTAAGCCCCTAGAAAGATTGGTTCAATCCCAAATTTCCAATTGCCTTGAAGATTCCAAGTTACTCGATCCTTTCCAATCTGGTTTCCGTCCCGGCTTCTCAACACAATCTGCCCTGATTAAAATTATCACTGACATCCAAACAGTGATGGACAAAAAAGAACTCACCATCCTTATCCTCCTTGATTTCTCTATAGCATTTGATTCCTTAGACCATTTTCCTACAGCTCTCTCCTTCGGTTTCAATCTTTCATTTTCCACCACACCCAAGAAGTCGCCACTCCTAACCAGGGCCTATCCTCTTTTCTTACTCTACAGTCAGGAGTAGCTCAAGGTTCGAGCATTTCCTCTTTACTGTTTAATTCCTACATCAATGATCTTTCCCATTCAATTCACCATTGTTCCCACCATCTTTATGCCGATGACTTCCAAATTTACTTCTCCTTTCCTCCATCCGAAATGTTAGCTGCGTTTTCCAAAATTCAGGAAGACCTAGACGAAATCTGTGCCTGGGCAAATCTTAACAAATTAACGTTAAACGCAGCTAAAACTCAAGCAATTGCCATAGGATCACATTCCCTTCTCCATTCAAATGCCAACTTTCCCACATTATTTCTTAATGGTCATCCAATAACTTTCCATTCCTCAATTAAAAATTAAGGCTAAACCATTGATCAAACCATTGATCCTGGAAATCCCATATTGCACAAATCTCCCGAAGGTCAATCGGTATCCTATAACTATTTCACCGCTCCCGTCACCTCCTTCCCCTACCCACACGCAAACTTCTAATATCCTCCCTTATCTTCCCAATTTGACTATGGTTGCGTGATATATGGCGGGCTCTCGACGGTTCTTGAAGACAGATTAAAACGCATCATGAATTGCTTTATTAGGTTTGTCTTCGGAACTTCGAGACGTTCCCATGTTTCGCATCTCTACACTGAGTTAAATTGGCTTTTCCCCTCCTTCCGCAGAAAATACTTCCTAGGCACCTACCTATTCCAAGTTATCAACACCCGTCACCCTCCCTTTATTTACAGTAACCTGAAATTCAAGTCTGCTATCAAATCACTGCATACAAGATCTCGTCTTTCCGATCTCTATACTCCATCCCACAAAAGTACTCCAACGTTCCTTGCTTGTCCGATCCTCTACTCTTTGGAATTCCCTCCCCCTGTATATCCGCAATGCTTCTTCCCTTGGAACATTCAAAATACTACTCTTTCACCATCTTCTTTCCCTCCAACCCGACTCTCTCCAATTATAAGGATGTATGTACTATTTATGTTATCGTATAATTTAATTACTAACACCTTCATACATGAAACATTAGCAAAAATTATAGTTTGACTATGATAATGTTTTGATTTGTTTTAATGATAATTTTTGATTTTCTATCTTTTATTTTTCTTCAAGTATCTGTTTGTTTGTTTTCTCTTCTGCAATTTTCTTTACAATATTAACCTCTATTTTCTATATTTATTTTTTCACTACCTTTTTATTAATAGTTTTTTTCTTTTTCTAGTTTTTCTCTGTATTTTTTTTTTCATACATATTTGTATTTAAATTTACCTATGTTATTTTATTTTTAACAGCCTCTCGGCCAGTTATGATCTTACTTTGTATTATTTAATGTTATTCTTAAGGGATTTTGTCCCAGAATAAAGTTTTCTTTCTATTCTATTCTATTATATTCTAATACCATTACATTTATTATATTTTATTAAAATAAAACGTTTTTTGACATTTTAATATTATTTAAATAAAATTAGGTACTTTTAATCAGAACCATTATCTGAGTCATCCGAGTCATTATTATCTGAAGCATCTGAAATATTAACGCGAAGAGATTCCCTATCGTCTTCTGAAATAGATTGTTTCCTTTTCCTCTTTTTCCTAGTGGGCCTTTTAATATTGTCAATATGGCTTTTATTTGGTATTTTATCTTTTACTACCACATTCACCCTTTTGAACTTATCTCTACTTTTTATTTTTGCTTGAGTATTTTTTAAATATTCTACGTCTCCTAATTGTTTTTGAATATCTAAGTGGTCTTCTCTATTTTTATTTAATTTTTCAGTTCTTATTTCCTTTTCATTATTTATTTTAGCTTTAATTAATTTGTGTAGCAATTCTTGGTCCTTATGATATTTTAATACGTATTGTTCAGTCAGGTCAATGTTTTTGTCTGATTCTAATCTGGAGGTTCCAAAAGTAATTTCATTGGGCGTTAATTTTAATTTATTATTTAAAGTATTGTTGTAAGCTATGACGGCTAGTCTTAATTTTCCGGTTTTATACGCTCATGCCGGATTAAGTTTTTTATTTCATTTTTGTCGTCGATAAAAAATAAATCATTTTCTAATTTAAATATTTTTTTATAATATTTGATTTCATTTTTCTCTAAATAAATTATTAATTTTAATTTTTTCATTGTTTCATAACCTAATAAAAACTGAAATCTATTGCTAAATGGAAAGATTAGGAATTTAACTTTGTGATTGATTCCTATCAGGGGCTTCAGGTTGATTATCACGCTTTGTAACCCTTCCGCTCTTCCTGTAGGGGTTTTATCGCGGTCTTCCTTAATTATTTCCGAATAACGTGGAATTTGATCGGAGTGTATATAAATTTTTGTGGCACCCGTATCAATTAACCATTTATTTCCTAATTTATCCATTAAATTGGGCAAATCATTATTTAAATTTAAATCGTTTAACTCTATATTACTTGCTGTAGTTTAGGTTCATTTTCGGCGATTTGTTTATTATTAGAATTTAACTGATTATTTATGTCTGGTCTATGTCCGGAGGTCTGCTCGTGCTTGGGCCTGATTCTAAAAAATGGTTCTGTTTTTGTTCTAATAATTCTATTCGTTTTTGTAACATTTTTATTTGTTTGTCTTTTTCCTCCTCTGTCGCATGAACTCTGTTTGATACCGTTTTCATTGAAACTGTGTTAGAATCTATTTGAGGTTGATAATTATTTTGTCTAAAATTTCTAGAGGGGGGTTTATTGAAAAATCGATGTTGCGATTGAGGATCCCAGGGTTGATTATAAATTGGAGTTGGATATTCGATAGCTCCATGTTGTGGCCAGAAGTTATGCTGATTATGATTATTAAAGGTATTAAAAGTTGGGCTTTGTTCTTGCTGATACTGTTGCGGTCGGTAGGGTTGAGGATTATTATAAGACGTATATGGCTCGCGATGATATTGATGGGGTCGGTAATTTTGGTAGTCATGATGGTTATTAAAATTCGATCTGTATTCTTAATTTTTATAATTATTTTCAAAATTTTTCTTTCTATAATTTTGGATCGGATTTTTTTGATGTTTTTTATCGCCATAAATTCTATGCACGATATGTGCCGCGCTATTTTTTAATATTTCCTCGAGGTCTTCTAAGCTGTCGAATTTAATATGATAAATAAAATCTGTTAATGCCGGGTGTAGACTATGAACCGCGAGGTGTGATATTTGTTTGTCGTATCTGTACATTTCGTCTTGTTTGTCAAGTATCTTATTTTCAGAATAAATACGTGCGAATAAGTCGCATCTTTTCTGGCCCAGTCGTTCTAAGAAATCGAGTGGGTTCTCTTTATGGTAGGCACGCGTATTTAGAATTTCCGAAATTAGTTGTTCCCGAGTTCTTGTGTCCTGATATTTTCTTTTTAAGAATTTTATTATTTCTTTGACGGTACTAAATTCTTTATATATATATATATATATATATATATATATATATATATATATATATATATATATTATGTTATATAAAAATATTTTCCTATTAATAAACATATTATTTAATATAAAATATACCACATAATGACTAGGCTAATCTCTTTTGACTGTCGTTGAATTTGTATTAAATATAAATGTCCATTATTTATGAGTATGGCCTTAATAACTACTGAGTCATCGTTCGTCTCCTCGCCAGTGTGGTTCGGTGGCTTTAAAGAAGACCTGCAAAGCAAATCGAAACGTTAGATAATTTGCTAAAGGAATGTTTCGAGCAAATATTGTCTACGGAAGGTGGGATAGAGCCAATTTAATTGGGAGTAGAGGTGGGAAACATAGTATCTCCTCGGACTAGTGGAGACTAACCAGTTCATGATTCGCCTCAGTCTGTCCTCGAGAACCGTCGAGAGGCCATCGTAAACCAGACAACCATAGTCAATGTAAGTGTGTAATAAGGAAGAAACTAAAAGCTTACTGGAAGATTGGGGAAGAAGCTGACGTGTTCGGTGGAATAATTTGAGAAGACCTATGGAACTGCGGGATATTTGAACAATCGGAGGTTTTCAGGTAAGGGTTTAGTCAATAATAATCCCGAGATTCTAACAGAGGAGTAGAAAAAGATAGGATAATTATTTAAGATTAAGGAAAGGAAATGGGAGTATGAATTAAGGAGGGAGCGAGAGCCTATTATAATGACCTGAGTCTTCTTTTCATTTAGTCGTAATTTATTTAAAGTCTCTCAGGCACTGATTCTGTTCAGGTCATCCTGACTTTTGGCGAAAGCAGTGGATAGTTCTGAAGGGGGAAAGGAACGATAGATTTGGAAGTCATCTGCCTAGAGGTGGTAGGAACAGTGATAAATTGAAAGCAACACGTGAGGTAAGAGTGAGAAAAGAATATAGTGATTGTTTTGGTATTTTAACTGCTGGGAACGGTGGGAGAGGAAAGACTGAAACCAACGGATGGAAATGTGCGAAAAATTTAAGGATTCTAATTTGGAGAACAGGATAGAGTGGTCAAGAGAATGAAAAGCTTTAGAAAAATCTAGGAGTAATAGGACAGTTAATTTTTTATTATCTATAGCGGTAAACAGGTCATTGGTGATTTTTTGGAGAGAAGATTATGCAGAGGAAGTACGGTGGGTAGGAGAGAATGGAACTATGAAGAGATGTAGGGAAAAAAAGAGATTTTCAAGGAACAATTTTTCATTTGAGTCAAAGAGGAAATTAAAATTCAAGTCCTCTGAGATAATGACATTGGAATAAAAAGAAACGTAATTAAATAGAGTAGTTTCAAAAGATGGGTCAAAAGGAACATGGGGAGGTATTTGTGTACAGCTCCTGATTTGTCCGGGGTCTCCGTTCTTCTCCAACTTTTACGCCTCCGAAATTTCTTCGAAGAACTTTTCTTTAAAAATTAAGAGCTCTTTCTCGGCTACCTCCTGGGAAACATTCTGATCCTTACAGGAATACGGGGCGTACTAAGGTTTTATAGAGGTGGAGTTTAGTCTTTCTTGAGAGTATTGTCATGTCGAGCTGCCTAGCTAGACCAAAGTAACATCTATTGGCTGTGGCAATCCCCTTTCTGATCTCTACTTGAGGGCTGTTGTCTTGTGTCACTATAGATCCCAGGTTTTTAAACTCAGAGACCTTTTCAAACTTGTGCTGTCCTATGGTCACCGTCTCACCTGGCTTCGGAACCTCTTCTGTAGCCATATACCTAGTTTTGGACTCATTCACCTGTAGTCCAAGTTATCTGGCTGATCTCGCCAGAGCTATAAATGCCTCACTGACTGACTGGAATGAGCGTCCCACAATGGCTACATCGTCGGCGTATGCCAACAAATAGACTAGCCTGTTAAATATGTTTCCATCTTTGCGTAAACCCGCATCTCTTATTGCCTTTTCTAAAGCTAGGTTAAACAATTAACAGGCCAATGCATCACCTTGCCGGAGTCCCTTCTTTGCATGAAATTCTTCAGACCTTTCACCGTTTATCTATATCACACATCTAACATCCCTCATAGTGACTTTAATGATTCGTATAAGTTTCTCATCGAATCATATTTTCTTATAGACAAATCTTAGAGAAGTTCTACGAATTCAATATAGATCTACATCATCTATTTATAGACTTTAAACAGGCATATGACAGTGTAAATAGAAACTTTAGCCGATTTAAGAGCACTCGGTGTACCTTATAAATTAATTAGACTAATAAGTATGACGTGGCAAAACACGAAGTATCAAGTTAAAATAAAAAAATCACTGCCAGAAGAATTCGAAGTAGATAGAGGCTTAAGGCAGGGAGACCCTTTATCTTGTGTAATTTTTAAACTTTGTTTAGAGCTAGCTGTGCGGGCTATCAGGACGAACCCCGGTGGCACCATCTGTTACAGATTAGCGCAACACTTGGCATACGCTGATGACGTACGTATCACAGCGAGGACGAAAGTGGCCCTTGGAGGAGTTTTTCAAGAGCTGGAAGTAGCTTGTAAAAAACGCGGTTTGCAAATAAACGAAGCGAAGACTAAATATATGTTAACGTCGCGAACCCAGTCTCAAGTAGAACAAATCCAGTTCAGGGAGTACAGTTTTCCAGCGTGTGAACAATTTAAATACTTAGGGTCACTAGTAACAAATAATAATGCTGTTATCGCGGAAAGCAAAGGACGAATAGTGGCAGGCAACAGATGCCTGTTCGGAGTTCAAAAAGCTCTTAGGTTCAAAGATTTATCGCGTAAGGCTAAAATAACAGCATATAAAACTATTATTAGTCCCGTTATTACATACGCAAGCGAGACATGGGTGCTAACAAAAAGAAGTGAAGCGCTACTCCGAGTTTGGGAGAGAAAAATATTTAGGAAGATATTTGGCCCAAAATATCTAAATGGTGAATGGAGAATAAGAAAAATGATGAATTAATGGCATTTTTGGTGAGTCAGATATAGTCGCCCAAATAAAATAAGCGAGATTAAGGTGGCTGGGACACGTGGAAAGGATGCCTGCAGATAGATTTCCAAGAAAACTGCTAAAAGAAAAGCCAGAAGGTTTAAGAACTCAAGGGCGGCCACGATTGAGATGGTTAGATGACGTGGAGCAAGACCTCCGTCAGGCAGGCGTTAGAGGATGGCGCCGCAAGGCCGCGGATCGAGAAGATTAGAGGAGGCTTATTGAGGAGGTCCTGGTTTTGCTCTAACGACTGTTGCACCGATTAAATAAATAAATAAGTTTCTGAGGTATATTAAGTCCTCTCAGGGCACTGTATGGCTTTTCACGTTGTATAATATCATACGCCGCTTTAAAGTCTATGAATTGATGGTGTGTTTTTACTTGATACTCTCGACCCCTTTCTAAATTGGTTCGCAGGCCGAAGATTTGGTCCGATGTGGATTTCCGTTTCCTAAAGCCAAACTGGTACCGACCAAGTTCCCTTTTAGCATATGACAACAGACGTTTAAATAGTACTTGGGACAGTATCTTTTATACGCATGAAAGCAACGAGATTTCTCGATAATTATTACATGCATATCTATCACCCTTTTTGTGAATAGGACATATTATTGACATGTTCCAATCACTGGGCATCACCTCATTTGTCCATATCATGAGAAG
Source organism: Euschistus heros (assembly GCA_003667255.2). Lineage (NCBI taxonomy): Eukaryota > Metazoa > Arthropoda > Insecta > Hemiptera > Pentatomidae > Euschistus > Euschistus heros. The sequence continues at coordinate 5,705,564 of RCWM02000012.1, forward strand.
AAGGTCCAGAAGTGCTTTGATAAGTCCACTTCCACAATTTTTAAGAGTTCCGCTGGCAGTACATCGGCTCCAGGAGCTTTATAGTTTCTCCACTCTCTAAGGACTTTATACTTGTCAGTGACCAAGTTACCCTCTTTATCCCTGTATGATTTTAGCGTATTCATGTAGGGTTTCCTTTGTTTGTTGACAAGTCGGAAGAAATACCTTCTTTCCTGGCTACAGCGCAGCAATTCTATCTTCTCCATCTCCTCCCTCTCCTTTTGTCTCTTCTTTTTATGGTATGCCCGTTTCTCATCCTTTCTTCTCTGTCTATACTCTTCGACTGTTCTTCTAGTGTTTTTTTCTAATTATGGCCTCATATGAGAGATTCTACGCTGTTCTACACTCTTCGTCAAACCACGCCGACCTAGATTCCTTCTTCTGTGGTCCCAAGACTTTTTCAGCTGCTTCCATTATTGCCTTATGACATCCTGACCAATACCTCTCAACTTCCTGGTCTTCATTATAGTTTCTTTGGCATATCTTTGTATCAAGTACCTCAGCATAGGTACGCTGAGTTTCTGGATTTTTCGGTTTTTCCAAATTAAAACTTATACTGTTTGATAGAGAGACGAAAGCTTTCAGATAATTGGTTGGATTCTGATAAAAAAATCTAGAATGAAAGAATAATAATATTACAAAACAGATAGATACTGATCAAATTATAAAGATAAAAATAAGTATGTAAGCGTATAAAAGTAAAAATAGGGAAATGAAAAGAGATAATAATAAAAAAAAAAAAAAAAAAACACATTTAGATTTTTTAAAATCAAAGAAAAATAATAATAAAGTGAAATTACTAATGAATATAAAGATGATTGGTCATTGAGTCCGATGTAGGCCGAGAAGTTGACAAATTCTAGAGTCAGAAGGCGTCGAGGTCAAGAGATTGATCTATGATGACCATTGGGTGGCCATCATCTTTACGACGTCCCAGCAGCGAACCAAACATATTTGATTTTTGCCACCAATCCTTTCTGTAGGGCGAGCCAGTACAAATGTCTGTTTGTCGGAGTCATTTCTTCGCTGAAATATATGCGGTGGGCTTCATTTTCCTGCCACCATATCTCTCGTCAAAAAGTCTCTCGTAACATTTCTTTTTTGCAGAAAATCATCCCTTAATGATTGACGCACAAATCGAACGATGATAGTTAGTGGTCGTGTATCATCTTTTATAGGTCTGCGACACTCAACATGATAAATATCATCAATGGCCAACTTCATCCCCAGACCAGCACCAACATTTGTTACTAGGGCCGCAGGAGTTTCCCCGGAGCGAATTGGGATGCCCCGTATCTCTATAGATATACAGAGGAAGCTCTGCTCAGCTTTATTCAGTCGAACCCCTAGCTATCCTATTTTATTTTTTAGAGAAGCGATATGAGTTCTTCCATACATTTTCCCTGGTCCTCTAGGTGCTTTTTGGTTTTCGCTAACCTATCATTAAGCTCGAAACTCAACTCTCCATATTTCTCGAGCAAATTTTTTAAAGCCTTAATGTTCTCATTAATTCTCGTCATTAGATGTGGGGTTAACTGATTTTTCATTTATGGGCCTGTTCTTAGTTTCTTTGCAGTTAGTACAGAGCCATATTTGCTTTGATAATTTTAAGGCCCCAATATCTTTGCCACTTGACTGGTAACATTTGCCATGAAAACTAACCCGGCATTTGCCGCACGCCACTATGTTTTTATCTTCTTTAGAAATTAACGAATCACAAATGGTATTAAATTATTAATAACTTTTAGAAGTAAATATTGATGTGGGCGAGAGTACCTTTGTTTGCAAACAACTGCCTTTAAACACAAACTCACCGCTTTGCTGACAAGAGTTGAATGAAATATTTTCCTTGATATTTCTTCAGTGATACAGGGAGAATAACTAACCCGGCATTTGCCGCACGCCACTATGTTTTTATCTTCTCTAGAATTAACGAATCACAAATGGTATTAAAATTATTAATAACTTTTAGAAGTAAAATATTGATGTGGGCGAGAGTACCTTTTGTTTGCAAACAACTGCCTTTAAACACAAACTCACCGCTTTGCTGACAAGAGTTGAATGAAATATTTTCCTTGATATTTCTTCAGTGATACAGGGAGAATAACTAATGATAATTAACAATGATAAAATATAATTATGGGCCAATATGTGAGATCCTAGAGAAGAGGCAGTTAAAGTGGTTTGCCCATGTTAGCCGAATGAGTGAAAACCGAGAACCACGCAAGTTTCTTGAAGCAAGGCCTATTGGCAAAAGACATAGAGCCAGACCACGGAAGACATGGATCGACTGATCGCACCAGGTGGGAGAGAAGAGGGGAAGACGACTGGAAGGCATGAAGGTGTTGGCGAGGGACCGTGATGCTTGGTCGATTTGGGTTGAGGCACCTCCACGCTGAGAGGCACAAAGGAGGTAGTGAAAGAATAAGAAGAAGACATATAATTTATATATTTAGTTCAGATTGAGAAAAAAATGAGATAAAAAAAAAAAAGGCCTGAAAAAGACTCATTCACACTATATGTACAATCATATATAGTCCAGTCAATGAGTGCTGAAATGAGGGGTGTAGAGTGCATGGAATATCCGATAATTTTTGACTCCATAGCTTCATTAGGAATAGTTGGAAGATAAACATACTAAAAGTCCCCGCCGCTGGGGGATGAGCTAAAGGTGGGAGGGAGGGGAGAAGTTCCATATTTTTGGTTTTTCCATAATATCTCGAAAACTGTTGACTCTAGAAAAATATGTTTCGAATAAACATAAAAGCTAATTAAATTCACTATAAAATGTATTATACATAAACTTGCCGTAACTCTAACCGTTTACGAGATATACGTTATTGAAAACAGATGATTTTCGGGAAAAAACAAATGGCACCTCACTTTTGATCAAACTTTTGCTTCTATTACGTTCCACAATCGTTTCTCGGAAAAAACGTCAGAACGTCAGAGCATTAAATTTACTTTAATTTCATATATACGTGTCTGGTATTTGCTTCAAATGTTTAACAAAAAGTGAGGTAAACATTTTTTTTATTTCTAAAGTTGTCGATTTTTAATAACGTATATCTCGAAAACCGTTGAAATTTCCACGAATACGTAAATAATTATTTTTATAGGAAATTTAATGGGCTTTAATTTTGATCCGATACATATTTTTCTAGAGTCCATCGTTTTCGAGATATAATCGAAAAACAAAATTGGGGCCTTTTCCCCTCCCCCTACCTTTAGCTCACCCCCTAGGGGTGGGGACATTTAATATGTTTACCTTCTAACTATTCCTAACAAAGCTGTGAAGTCAAAAATTATCGCATATTTCATGCACTCTACACCCCTCATTTCGGCACTCTTTATATGGGGTCGTACTTCTCTGAAAAAACACTTTTATTGATATTCATACCGAAACTAATTGTTCGATCCAAAATTTCTATTCTAAGCTCGTTAAATTTACTATACGAACCTATATATGAAATTTTGATCAAGTCCCATTAAATACCGTTACCAGCACGTTAAAAACCGCCTACTATTTTAAGTCCAAGTTTTTTTTAGGCGTTTTGGAATGAGTATCACTAAACGAATTTTTTTCAGAAAAGTACGACCCCAGATAAAGAGTGCCGAAATGAGGGGTGTTGAGTGCATGAGATATGCGATAATTTTTGACTTCGCAGCTTTGTTAGGAATAGTTAGAAGGTAAACATATTAAAAGTGGGGACTTTTAATGTGGGGTGGGGACCCCTCGGGGGTGAGCTAAAGGTAGGGGGAGGGGAGAAGGTCCCAATTTTGTTTTTCGATTATATCTCGAAAACGGTGGACTCTAGAAAAATATGTAGCAGATCAAAATTAAAGCTCATTAAATTTCCTATAAAAATAATTATTTACGCATTCGTGGAAATTTCAACGGTTTTCGAAATATACGTTATTAAAAATCGACAACTTTAGAAATAAAAAAAATGTTTACCTCACACATTTTTTTTTATTTCTAAAGTTGTCGATTTTTAATAACGTATATCTCGTAAACGGTTAGAATTACGGTAAATTTATGTATGATAAATTTTATAGTGAATTTAATTAGCTTTTATGTTTATTCGAAACATATTTTTCTAGAGTCAACAGTTTTCGAGATATTATGGAAAAACCAAAAAAATGGAACTTCTCCCCTCCCCACCACCGTTAGCTCACCCCCCCAGCGGCTGGGACTTTTAGCATGTTTATCTTCCAACTATTCCTAACGAAGCAATTAAGTCAAAAATTATCACATATTCCATGCACTCTACAATGTGTTTATTGACTGGACTAATAGCATAAAGTAAAAAAAATAAAGTAATAAATTATATTATCTAATACAAAATATTATAACAGTTCATTTTATACTTATTATTTTACAAAAAAAAATTGCAGGTCGTCAAACTCTATCCAGACTTGCTACGTACGTGGCAGGACTTGATTTATGCGAAGTTGGTCGCAGAAATGAGTACACTACCAAAGAATGGCACAAGGATTTGAAGGCTGCCTGCATGAACTCAGGGGCACGCCACAAGCTGACAGCTTTTCTTCTTGCTGAAGAACTGGTAAGTTTTCGTAGAATCATTCTAAAATTAAAAAAATATATACATGCCTTTATATTGAACGACAAAGGTAATTTTATAAAGCCTTAGTATTACTTTAATACCACCCAAATAGTGTTGTAGAATTCTGAATTAATATCATCAGTTTCAAATTTCATAATTTGTACCATAGGCTCGGATATGTACTTAGTAAAACAATAATTCAATTTCAGATCTTTAATGATTTATGGTTGGAAGATGTATGCTTCCTGATGAGCACTGGTGAAGTTCCAAATATTCTTACCAATCAAGAAATGAAATATTTAATGCATCACAATAAAAGAATTGTGGAAGATTTGAATTTACCACTTCTCAAACCCATCATATATTCTCACAGCAAATTTGAAGTTTTAAAGAACTTGAGAATAATAATTACTATGTGGTAAGAATCTGCAAACTTTAGTATTAGTTATTTAAATATATTTACAATCCCAATATTATAAAATAATTCACTCTCTCCCTTTATCTCCCTCTCTCTCTATCGTAACACAAATTATAATGTTAATTTACTAAAAAAAAAAATTATTTTGTTATTAATTACTAGGCCAAAAAGAAATGATTTATATATATTACGTTTCCATTTATTTCATATAATGTTGAAATATTTCGATGAAAGAACCATATAGATGTAATTTTTCAAACTAGGAATATAAAATAAGAGTTTTACCATATTTCATTTTCTTATCAAGTCCGAATGATCCCTTTGTCAAAACAGACAGTTATTCATAACCTGCTACAACTGATACTACTTGCTATTTAGATTAATGTGTACTAGAACCTAGTTGGTTTGAAACAAAATTGCATTATAATTTATGCATCTTATTTTTTTCAATACGCACTTTTTCATATGGAAATATAAAACATAAAACTTTCAATATTTTAAAAATAAGCAGGAGCAGGGGGCAGGAGGTCGACCTCAGGCTGGCTCAGATCTTAGAGCATTAAATATAATTACTACATATTGTAATAGTCAGGGATAAGTTTAGAATGTAAATTATGTGCGGATCTATGAGTAGAGGAATTGTAAAACCTAAATGTTATTAATTAAAATAGAAATGGTTTTCACGAAAGATGGAATTAAATAGTTCATATATCTTAGCCTTCAATAGATACATGTAAAACAAGGCATCACTGCATTCATTGAGATTATTTTGTCATTGAATGAGATAAATTTTTAGTTGTTAGTCATCATGATATCAATTTAATTAATTAATAAATTAATTGTTTTAGCCCTACATCAGCTCACTTCAGATCAAGAATACGTAAATTCCCTACATTGGTAGAGCGATCAACGATTGACTATATTGGTCCTTTCCGAAACTCGGAGACACTACAGGTAATGTTGATTTTGTTAACAAAACTGTTTTTTATTATCAAGTGAAATATTAAAACAATGATGAATAATTAAGTCTTATTGTTTATAAGCTTCTAAAAGATATAATTGTGTTACAGAGCGTGGCCCGCTCCTTCTTGAGGTTAGGCCCGAAGCAGCTGAGAATACTTCCCGACCTGGTTGTTAAAATTACTAAAGCTTGTTCTTCTATTCATCAAAGTGCGACCTCATTCGCCGAAGTTTGTGGCAAGGTATGTTTAAACTATCTCTTTATTTTAATTTCTTCAATAAAGGAGTATTTTATGTTATTATATTCAATTCACTTTATTACAGCATTAACTCCTCTTTAAACAATCATCATTATTTGACATGTTTCGGGATCTTCCATCCCATCAGACTTTCTATTCTTCTGGTGTTAACTCACCAAGTCAATTTAACCTTGTTGGCACAAATCAACTTGGAGATTTAACACCAGAAGAATAAAAAGTCTGATGATGGGATGATGATTGTTTAAAGATGAGTTATTGCTGTAATAAAGTGAATTGAAAATACCATCTCTTTATATTTCTTACTCTCCAACTTGACTTCAAAAATGTTAACCCTACAAAACCCCCAGTATCTTTTGCGGGATAACAATTTTCATCGTCCCTGAAGCTATAAAAATATTAGGTATCTCTAAACATTTCGATAGAAGCGTCAGATATTTAGCAAGTGTATAATACAAACCATTGTGTATAGATGTCGCTACTGTTTCTGTTGCTGTGAGCTTAGTGTGAAATTTGATTAAAAGTGTTATGTTTGTCGTACGTGTGAATTCAAAAATCTAAAAACAGTAAATGAGTAGTTCCGAGTCGGAAAAAATCTCTCTTAGTCGTAACGAATTGTATATTTTGCCAAGGTAAATCACAAAACGTCAAATTTTTTTTAATAATAAGGTGTAATGATATTGTATAGTTTTTTAATAATATTTCTACAGGAAACGTATAAGCAATAATGACTGAATTAAAGAACTTAAAAAAAAAAAAATTCCTGTCAAATAATGGATTATGATTTTTTAAATAATTTTCCCTAACTACTATTCACTAACTACTATATATATATATATATATATATATATAAGGTATCTCTTTATAAGGCCTCTCATTATAAGGTAGCCATGTGTGAGACGAGTATGGCCAATCCTCAATCTAGTGATCACTACTTCTTCTCTTCTGTTTCTCCGATATGATTTATACCACTGTTTGATGTCACTTTTAATTATTTTTAATTTATTATCTTCCTGGGTTTCATGCCATAATTCCATCCAAGTAGTCCTGGCAAAATACTTTAAAAACGTCCGAAGGGGTATAGATTGTTTTGATGTCTAGCGAGGAAACGGCTGCTTGCGTCTGCGGCTTCATTTCCTTTTATCCCACATTGGATGGTATCCAGATGAGCACCAAGTTCTTTTGTGAATATTTTAACATTGAGACATAAGCCTTTCTTATGACTGGATCCTTGGCAGAAAGGGAATCAGTAAATATGGCAAGATTTTTTCCATCTAGGTGCATAGCGTAATGTAACGCCGCAGTAACCGCCCAGCATTCCGCTGTAAAGTTACTTGTGATTGGCGGAAGTTTGTATTTCAAAATCGTTATGTCCAAAACAACGGAACACCCAACATTGTTATTTGATTTTGAGCCATCTGTAAATATGCATTTAAAGTTGTTGTATTTTTCTTTTATTTTGTTAAATTCCATTAAGTATATTATATCTGAGGTGCTAATTTTCGAATATTTTTTTAGTGTTAAATCTATTGTTGGAATTTTTAGAGTCCATGGTGGATATTTCAAATCATCGGTTGTATGTTCCAGGTGTTGTATTTCTTTTATATATCTTCCGGCTCTGATTCCCAACGGGGCAGGCAGTCGTTGGTTTTCCAGAAATCTTCTGATCTTTGGTTGGAACACGGGTTTCCAAGCTGGATTTTGGTTATTGAATTTTAGTCTACCGATATAACCGCAGGCAAGCTGGTGTTTAGTAACAGCTAGTGGTGCTTACCCAGCTTCAACACAAATGCTACATACGGGACTAGTTCTGAATGCACCTGTTGCGAGACATAGACCAGCATGGTGAACCGAGTCAATAGCTGAAAGCTGGGTGAGGTTCGCTGAGGATTAAATAAAACTTCCATAGTCCAGTTTGGTTCTTATCAGGCACGTGTAAACTTTAATCATGGTTACCCTGTCAGCACCCCAAGAACTGCCTGCAAGAACTTTAAGAACATTTAGTCTCTTGAATGATTCTGCCTTTAACCACTTGATATGTTCTTTCCAGCTCAGTTTAGAATCAAAAACTAGGCCTAAAAATTTAGTACTTGGTACAAAGTTTAAGTTGATGCCTCTGTAAGTTAGTAATGGTGGAGGGGATGGTGTTCTACGTTTTGAAAACATTATACATTTCGTCTTTTGAGATGAGAATTTTAAACCTGATTGTGTAGACCACATTTCTAAGTTTCTTTATTGAGCTTTCTGCTGCAGCCAGGGTCGATGATGTAATTTGATCATTTATCCATTCACTGCTACTTCCCTCAAATATATCGATTTCCGCTATCTGGATACTGCTTTTGATTTTCATCCAGTCAGACCTTTCCGTAATCCACCTAGGATATCTTTCAGCCAGTGTTATTATTTGCGAAATCAATAATCAAGGGCAAATGGTCGCTAGAGTATTGATTCTCGCTGACTTTCCAGTTGAGGTGAGTATAAATGCTAGAAGTACAAGTCAGATCTATGCAGGAGAAAGAGTGATAGGCTGGGCTCAAGTATGTTGGCTGTCCTGTATTAAGAAGGATAGAATTAGAATTGTTAATCAGTTTTCTAATAGCAGTTCCTCTCGTAGAATTAGTCGAAGAACCCCAGGAAGTGTGATGGCCATTAACGTCGCTCGTAACGATATAAGGAGAGGCATAATAACTGGCAGGTTATTCAGAAGATTGGTGAGATCAGTTTCAACAAAATTTTCTGGTGGTAAATATAAATTTAATAGATATACGGGGAATAGTAGGTAGAGTTTGGCACCAATAGCTTGCAAGGGAGTATTGATAGTCAATATCTCAGACACGACCCTATTATGTACTGCAACCAACACGCCACCACACGCTCTATTTCCGTCCATGTAGTTATTTCTGTAAATTGTATAATCTTTCAATTTGAATTCCTTGTTTGGTAAAAGTTTACTTTCTTGTATACATATGGCTACTGGTTGATATTTGTTAATTATCAATTTTAGTTCTTCATAGTCTCAGACAAGATGGCCGCATCTACACATCTCGTTTAGAATCGCTCTGTGTTTGAGACAATTTCCACTGTGTATTAGCTAATTTTACAGTTTCATATCTATCAAATAGTGACATTATGGACGATAGATCATTTTAATAATACTTTGAGTGAGGTGAGTGAAATCATTAATATCAGTGAACTACATAATATAATATATATAGGTGAGGCAGTTCAACTGGCTAGGCTCCTAGCCCGTAATCCTCCCGCCTGTTTGTATACAGAACTATCTGAGAAGGTCAAGGGCCTGTTACTGTTACCTCTATTTCGTAACCAGACATTTAATTAATTTCTTTCTTTTTTTTTTTTTTTTTTTATTACGTATGAACTTTTTAGTTTTTTTTTTGTTTTTCTTTCTTATAATATTTTTTTTCAAATAATTTATTCGTTGTATAAATATAGTTTATAATTATGTGAATATTTTAGTTTATAAATATTCACTTTACTTACCAGTTTCACAATTATTATTTTATATTTTTTATTAGCGTTAATATTTGTTTTGTTTATTATTATAACATAATGGAGGTTGTTACGTCTGGTGATGACTCTGAGACAGAGGCGCCTTCTTATTCTGAATTTAGCGAAACTGAGTACCAGTCTCGAAGAACTCTTCAAAAACGCCATAGAAACGCCGCCCCAGGTTCAGCGGGCAATTCACCAAATAAAAAGAAAAATAAATCCTCTAAATCAAAAAAGACAATCATTAACAATAATAATGTTTCAAATAATAATATTAATCTTCAAACCCGCAGTAAAACTACTGCAGCCAAAAAATCACAGCCAACCACCACACCAAATGCATCTAATCCGTCTACATCATCAACCAACAATAATAACTCAAATCCTCACCACACATCTGTACCAGAACCACCTCCAGTCTTTGTATCCAAAATTGAAAATTTCATCTCATTTTGCCGAGAAATATCAGCCCTGATCGGAGAGACAAATTTCAACTGCTTCTCTCGGGTCAAAGATGTAAAAATCAAAACATCAACTAAAGAGGATTACAAAAAATTGGTCAATCACCTAACCAGCAAAAATTATGAATTCCATTGCTACCAATTAAAAGATGAAAAAGCGTATAGAGTGGTATTGCGTGGTCTCCATTCCACCACTCCAACGAGCGCCATAAAACATGATTTGGAAGCAATTGGTCATAACGTGAGGCAAGTGTCTTCCGTGCTTCACCCGAAAGAAAAATTTCCATTACCACTATTCTTCGTCGACTTGGAGCCGGCTGGCAACAACGACGAAATATTCGACGTAACCCGACTGGTATATTCAGTCGTAAGATTTGAAGAGCCTAGGAGAAGAGCAACAATAGTCCAGTGCACTCGATGCCAAAGTCTCGGACACACCAAGACGTACTGCCATCACCAAGCCAGGTGTGTGAAATGCGCTGGCCCACATTCAACTGAGACTTGCCAAAAAACGAAGGACACACCTGCTGTATGTGCGCTGTGTGGGCAAGACCATCCAGCGAGCTACAGAGGCTGTTTAGTATACAAAAGTGTGCACAGCCAACGAAATTCAACTTTAAAACAAAGAAGCCAAGAACCTGAAATCAACAGCTCACAAAAACATGTAACTCAAGAAGCCCATTTCCAGAGAACAGAACAGCACCAATCAACTTCACCACCGGATCATCAACCACGACAAGCAGCTTCGTACTCTGATAAAATCAGGTATCAGCCTCAACGTCAGGTGCCTCGAATCTCCCAATCACATCCCCAGATCTCCCAACCTCAACCTCAACCCCCAAACCAGAGCACTCTTATCCATAATTTACCGTTAAAAGTTAAACTCCCGCCTCAGAAGCAATATCCACTTCCAATTCATCCACCTGTACAGAGCAACCCTTCCCCCCAAATTCCACTACAGGTTGACCCTGCTCCTAGTAACTTACAAAGAATCCAGCCCCTAACCAACGCTCCTACTCAATATTATCCATCCCAAGCTTCTGATGCATTTCCTCTTTCTCATCCAAATACCAATGATATTAACGCCATCCTTTCCTCTTTCCTATCTGAATTGAAAGATACCATCAAGCCCCTCATCACCCTTCTTACCAGAGCTCTTTCGGAAATTCCATTCAATGTGGCTAGATGAGCGCTAAGCCTCTAGCTGTCATTTTATGGAATGCTAACGGACTACAAAACCACCGAGACGAACTTGACATTTTTCTTCATGACAATCAAATAGACATTGCCCTGCTGACTGAAACTCATTTTACTCAACGGTCATATTTTTACATACGTGACTACATCACTTACAGATCTGATCACCCAGACAACACCTCCCATGGCGGATCTTGCATCCTTATCCATAAAACAATTCCTCATTCTGTTATCCCTTCTACTTCAATTGACGCCATTCAATCCACCTCAGTATCCATTTCAACTCGTCCTTTCCATGTAACATTTTCAGCTGTATACTGCCCTCCTGGTAATTCCCTTTCTCAGAACCTCCTTGACTCTCTTTTCCGATCCTTCGGACCGCGCTTCATTGCTGGAGGAGACTACAACGCTAAACACCAGCGATGGGGTTGTCGAACAACCAACTCCCGTGGCAGCATTTTATCCCGTATCTCAACCTCCAAATGTTATTCTGTCCTCTCACCCTTGAATCCTACTTACTGGCCTACATCCCTCAAAAAACGTCCTGACATTCTCGATATATTTATATCTTCCCAAATCTCATCCTCTCAAACCATCATCAAATCCCTTGATGATCTTTCATCAGATCATAGCCCTGTTCTGCTTCTCCTGCATTCAAATCCCGTTCCTAAACCCCCTCATCCTAGACTGATTACAGGGCGTGTAGACTGGGACGGATTTCGGTATGATCTTGAAAATAAATTAGACTTAAAAACTCCTCTTAAATCAAAAGAAGACATCAACTTAGCAATTGACAGACTTACAACATCAGTAAAAATTAGTATACAGGAAAATACTTTACCCCGAAAAATTCATAGTACACAACAGAATAACCTGCCACAACATATTCGTACCTTACTGGCTGAAAAACGCCGAGCAAGAGCTAAGTGGCACCGGACTAGATACCCATCAGACAAAAATAATTACAATAACTTAACCAACAAACTTAAGACGGAAATAAGAAAATTCAAAATTCAAAACCTACAAAACCGTACTCAATGTCTTAATACTTCTGATAAGTCATTATGGATAACTACGAAAAAAATTCTTAATTACAAAAACTTTAATCATCCTCTCCTTACAGATTCCCAAACCTGGACAAGATCAGACGAAGAAAAATCCCAAATTTTCGGCCAGCACCTCTTTAAATCATTCAACCCCCATCCTGATATATTCAATCCTCACCACCTTCAATGTGTTGAAGCAGAACTAAATATTCCCCTCCAAATGTCTCCTCCTCCTAAAGCATTCCATCCTTCAGAGGTATCTAACATAATCCACAGATTACCCTCAAACAAAGCCCCTGGACATGATCTAATTACAGCCCAAATCCTAAAACTCTTTCCTCAGAAAGCGATCCTATTCCTAACCTATATTTATAATGCTGTTCTCCGCACCACATACTTTCCTAATCCTTGGAAACTATCCATAGTAAAGATGATACCCAAGCCAAAAAAGCCACCTGAACTCCCATCCTCATATCGTCCAATATCACTCTTGCCCATTATGGGCAAAATCCTGGAAAAACTCATTCTGAAACGCCTGAATCCTATCCTAGAATCCCATCACACCATCCCTGATCACCAGTTTGGTTTCCGAACATCACACTCCACTATCCAGCAATGCCATCGTGTGGTGGACGTTGTATCGTCCGCATTGGAGCGCGGGATGTACTGCACTGGAGCCTTTCTCGACGTAGAACAAGCCTTTGACCGAGTTTGGCATCAGGGACTGCTTTACAAACTCCGTAAATTCCTTCCTCCTACATACTTCCTTATTATGCAATCCTATCTCAAAGAGAGAACATTCAGAGTAAGTCACAATTCCGCCCATTCATCCCTCTTTACTCAGTCTGCCGGTGTTCCTCAAGGAAGTATCCTAGCTCCCATCCTCTACACAGTGTATACAGCTGACATCCCGACCCATCCTAGCACTGTCCTTACCACTTACGCTGATGACACATGTTTGTTATCAGTAAATAATGATCCCTTCATTGCATCCCAGGCACTCCAATCCCACATCATAAACCTTCAAGAATGGTGTCGAAAATGGAGAATTAAAATAAATCCAAATAAATCCCATCAAATAACCTTTACCCTTCGTCGTAAACCTACGACATCCTGCCCTACGGTATCCTTTAATGATATTCCTCTAATCCCTGTTGAACAAATCCGCTACCTGGGACTCCATTTGGACAAACGTCTCACTTGGAATCCACATACAAGACTAAAACGACAAGAAACGGCCCGTCGTTATAGACTACTCCAACATTTACTAGACAAACGATCAAAGCTTCCACTAAATTACAAGAGACTCATTTACATGACGGTTATTAGACCTATATGGACATACGGAGTTGAGCTTTGGGGCTCCACTAAACCATCCAACTCTTCTCGAATCCAATCCCTACAATCTAAAATCCTTCGAAAAATCCTTAATGCTCCTTACTTTGTCACGAATAAACTTATCCATAAAGACCTCAATGTTCCATATGTTTCTGATTTAGCCCAAACCAGATACCTATCCTTCCATAGTAAGCTCCATAACCACTCCAATCCACTAGTCTCCCAACTTGCTTCCTCCTCCATTCCCGATAATCCTCCGAGGCGTCTGAAAAGAAGATGGCCTAGAGACCTTTTAGTGTAGATTTATTGAAGTGCTACTAGTGAGTAGTTCTTCACAAGTTATTTACATGCCATTGTATCCACTGTCAACACATTTACTTGTTGTATATTATTTGTACAGTTGTAAATATCAATAAATGAGAGAAAAAAAAAAAAAAAAAAAAAAAAAAAGTTCTTCATATTTATTCAAAAGTCCGTTACAATTCCACTGAATAATAGTTTGAGGTAGTGGCATTGATGAGTGAGCGAGTTGAAGAGATTAAAATAGAAAAAAATAAAAAATAAAATAAACATAAAGACGACAGAGAAATAGACAAAATATAGAAACACTAAAACTGAAATAGTAAATATTAATTAAAATATACGATGATGAATACATCAATTAATTTCCATCTTTTCCTTACTCTTCGAAGTGCTTCTAGTTTTACTTCTGGTTCGTCTTCGCTTAACTTCTGTCCATTCGCCATGTTGATTTAGTGGAAAACCAGAGGCAATGTTAGTCTCAATCGTTAAGGGTTTGGGAAATGGGTACTACCTCACCTGGGGGAGGGGATTCTGGATAGATGAGGTTGAAGGTAAGGGAGAGGAAAAGGCTGGAAAAGATGAGGAAGCTGTGGATGATGTGGAGGGAGCAGGGGAAGGAGAGAGGGAAGGAGGGAGGGAAGGAGTGGGGGTTTCGGTCAATTTACTTACGACTGAGGCGCTGACCGGGAGGCATTTAATAACTTCTATGGGCTGCTTAAAAACAGTTTGCTTAATATTAATTTCTTCAGTTTAGAAACTAACACTTTTTTATTATTTTTTAAAACATTAGAAAATGAAATATTTATTGAAATCGGGTGTAATATCTCGCATTTCTTTTTTGCTGCCAAATAAGTAATTTTTTCAGATTCTTGAATACGTTTAATTTCAGTTTCTTTTATAAAAATAGGACAAACTTTTGAAAAAGAGTCATGTTGACCCATACAATTAACACATTTTACAGGGCTACTGCATTCCGCGCCCTCATGTTTAGCTTTGCCACAAAACCTACATAGCGCCTCTTTTTTACAAGCTGTTTTAACATGGCCGAATTTTAAACATGAATAACAACGAGTGGAATTTGGTGTGAATTGTTTAATTTCAACATTATAAAAACCTATTTTAATTTCTTTCGGCAGGTTAGGGTTGTTAAATGTAAAAAGATAATTGTGACTATTAAATTTAATTAAAATATGTCATTCTTTTTACATGCGCCACGTTTTGTGGTTTTAGTTCTTTTTTTATTTCGTCTAAACTAACGCAGTCTAAATAAGGTCACCACGCTAGGCCTAGACTTCTGTTTAATTTGAAATGTGGTGCCACTTTAATTTTTAAATTATATAACATACTGCATTTTATAATTGAATTGTTGAGAACGTTTCCACTAATAGTGTGCCATTTCTTAACTTTTTTCAAGTTATATCAAAATCCCCTTTTTCAATTATATCCCTTTTTTGTAAATTCTTAAAGGTGGCCGACCATTTATCAATATCTTCTTTAGTGTCACAAGCCTTCCGCTCTTCATTGATAGGATTCAGTCCTTATTTGAATATACCGCTGATCGTTCTACAATCAGCCTCTCTGGGATGTTTTTTTGCGATATGGGTTCCCAGACCTTTTTCTCCTTTAAAACGTAATCCACATATGGGACATAAATTACTTTCGGGGACCTGAGCAATTCCACCATGAGGCTCGGGAGGACAAGGCAGCAGATCGTCAACAGACACAGTCTTGCCTAAAACTTGGCCGTCCTCACCCTCCCATTCTACCTTCACTAATTCTATTTCCTCACCTCCTGCGGTAGTTACAGGCACAATGGATGCCACCACAGCCTCTTGGACCAGTCCCCCGGTTCTTGGAACCCATATCGTCTCACCGATTTTAAAATTATTTATTCTCCGTCTAGTCGCGTCTGATTCCATAAAAAAAAAAGTTGTATTCAATTTCTCGACGGAGATTACCACATATATACCAAATTAAAGTTGAAATATACAATATTAAAGTTGTATTAATAAACAAAATGATACAATATTGCATGAAAATTAGGCTATGTCTATATAAAACACAATTAAATAAAATAAAAAAAAGGCAGTATTTACAGACCTACAGGTATAATAAATAAATAAATAGACAAATTATAAATAAATAAATAAAAATATAAATATACTCCTAAAAAAAATACTTTTAACAAATGTTGATAAATAAGTAAAAAACATGCAAACACACAGACATAGACACAAAACACACACACACAAGTATATAAATTATTCTACAGCCTGAGAAAAAAAAATAATGATAATAATGGTAAATAAATATTTTAAATAAAAATTTAATAATAATAATAATAAAAATAAAGAAACTACATAAATATATTAGGAAATAAAAAGAACACAACGGAGCTAAAAACTTATACGAACATATAAACCATTCATTTTTCTATATTAATTCAATATAAAATAATGCGCATGGATCGAAATAAACTCTTAACTACGGGTAAAAAAATATATAATAAAATACATTTAAAACTTATTATCACTGATTAGGTGATTAACAAATAGGAAAAATTCCGTTGGGCCGGTTCGTTTACAAGAGATATCAGCGAGCGTAGATGACACTGACCTTAATGGCACAGCTGACTGAGGGCCAGTATGATGGTGTGGTGGGGGGGGGGCGAAAGGATCCTTCCGAGCAAATAGATAAGGCTCTGGCAATTAAACTCACCGCTTCGTTCCTATCAAATTATCTGCGATGATCCTTGGTCAACATCCACCAAACTTGGTATGCTTCAACTCAACATTCAGTACTAGCACTGTGCCAAATTTGGTCTTCATATGTAGCAATTAACCCCATCAAGCAAATGATTGACATATCATCATCCTACGTAGTCACCGGCCATAGCCGAACTCACACTTATGATAAGTAACCGTGTATTGTAAATATTCAGGGCAGGTTAAGAATGTAAATTGTGGGCTGAACTATGAGTAGATCAATTGAAATATAAAACCATAGTTTAATGTATTTAAAATCATAATATTAAATAATATACTGGGTGAGTATCTCTTAGTGTAAAAAAAAAAAAAAAATGGGTGAAACTAGATCGAAAAATACCACAGATCTCACTTTCTATTCCAATCGGTTGCAGATATACGATAAATCAAAGACTTTTTTGAGGAATCCACGTTTTTTACCATAAAAGCTGTAATATATCTTTGCTTTTTATTCCAATGAAGAGTTTATTATTTTTAAAATGCATATTTCCATTAAGGGATAATCATAATGTTTTATTGACACATGTAACTGATTTGTATGCCTAATCAGAACACCATATTTTTCTCCATGAAATCGAAACATAATCATTACTTTTTACATATAATTCGAAAGCTGATTAAATTTCCAAGTTTTTGTGAGATTTGCAGTTTTGTGGATAGTTTTTTCAAAAAACGGTGAGCGTTGAAGTAATATAAGACATTCTAACTTCCCTAAATAAGGGGAAGATCAAGCTGTTTTTATGGTCACAAGTTTGTAAAATTCAAGGTTACATAAACTCTACTATTATAGAAAATTTAATGCTAAATTCGAAAATGAAGTCAAAGTTTGAAAAATATTGAAACAAAATGGAGATATTACAGCTTTTATAGTAAAAACGTGGATTCCTAAAAAAGTCTTTGATTTATCGTATATCTGCAACTAATTGGAATAGAAAGGTGAGATCTGCGGCATTTTTCTACATTTTTGATCTAGTTTCACCCATTTTTTTTATTACACTAAGAGATACTCACCCTGTATATTAACCCATCTTATTATTTATCATCCTTATTGTTACTAATTGGAGTAGAATTGGTTAATACCATAGATGAAATCAATTAGTTAAAATCGCTTAGGTGTCAATAGATGGGGGCTATTGTGTCACTAGGGACAAGATGTATATATTGATAAAAGTAAAATATTAAATAAAGCCCCAAGCTAGAGCTAACGACATTGCAATACGAATATCTCAAAAATGCAAGAGCCTCTCGTTCAGTGAGAAACTCGAACTACCACCATATGTGTATAATCTAATTGGTACTACAATCTAAATAATTCTTTCCCTCATGAATAGTTATTTCGAATTTCAACTTAATTTATGTGAAGAAGTTATTAAGTTCATTTAGTACAATGCTGTTACAATCTCCCAGGTGCGGAGATCTAGAAGATAGGTCAGGGAGAGGGACAAACATTAGTTTACCACCCCCATCCCCTCCCCTCCCTCCCTACCATTAAAATACAATACCTCGGTAAGCTATTTTTTAGATGCAGTTGTTGAAATTACTCACCATCTGTATGTAATGAAGAAGTTTTATTCCTGAAAACACTTTTTTATTACATTAATGCACTTATACATGACTAATACAAATAATTGTTTTGTATTTGTAGCACATTTGCAGCTACTGGGTTTAAATATTGTGTCTTATAAGACTTAAGAATTATCTTGGTATGCTGTGTATAATAAAGTTTAAAAATTATACAAATGAAAAAATCAAACAAAATTAAACAATATTGATTGTGAAATTATTATTTTGAAAAGTTTTAATAAATTATTATTGTTTTTATAACCTATTCAAAGTTCCCCCCCCCCCCCCCTGCCCGCCTTAGTTCCAGGCCCCATCTACAATACCTAAGAAATCAGTTAAGAGTACTAGAGTTAATATACTTATCGCCTTCTTTTTAAATGGATAATAGCTATAATATAAATGCGTATTTAACTGTCTAAAATTAATAATATAGCCATTAGTGGCATCCTTAGCAACAAACAAAAAATATATTTAAACAATTATATAAGTCCCAAGTCCACATACAATAACAATCTTCCACTAAAAACAAAATTAGATTGTAAATTATGCTGATAAAATATTTGATGATTATATTAATAATTAAAATTACTTTTAACAATTTGGTCATTTGTTATTTTCAGAATCGTCCTAAAAAAATTATTCAGATCCTTCCATCAACCTATCTTGGATTTTTAATTACGTACATGAAAATGTTAAGACAAAAACTTAAAGAATTAAAGGGAGAAGTAACCCGATATAGTAGAGGTAAGTCGATTTATTAGTTCTATTTATTCATAGTTTTAAGAAGAACTATGAGCCATAACCAATGGTTAACAGAAAAATATATAAATATATATATATATATATATATATATATATATATATATATATATTTTTTTTTTTTTTTTTTTTTTTTCATTTATTGATATTTACAACTGTACAAAATAATATACAACAAGTAAATGTGTTGATAGTGAATACAAAGGCATGTGGATTGGAGTGGTTATGGAGCTTACTATGGAAGGGTAGGTATCTGGTTTGGGCTAAATCAGAAACATATGGAACATTAAGATCTTAATAGATAAGTTTATTGGTCACAAAGTAAGGAGCATTGAGGATTTTTCGAAGGATTTTGGATTGTAAGGATGAATTGGATGGTTTAGTAGAGCCCCAAAGCTCAACTCCGTACGTCCAAATAGGTCTAATCACAGTCATGTAAATGAGTCTTTTGTAATTGATTGGGAGCTTTGAACGTTTGTCTAGTAAATGTTGAAGTAGTCTGTAACGTCGCTACAGACCCGTCAAGCAGTTACATGTCGTAGTCTTGTACGTGGATTCCAAGTTAGACGTTTGTCCAAGTGGAGTCCTAGATAGCAGATCTGTTCAATAGGGATTAGTGGAATGTCATGAAAGAATTCTGTAGGACAGGAAGTCGTAGGTTTACGACGTAGGGTAAACGTTATTTGGTGTGATTTGTTTGGATTTATTTTGATTCTCCATTTTTGACACCATTCTTGAAGGTTTAGGATATGGGATTGGAGTGTTTGAGAGGCAATAAAGGGATCATTGTTTACTGATAACACACATGTGCCATCAGCGTAAGTGGTGAGGATAGTGGTAGGATGAGTTGGGATGTCAGCTGTATACACTGTGTAGAGGATAGGACCTAGGATACTACCTTGATGAACTCCGGCAGATTGGGTAAAGGGGGGAGAATAGGAAAATGTATGGTTTACTTTGAAGGTTCGGTCACTGATATAAGATCTAATAATAAGAAAATATGTAGAAGGTAGGAACTGACAGAGTTTAAACAGCAGTCCCGGGTGCCATACTCGGTCAAACGCTTGTTCTACATCAAGAAAGGCTCCCGTGCAGCACATTCCGCGCCCCAATGCAGAGGAGACAACGTCCACCGCACGATGACATTGCTGGATTGTTGAGTGTGATGTTCAGAATCCAAACTGGTGATCTGGGATTACATGATGGGTTTCTAGGATAAGATAAAAACGTTTTAAAATGCGTTTTTGTAGAACTTTACCCATGATTGGTAAGAGAGAAATAGGACGGTATGAGGATGGGAGCTCAGATGGCTTTTTGGGTTCAGGTATCATTTTAACTATTGATAATTTCCAGGAATCAGGGAAATATGTGGCGCGGAGTACAGCATTATGTATGTATGTTAGGAATAGGATGGCTTTACGAGGAATGAGTTTAAGGATGTGGGATGTAATTAGGTCGTGTCCAGGTGCTTTGTTTGAAGGTAATCTATGAATGATGTTTCATATTTCTCAGGGATGGAATGCTTTATGTGGAGGAGACATTTGGAGTGGGATATTAAGTTCTGCTTCAATATATTCTTGGTGAGCAAAATGAGTGATTTCTAATCGTCAGATTTTGACCAGGTTCTGGCTTCGGTTAGTAGAGGATGATTGCAGTTTCTGTAGTTCAGTACTTTTTTGGTGGTATTCCATAAAGATTTGTCTGTTGTATTAAGTTTTTCTGTATTGTTATGTAATTTTTGAATTTTGTATTTTTTTTTTTAATTTCTGTCTTAGGTTTGTTTGTTAATTTGCAGTAATTATTTTTATCTGAGGGATATCTAGTCCTGTACCACTTCGCTCTTGCTCTAGTCTCGAATATGGAGTGGCAAGTTGGTCTGAAAAGAATTTAATTTTTGTCTTCGTGAAGTGTTATCGTTAATGCTGTTGGATATTGATGTGGTAAGTTTGTCTATGGCGGTATCGATATCATGTTTTGTTTCGAGAGGAATTTTCAAGTCTATTTTGTTTTCTAAATCGTAACGAAATTTGTCCCAGTCTATACGTCCAGTAATCAGTCTAGGAGGAGAAGGTTTCGGTACAGAATTTGAATGCAAGAGAAGTAAAACTATGGTCTGATGAAAGGTCATCCAGGGATTTTACAAAGGTATGAGAGGTTGAAATTTGGGAAGAAATGAATATATCGAGGATATCAGAATGCTTTTTGGGAGATGTAGGCCAATAAGTAGGGTTTAAGGGGAAGAGGACAGAATAGCAGTAGGAGGTTAAAATACGGGATAAGATACTGCCACGGAGGTCGGATGTTCAACAACCCCATCGCTGGTGTTTGGCATTCTAATCTCCTCCTGCAATAAAGCGCGGTCCGAGGGATTGATATAAGGAATCAAGGAGGTTAGGAGAAAGGGATTTCCAGGAGGGCAGTGTACAGCAGGGTTATCCCTTGATTTTTGGCTTGACTCAGTCGCATGAAGTCCATTTCACACATCTGGCTTGGTGGTGGCAGTACTTCTTGGTATGTCCGAGACTTTGACAACGGGTGCACTGGACTATAGTTGCCCTTCTTCTCGGCTCTTCAAATTACACGACTGAATATAACAGCCTGGTTACATTGAATATTTCATCGTTGTTTCTGGCCAGCTCCATTCGACGAAGAATAATGGCAAAGGGTATTTTTCTTTTGGGTGAAGCACACAATACACTTGCCTCACATTATGATCTATTGCTTCCAAATCGTGGTTTATTGCGCTCGTTGGGGTGGTAGAATGGAGACCACGCAATACCACTCTATACGATTTTTCTTCTTTTAATTGGTAACAATGAAAGTCGTAGTTTTTGATGGTAAGGTAATTTAGCAATTTTTTGTTGTTATCTTTTGTTGAAGTTTTGATTTTAATTTCCTTGAAAGGAGACAAGCAATTGAAGTTAGTCTCTCCGATCAAAGCTGATATTTCTTGATAGAATGATATAAAAAAGCTGATATTTCTTGATAGAATGTTATTGCTGGTAAATTTTCAATTTTGGTAACAAAGATTGGAGGTCGTTCGGGTTCAGAAGAGTGATGCTGATTCGTGATATTGTTCTCACCTAGCCCCGCCATTTCTTTTCTGATTTTAATTTCCTTGAAAGGAGACAAGCAATTGAAGTTAGTCTCTCCGATCAAAGCTGATATTTCTTGATAGAATGATATAAAATTTTCAATTTTGGTAACAAAGATTGGAGGTCGTTCGGGTTCAGAAGAGTGATGCTGATTCGTGATATTGTTATTGCTGGTAGTTGAAATAGACGGGTTGGGTGTAGCTAGTGTGGTTTCCTGAGATTTTTTGGCTGTAGTAGATTTACTGCGAGTTTGAAGATTATTTGTATTATTATTGTTTGGTTTTTTTGATTTTGCAGTTTTCTTTTTCTTTTTATTTGGTGAGTTGCCCGCTCAACCTGGGGCTTCTGAAGTGTTCTTTTAGACTGAAACTCAGTCTCACTGTACTCTGAATAAGAAGGGGTCTCCTCTACTTCTGAGTCATCACCAGATGTGACAACTTCCATTATGATATAGACAAAAACAAAAAATAAAATTAATAATAATAATAGTAAAAATAATAATAATTGTTATTCTACTGAAGTATATAATTAAAATCTAAATTATTCACATAGGTATGGTCAATATGTATACTAAAGAATACATAAATTTTAGAAATAAAATTATGAAATGAGAAAGAAAAAAAACTAAAAAAGTTCCTACATAGTAAAAAAAAAGTAATTAAATCTGGCTACGAACGAGAGGCTACAGAAACTATCAACAGAATCTTGGCCTTGTAAAGACAGTACTGTATTCAAACAGGCGGGAGGATTACTTGCTAGGCTGGCCAGTTAAACTGCCTCACCTATATATATTAAATTAGTCCACTGTTATAAATGTTTTCACTCACCTCACTGAAAGTTATTGTCAAAGTGATCTATCGTTCATAATGCCACTATTTGATAGATACGAAAGTGAAACATACGTTAATAAACAAAAGAAAATGTCACAGATACAGAACGATTCTAAACGTGATGTGTAGATGGGGCCATCCTGTCTGAAACATCAAATTGATATTTATAACAGAAACTATAATACACTAAGATTACAGTCAGATATTCAATCAGATATTGGGTTCACTTCACCCTACTATTAACCTTCCAACGACTAATAGCTTGCTATTATTGGAAACAACAATATATATACCCTAAGCAGGTTGGATATTACCACATCCATCATCATGTAGAAAAGAATGATTAATTAATTTATCGATTCCTCAGAAAAATGGTTAATTGATGTCTCATTAATACCTGAGTGCCCGGAAGGAGATACCTATCAGGACCGAAACTTCAGACCGAAACATTTGCTATTCTATCGAGAGCCTAAAGCAGGAGTCCGTGGAAAAATTGTACAAAAACAGACTCAAAATCAATCTTCGGAGTGGAGATTGACTTCTCAAAACTACTGGCAGAGGAAAGAAACGTATTTAAGGAACCCCTTGATATACAAACCCGTGAACAAGATGCAAAGCCGATATCGGTGGAAGAAGTGGAAGCCGCTCTAAAAGAAATGAAAAATCATAAAGCTCCTGGACCAGGGAACCTCCCGATAGAGCTCGCCAAGTCAGGACCAAGATGTTTGAAGGAAAAAATAGCTGCGTTGTTTACACGGTGTATACATCAATGTAAAGTACCACCGGAATGGTTGACTGGATACATTATTCCAATACATAAACAAGAGAATAAGAGTGACTGTTCGAATTATTGTGGTATCACCGTTTTAAGCACCATGAGCAGGCTCTATGGTCGAGTTTTGAAGAACAGATTGGAGCGAGAGGAAGTATATCGGAAGAACAGACAGGTTTTAGAGCAGGAAGGTCTTGCATGGATCATGTGTTCACCATTGAACAATTACTTGAGAAGAAATTGGCATTTGGACGTGAAGTTCACCTAGCCTTTGTAGACATAAAAAAATCGTATGATACGGTTCCATTAAAACTTCTGTGGAGGGCATTGGAGAGTATCGGAGTAAGTAGAGATCTTACTGAAGCAATTAAAAGTTTATACTGCAGAGCGAAAGCCAAGGTCAAAATGGGGAATCGTTCGACAAATAGTTTCCTTATCACCAAAGGCCTGAGACAAGGGTGTAGTTCATCACCCACCCTTTTTAACCTCTATCTAGAGGAAGTTTTGAAGGAGTGGAAGAGGAAATGTCGAGGTATGGGTATTAAAATAGAAAATAAAACATTGTACAGTCTGAATTTTGCTGATGATCAGGTAGTAATAGCTTCCGAGGAAGAGGATCTAAGTTATATGCTAAGGAAGCTAGAAGAAGCGATGGGGTTGTTGAACATCCGACTCCCGTGGCAGTATCTTATCCCGTATTTCAACCTCCTACTGCTATTCTGTCCTCTTCCCCTTAAACCCTACTTATTGGCCTACATCTCCCAAAAAGCATTCTGATATCCTCGATATATTCATTTCTTCCCAAATTTCAACCTCTCATACCTTTGTAAAATCCCTGGATGACCTTTCATCAGACCTTTGTTTTACTTCTCTTGCATTCAAATTCTGTACCGAAACCTTCTCCTCATAGACTGATTACTGGACGTATAGACTGGGACAAATTTTGTTACGATTTAGAAAACAAAATAGACTTGAAAATTCCTCTCGAAACAAAACATGATATCGATACCGCCATAGACAAACTTACCACATCAATATCCATCAGTATTAACGATAACACTTCACGAAGACAAAAATTAAATTCTTTTCAGACCAACTTGCCACTCCATATTCGAGACTAGAGCAAGAGCGAAGTGGTACAGGACTAGATATCCCTCAGATAAAAATAATTACTGCAAATTAACAAACAAACCTAAGACAGAAATTAAAAAATACAAAATTCAAAAATTACATAACAATACAGAAAAACTTAATACAACAGACAAATCTTTATGGAATACCACCAAAAAAGTACTGAACTACAGAAACTGTAATCATCCTCTACTAACCAAAGCCAGAACCTGGTCAAAATCTGACGATCAAAAATCACTCACTTTTGTTAAGCACTTTTATAACCCACATCCTGATATCCTTAATTTTATATCAATAAAAAAACTAACGATAGGTGCTCCTTAAGGATCCTGCCGCTCCCCTATACTTAATAATATAATATAATAATAATATTTTAGTAAATACCGTTTTTGATATTAAATTATCAACAGATTCAAATATTATTGCCTACGCGGATGACATATTAGTTCTACTTAAACGTAGACATTTCGAAGAATTACAGTCTACCACAAATACTGAAGTAATACATTAATGTTTAATGCTGAAAAGTCAAAATATATAATATTTTCGCAAAAAAGAGAAATCGCGGCATAGGAAATAAAATTAAACTCTATAAAATTAATTCAACAAGACACAATTCGATATATTGGTATAACGTTCGGCAGGAATTGACATATTGACCATGTCTATAATTACTCACTGCAAACTGTCAAGAAACTCAACATTGCAGCAAGAGCCACATGGGGCTTTAGATCAGAAGTCCTAAAAGTAATGATAAAAGTATAGTTGACTAGATGATGAATGGAGAAGAAGATTGTCAGGGATGCAGTCAAAGTAACACCACGTTGAAGAAGGAATTCTTTAATACGGGCCAACGTTTCGACCTGCGTTGCAGGTCTTCTTCAGGGCCACCGAACCACACTTGTGAGGAGAAGGACGATGATTCCTTCCTCTGCAACGCAGGTCGAAACGTTGGCACGTATTAAAAAATTCCTTCTTTAACGTGGTGTTACTTTGACTGCATCCCTGACAATCTTCTTCTCCTAAAAGTAATTTATGATGCTGCATTAGTTCCCAAATTACTGTATGGAATCCACGTTTGGCATTAGGCTATGAACAAGAAAAAAAATCTGAACAAACTTAAAAGGCTGCAAAGACTCATAGCCATAAAAATATGAAAAGGGTATAAAACACTCTCCTTTGAAGCAGTTATCCTTCTTCCTGGACTATTACCAATCAATTTAAAAATAGAGGAAAAATAGAATTGTTTAACATTAAAAAACTAAAAACTGACTTCAGACATCTGACACATAACGATATAGGACTTCCTATTAACTCTAAATTACGGCTTCACCCCTGTTCATATGTACATATCCAATACCAAAAGAAAACAAACAACGAATACATCACAGACATATACACGGACGGTAGCAAGGATGAAGATAACGTAGGCTGCGCTTGGTTCAGTAGTGACTGGCAAGGGAACATAATAGAAGAGCAATACAAACTTGCTCTGTGGTGTTCTAACAATCAAGCCGAGAAACAAGCTGTATCAAAATCGCTTGAATATCTGTTTACAAACCCCTCACATTCTCTCTCTAACATAATTATTCACACAGACAACATGAACATACTACACTTTTTAAATAACATAAACATACTCGTACATGACCCACTGACGGAGGAAATCAGAAAAAATATTCTCAAACTAACGACATTAAAAGAATCTGTTAGGCTAAAATGGGTGAAAGAGCATGCTGGCGACGAGGGCAACGAAAGAGCTGACCGATTAGCCAAAGAGGCAGCAAGGAGTCAGCTACCGCCTTCTTACAGCAAGGCTCCGATCTCACTTCTCAGGGCGCTAATTACAAAAGATTTGGGCGCTAAAACTGACACATGTGACGATGACGATCAAATCCAAAATTTTAGGCATATTCTTTACGATT